>CM050652.1:2500-5000 GCA_027574665.1 Rhynochetos jubatus
ACCCTAACCCTAACCCTAACCCTAACCCTAACCCTAACCCTAACCCTAACCCTAACCCTAACCCTAACCCTAACCCTAACCCTAACCCTAACCCTAACCCCTAACCCTAACCCTAACCCTAACCCTAACCCTAACCCTAACCCTAACCCTAACCCTAACCCTAACCCTAACCCTAACCCTAACCCTAACCCTAACCCTAACCCTAACCCTAACCCTAACCCTAACCCTAACCCTAACCCTAACCCTAACCCTAACCCTAACCCTAACCCAAACCCTAACCCTAACCCTAACCCTAACCCTAACCCTAACCCTAACCCTAACCCTAACCCTAACCCTAACCCTAACCCTAACCCTAACCCTAACCCTAACCCTAACCCTAACCCTAACCCTAACCCTAACCCTAACCCTAACCCTAACCCTAACCCTAACCCTAACCCTAACCCTAACCCTAACCCTAACCCTAACCCTAACCCTAACCCTAACCCTAACCCTAACCCTAACCCTAACCCTAACCCTAACCCTAACCCTAACCCTAACCCTAACCCTAACCCTAACCCTAACCCTAACCCTAACCCTAACCCTAACCCTAACCCTAACCCTAACCCTAACCCTAACCCTAACCCTAACCCTAACCCTAACCCTAACCCTAACCCTAACCCTAACCTAACCCTAACCCTAACCCTAACCCTAACCCTAACCCTAACCCTAACCCTAACCCTAACCCTAACCCTAACCCTAACCCTAACCCTAACCTAACCCTAACCCTAACCCTAACCCTAACCCTAACCCTAACCCTAACCCTAACCCTAACCCTAACCCTAACCCTAACCCTAACCCTAACCCTAACCCTAACCCTAACCCTAACCCTAACCCTAACCCTAACCCTAACCCTAACCCTAACCCTAACCCTAACCCTAACCCTAACCCTAACCCTAACCCTAACCCTAACCCTAACCCTAACCCTAACCCTAACCCTAACCCTAACCCTAACCCTAACCCTAACCCTAACCCTAACCTAACCCTAACCCTAACCCTAACCCTAACCCTAACCCTAACCCTAACCCTAACCCTAACCCTAACCCTAACCCTAACCCTAACCCTAACCCTAACCCTAACCCTAACCCTAACCCTAACCCTAACCCTAACCCTAACCCTAACCCTAACCCTAACCCTAACCCTAACCCTAACCCTAACCCTAACCCTAACCCTAACCCTAACCCTAACCCTAACCCTAACCCTAACCCTAACCCTAACCCTAACCCTAACCCTAACCCTAACCCTAACCCTAACCTAACCCTAACCCTAACCCTAACCCTAACCCTAACCCTAACCCTAACCCTAACCCTAACCCTAACCCTAACCCTAACCCTAACCCTAACCCTAACCCTAACCCTAACCCTAACCCTAACCCTAACCCTAACCCTAACCCTAACCCTAACCCTAACCCTAACCCTAACCCTAACCCTAACCCTAACCCTAACCCTAACCCTAACCCTAACCCTAACCCTAACCCTAACCCTAACCCTAACCCTAACCCTAACCCTAACCCTAACCCTAACCCTAACCCTAACCCTAACCTAACCCTAACCCTAACCCTAACCCTAACCCTAACCCTAACCCTAACCCTAACCCTAACCTAACCCTAACCCTAACCCTAACCCTAACCCTAACCCTAACCCTAACCCTAACCCTAACCCTAACCCTAACCCTAACCCTAACCCTAACCCTAACCCTAACCCTAACCCTAACCCTAACCCTAACCCTAACCCTAACCCTAACCCTAACCCTAACCCTAACCCTAACCCTAACCCTAACCCTAACCCTAACCCTAACCCTAACCCTAACCCTAACCCTAACCCTAACCCTAACCCTAACCCTAACCCTAACCCTAACCCTAACCCTAACCCTAACCCTAACCCTAACCCTAACCCTAACCCTAACCCTAACCCTAACCTAACCCTAACCCTAACCCTAACCCTAACCCTAACCCTAACCCTAACCCTAACCCTAACCCTAACCCTAACCCTAACCCTAACCCTAACCCTAACCCTAACCCTAACCCTAACCCTAACCCTAACCCTAACCCTAACCCTAACCCTAACCCTAACCCTAACCCTAACCCTAACCCTAACCCTAACCCTAACCCTAACCCTAACCCTAACCCTAACCCTAACCCTAACCCTAACCCTAACCCTAACCCTAACCCTAACCCTAACCCTAACCCTAACCCTAACCCTAACCCTAACCCTAACCCTAACCCTAACCCTAACCCTAACCCTAACCCTAACCCTAACCCTAACCCTAACCCTAACCCTAACCCTAACCCTAACCCTAACCCTAACCCTAACCCTAACCCTAACCCTAACCCTAACCCTAACCCTAACCCTAACCCTAACCCTAACCCTAACCCTAACCCTAACCCTAACCCTAACCCTAACCCTAACCCTAACCCTAACCCTAACCCTAACCCTAACCCTAACCCTAACCCTAACCCTAACCC
>CM050652.1:10000-372500 GCA_027574665.1 Rhynochetos jubatus
GTGTACTACGCAAACGCGACGTTGCCCGTCGGCCATGTTTGTTCCCCGATGCATGCCGGGAAGTGTACTACGCAAACGCGACGTTGCCCGTCGGCCATGTTTGTTCCCCGCAGCATGCCGGGAAGTGTCCTACGCAAACGCGACCTTGCCCGTCGGCCATGTTTGTTCCCCGCAGCATGCCGGGAAGTGTCCTACGCAAACGCGACGTTGCCCGTCGGCCATGTTTGTTCCCCGCAGCATGCCGGGAAGTGTCCTACGCAAACGCGACGTTGCCCGTCGGCCATGTTTGTTCCCCGCTGCATGCCGGGAAGTGTCCTACGCAAACGCGACGTTGCCCGTCGGCCATGTTGTTCCCCGCAGCATGCCGGGAAGTGTCCTACGCAAACGCGACGTTGCCCGTCGGCCATGTTTGTTCCCCGCTGCATGCCGGGAAGTGTACTACGGAAACGCGACGTTGCCCGTCGGCCATGTTTGTTCCCCGCAGCATGCCGGGAACTGTACTACGCAAACGCGACGTTGCCCGTCGGCCATGTTTGTTCCCCGCTGCATGCCGGGAAGTGTCCTACGCAAACGCGACGTTGCCCGTCGGCCATGTTTGTTCCCCGCAGCATGCCGGGAAGTGTCCTACGCAAACGCGACGTTGCCCGTCGGCCATGTTTGTTCCCCGCTGCATGCCGGGAAGTGTACTACGGAAACGCGACGTTGCCCGTCGGCCATGTTTGTTCCCCGATGCATGCCGGGAACTGTACTACGCAAACGCGACGTTGCCCGTCGGCCATGTTTGTTCCCCGCAGCATGCCGGGAAGTGTCCTACGCAAACGCGACGTTGCCCGTCGGCCATGTTTGTTCCCCGCAGCATGCCGGGAAGTGTCCTACGCAAACGCGACGTTGCCCGTCGGCCATGTTTGTTCCCCGCAGCATGCCGCGAACTATAGTCCGTTGCCTTGATGCTCCCGGGCATTGTAGTGCAGCTGGATGCCGCCGGCGGTCGGTCATACTGACAATCCTTTGGGTATGCCGGGAGTTCGGATTTGCTTTAGGGTTTTAGGACCCTGCAGGACCGACCTCCAGCAACGGAGCGGCAGCAGCAGCGAGCGCGCGGCAGGCGAGGCGACCCGGGGCGGCACCGGAGCTGCAGTGTTAAGCTTTGCCCGTCCGGGGGGGGGGGGGGGGGGGGGGCGGGCGGTGGCCAGCTAGTATTGCGCATGCGTGTCTTCGCCGCTGCACTACTAAACATTGGTGACCGGGTGGCAGCAGCGAGCGCAGCAGCAGCACCGCGCACGCACCGCAGCGTTTCCCCGCGGTTAGCCGGCACGGGAACACAGAGCGCAGAGCGAACAGGAAAGGCTGCGGCGCGGAAAGCTCCGTGGCCTCGGGGCAGGTGTCCATGGCGGTCCGAATCTGATGATCTTTAAGGTCCCTTCCAGCTGACGACAGCGGCGAGTCAGGCAAAGCACAGCACCGCTTATGTGTGATCGCTGAGCTGCAGTGTGCATCCCGGTACCGGGGCTGGTGAGTTCTTTCTCACTCTCCCACTTTTTCTTCTCGTTCTGTCACTTCCCTTCCCTGGTCAGCACCACCTGGCATCAATCCCTCAGGCCTATGGTGAGCAGCATTCCTGCTCCCTCCCTGCTCCCCCGGGAGCAGAACTCAGGAATAACCGTTAGTGTTGGCCCCCCACCCTCAGGTTTGGGCAGCTCCTGCTCCCCCCGAGGGAACCAGCGGCCCCCCACCCAGCTCCCTCCTTCCTGCCGCTCGGGGCTCCCACCCGACACAGCGGCCGTGCTGTGGGCAGGAGTCGGGGCCGGGACAGGAACGTCAGCCCCTGGCCCACAGCTGAGGGACTCTGTGCACAGCTGGGATCTCCTTTGCCGTCGGGCTGTGCTGTGCGGGAGGGGTTTGAGCTGCACTCGGTTCCCCGGCACATTAACAACAGCCGCTGGGGTTTTACAGACAGAAAATCCTTTTTTGTGCCCACACTATCCATCGTCACTCCCGTCTGCTCAGTCGCTCAGGGAAAATGTCTGGGATGGTGGAGCTGTGTCGAGGTTCCTTCTGGCTCCAGCACAGGAAGGGAGATGGCAGCAAATCCCGGCCACAGGCACCTCCCTGCCAGGCACGGGTGATGCGACAGCTCGTCCTGCATCTGTGCAGGAAGACATTCATAGAAACCATTGTGTATCCAACACTGTGCTCTGGTAAAGTGCAGCTGCTGACTGCACTGCTGCAGCCCACGGCGGAGCTGAAGCTAGGAGGCAGTGAGGAGGAGCCCTTGGTGGTTTATAAACTGCATGAGGGGCTCGGTGTTGTTTAGGACAGACAAGAAGGAAGTCACCTGATTGGCCACAAGTTCACCCCTGTCCCCAGCAGCACCGTTGGGGCTGGCTGGGCCGTGTGGTGCAGTCCTATATAATGGGGAAAGAGACAGAGAGCTGGTGCCAGCACCTAGGGCCAGACTGCCACTGACTTGCCATGGGAGCAGCGGGACGCTGCTGGACCCAGGGGGTGACACTCTTTCTCCCCTCTCTATCTGCTCTTCACTGCCACCCTGAGTGCCTTTCCCTTTCTCCCCGTCTCCTCCCTCTAAGAATCCTCTACCTGGCTTTATGGCTATTCACCCTCATTCCCCCGGGGAAGCCTGTCACAATAAACTTCACTCTTGGTGCACCCCGACCCTGCTTCTGGTTTGGGCTCTGATTGCCAGAATCCACTTATGGGAGTGGTAGGATTTTACTGGTGTCACGGACAGGATCCCGGCAAACAGCGTGTGCAGGCTGTGTGCGGTCTATACCAGGGGAAGGACGGGCCGGTCTAGCCTCCCTGAGGCCCTGCACCCCTGAGTGAGAGGGTCTTGAAAGCAAGGGGGCCGATCCGACATTCCCACACAGCTCACAGCCAGCGGTGATGGAGTCCAGAAGCTGTTGAAAGGTGAAGGGGTGGGGTGTGAAGTGGTGCCGCATGGGAGTTAAGGGAGAAGTTTGCATTTTAAGAGGTACCTCCCTGTGCTGTAATTTCCCATCGAGATAGGGACAAAACCCCTTCATTGGAGGAAGTTTTGGAGAAGGTTAAGGCGAAACCCTCTCCCCCAGGGAAACAATGGGCTCAAGAGCCCTGGGATGACACCCAGGCTTTAACAGACAGAATCCTCCAGGTACAAGCTCATGCCAAGTGTAAGCACAGTGCGAAAAAGCAGTTCCAGGGGTGCTCTCAGGGGCTGCAGGACTTGCCGCCTGAGAGAACAGCTGAGCACGAGGGGCTGAGATCGCGGCTTTGCAGCAGGAACTCGAGGCTTAACCCAATAAAAGCTGCTGGCTCACAGCAATCCATAAGGAGATAACGGTGACGGGCAATGTTGAGAAACACCTCAGCAATTTCTTGGGAGCTTCTGCCCTTCCTGTGAAGTGGCAGGACCAGACTGTCCTGTCTTTGCTTACAGAACTCTACACCGCCACCCAGGAGGGCACAGCCGAGCAACTCTGTCCATCGCCAGTGACACCCTGGGTCCCTCGAGGACAGTCGAAGCCGATCACGGTAAGTTTAAGGGGAAAACTGTTGGGTGGGTGGGAATGGGCTTCTTCACTGTGGGCTCAGTGGGTGGGTGGGTGGGAACTGATAATGCTGAAGAATGGGGGATCAACCAGTCCATGAGGACAGGAGAGGACATTACAGCTGTCTTTAATCTCACCTGGTGTTGGACATGTGGAGAATCCTGGCTGTGGGCAGCAGGACCTCCAGCCTTAGAATAACTGGCAAGTGATTTTAGCCAAACCGAGGAAAGCTGGGAAAGGGGAGCTGACAGAACGGACTGGCAGTTGTGTGCAGGGAGTAAAGGAATCGTCTGTCACACAAACTGGAACAGCTCATGTAGGAAGTAGGGAATGTCAGTGGCCTTGGCGACAAGCAGGTGGCTACAAACACTGTACTTGAGGCACCGCCTGGATTGTTCCCATAAATCCGACAGACTGAAGTGGGGTTGATTGAGTGGCAGCGGCACAGAAAGGCCAGAGACAGGAAGTTGAGGGTCAGAAGATTTATTAGAAGCTAATGGTACAAAGGTAAGGCAGTGGTGGTGTCCCACAGCTTTAGGGTCTCCAGTTCCCATTGGACAGTAGTTTTGGAACTGCACTCGTGAAGTGGCCGGGAATTGGAACGGGCCATTCAAAAAGGGAACTTCTGCCTGGAAAGGACACGATGGGATATGTGGAAAAAATGTGTGTGTTTACCGTCAACGCGCTTGGTTTGATTGCAGCTCCGTTGGCAGAGCCACGAACAATGTTGTGTAAATGAGTCCTCAAAGCGCTGGCGGAGAGAACGCTGGGAATACGACACTCACAGAACCGGAGACGTTTCGGGACGGCGCGCTCAGCTCCTGGATCCCTTGGAGCGAATCTGCACACGGAAAGCCCCGGCAATAAACCCACTGAGAGCCAAGTGCTCCCCCAACACCCTTTCCGCGGGGTCTGGCTGCATCTCGGACCATGCCAGGACCGCACAGGGAGGGGGAGGGGCAGAGGGAGGGGTGGGGGGGAGGGAGACGTCTGGAGAAGGGGGACACTGGCAGCCCCGGACGCAGAGAAGGGGACACACGACTCACCACAGACCCCGCTGCCCCCAGGAGACCTTCACCTCCCCGATGGTTCCCTCTCGGCCTGCCCGGGCAGCCCCTCGGCAGCTGGAGATGGCGACAGGAGAGAGGGGGAATCGATCCAAAGGGAGAGGGAACCAGCCTGAGAGATGGGGGAAACAAGGAATGGGGACGGGCCAGAGGGCAGAGAGGGAGGAGGTCAAAAGGGGACAGGGAGGGGGACAGCAAGAGACCGAGAAACAGCAAAAAGCCACGATGAGCGAAAGGGCAGAGAGACAGAAGAATTCAAGCGCAGGGACAGGGAGCCAGACGGAGGGTGATAAACACAAAAACAGGCTCTGGGACAGAGAGGGAAGAAATTCCAACCCAGGAACAGGGACCTGGCGTGGCCCCGAGGCTCCGGGACTCACCGCAGCTCCCGCCCTCAGAGCTGCCGGCAGAACGGGGCAGCTCGGGGGTCTCTCTCTCCCCTCCCTTCCTCCTCTGCAGCGCCAGGCACTCGGCCGTCATCCACCTGAGAGAGAGGAGGGGGGTCTCACAGCGCTGCCAACACGGGGCTGCCCAGACACAGCCCCCCCCCCCCGCCCCGCGCGTGGCCACGCTGTGCTTCGCTCACGCGGGCAGACCCTGCGGGCACCGGTTCTGTGATTCTTCCGCTGCTTCGCTGCTGGATGGAGAGAGGAAAAGCAGTGAGGGAGTGCAGGGGGAGAAAAACCCAGCAGGGAACAGGACAGGGGAGAAACGGGACAGCCAGCTGGCCAAGGGGAGACAGCGAGAAACGCTGCGACAGGCCGTGGCACGGAGCCGTGGAGTCAAGGAGGGGGAGCACGGGGGACAGAGAAGGAGGGAAAAGGGACAGGGAGCAGGGGGAGACGGAGAAAGACACGTCAGAGTCGCAGAGAAGAGAGCGACAGGAGCGAGACGGAGAAAGGAGAAAAGCCAGCGCTGGGCAGCAGCCAGAGGGCCAAGGACAGACAGGACGAAGGACAGAGGGACAGGGAAACGGGGCAGGGACAGGGAGACCAAAGGGGCGATGCTGGGCGAGGGAGGGACGGGGAGCGGGACGCTGGGACCGAGAGCCAACGAGAGCGACCGAGCTGCGGCATGAGGAAAGCGCTGGAGGAGAGAGCGGGACGGAGCCGAGGCCATAAATCACGGGGACAGGGAGCAGGAGAGAGGGAGAGACAGGGAGAAGGGGACAGGTAAGACAGAGAATCGGAGAAAGAGAGGGAAGGGACCAGCTCAGAGGGTCAGGGGTGAACAGAGAGAGGGGGACGGCAGAACGAGCAATGAGACGGGGGAGAAGGAGCGGGGAGCAGAGAGAACAAGGTACAGGGAAAGGCCAGAGCTGGAGAGAACGACGACGGGCTGGAGGCAGAACAAAGGGCAGCGCGGACAGGGAGCGGGACCGAGGAGCGGAAAAGGAAAAAACAGCCGTGGGCAGCCGGGGAGAGGGAGAGCAAGAGAAGCCAGGGGAGAATGAGAGAAGGATGGAGAGAAACATGGGGACACGGAAAAGGGGGGGACGAGGATGACACACACACCTGAAGGGTGGAAGGAAAGAGAGGGGTGGGGAGCGAGACCGTGTGACAGAGAGGGACGGAGGCAGGGAGTGGGATGCAAAGGTAGGGAAAAGCAGAGGGACAGGAAGAAGAAAAGAAGGAGAGAGAAAGGGGAGGACAGGGAGCAGCAGAGAGAGACGGGGAAGGACAAAATAGCGCCGGGGTGAGCGGAACTCCAGAGAATAACCAGATCCTGCCAGGGAGCAGCCAGAGGGATAGAGCGAGGGGAAACATGCCCAGAGAGGATGGGGAAGAGCCAGCAGGACACTGGGGGAGGGAAGAGCCAGCAGGGCAGGGATGGAGAGAGGGAAAACATCAGGGCCAAGAACAGCAGCAGAGCCACCAAGAGAGGAGAAAACACCCCAAACAAGTCAGGAAAAGGAACCGGCCAGCGCTGGGCAGCGGGACAGGCATGGAGCAAGGAAAACCAGGCACGAGGCCAGGGACAGGGATGGAGCGGCACAGAGAGGGACAGGGAGCGGGACATGAGACTGCAGAGAGAGGGGCACAGGGAACCGGGAAGGGTGACAGAGAGAGACAGAGCGGGGTGGGGAGCGGGTCGGAGCTGGAGAAAGGGAAAATCCCGCCAGGGAGCGGGCCAGGAAGACGGAGCCGGAAGAGACGAACGGGAAGCAGGGTGGTGGGATGCAGCCGGCAAAACTAACGACGGGCAACGGGCCAGAGGGATTGACGGCCGTAAGGGCCAGGGAGCGGGACAAAGGAACGGGAGGAAAGCTGAGAGGAGCAGCAGGAGAGAGGAACGTGAGGAAAAAGAAGGAAGGAAAAGGAAGGCGCGAGGGCAGGGAGAGAGACGGGAACAGAGTGCGGGACGTGCAGAGACAAAGAGCAGGGAAAGGAAGAGGACAGAGGGACTGGGGGTGGGGCTGGGGGGCACCAAATGCAGGTGAGGACAAAGAGATGGAGAAGGAAAAAAAGATGCTGATGGAATGCGGGACAGAGAGGGAGGAGGAGAAAGTAGGGCCGGAGCAGGGAAGAGAAGAAGGAGAACGGGGACGGCTGGATGGACCGGGGCATACTCCTAGAAAGCAGGAGACAGGCACCAGGACAGAGGGACAAAGGCAGAATAACGGGAGAGGGAGCGGGACGGACGGAGAGCGAGAGGAGAAAAGGGGCAGGGAGCAGGACTGAGGGATGGAGAAAGGAGCAATGGGAGCAGAGGGACGGAGAGAGGAAAATCCAGGACGGAGGAAGGAGAGAGGGATAGAGGGGAGGGACAGGGAGCAAGAAAATGGGACCCAGAGAAACACAGAGGGCTGGGGAGCAGCACACTGGGATAGATAGAGAGCAAGCAAGAGCAACAGGAACAAGGACAGGGAGACGGAGCCAGAGGAAGAACAGGGACCAAAAGCTGCACAGAGAAATGGAATAGGAAAATCAGGGATGGGGAGTGGGACAGAGGGGTGGAGAGATGACAAGGGACACAAGGATAATGAGGGGGGGGTGGAGGGTGGGAAGGAAGGCCAGAGAGCAGTGCAGCGGGGCAGAGAAAGAAAAAGAGGGAGGGGGAGCGGGGCAGAGAAACAGAAGAAGAAAATGCTGTGATGGGAGCAGGACAGAGGACGGGAGAGAGAAAAAGAAGCCAAGGGAGGAGACGGAGGAGCAGAGACAGAAAGGTCAGAAACGGCCAGAGAGGGAGAGAAGCCAAGAAAAATGGGGCCGAGGGGCCCTGCAGAGCTGGAGCGAGAACGTGTAGGGCCGGTGAGCAGGAAAGAGAGCGAGAGAGGCGGCGGGGGGAAGGAGAGGAAGGACAAAGGAGGGACAGAGATGGTGACAGGGCGCAGGACATACAGCCAGGGAGAAAACCAGGACAGGGAAGGGGAGAACGGGATGGAGAAACAAAGAACAGGTCAGATGTGCAGAGATGGGAAAAACTGAGAACTAAAACCCCAGCAAAGGGGGAGAGGATGGAGAGAGAGGGAGGGAGGGAGGGAGGGAGGGAGGGAGGGAGGGAGGGAGGGAGGGAGGGAGGGAGGGAAAAAAGGGCCAAGAAGGAGGGGAGAGGAGAAGAGGAAGGGAAAAGGGGAGAGCTGGCTGGGCAGGGAGGGAGAGCAGGAAACGACTGGACAGGCAGCGGGACAGAGAAATACAGACAGCAAACACAGGGCCAGGAAGCAGGACAGAGGCACAGCGAGCGGTAATGAGGGGCAGGAGAAAGGTGGGGACAGAAGCATCGGGGCAGAAGAACGGGAAGAACAAATAAAGGCAGGAAGAAGCCTGGGGGATGATAGGAACCCCTCGGTGAGAGAGGGGGAAAAGGAGCAGGACAGAGACCGTCAGAGACAGACAGGGCCAAGGAGCGAGACAGGGCGATGCAGAGAGAGGAAAAAAGGGCCAGGGAGGCAGGAGAGTGTGAGAGACAGGCACAAATAAAGAGATGTGGAGCAGGACAGGGATGGAGGGGAAAAGCCTGGCATCGCCAGCAGGACAGAGATGGAGCGAGAAGGAAAAAGGGACGAGGTGCAGAACAAGAGCAAAGAGAACCAAGGTCCGGGAGCAGGACACAGGGGTGGAAGAGGGGAAAAATAGCGACAGGCCGCACAGCAGAGACGGGGGAATGAAACATGGCCCAGGGGGCGTCAGAGAACGAGAGAGAGAGAGAAAAGGGACAGAGAGCAGGACAGCACTGGAGGGAAAAGCAACTGCGATGGGCAGTGGGAGAGAGACAGGGAGGAGGAAGGGAAAAACACTGCGGAAGACAGAAAGGAAAGAAGGGACAGCGAGCTGGACACGGGGATGGGAGAGGGAATGGGCCAGAGAGAGACAGACAGAAAAGACAGGGAGAGGAAGCAGGGAAGAAGGACAGCGAGGGAGAAAAGGGACAGGGATCGGGACAGAGATGGAGAAAAAAGCAGCAGGGCTAGAGAAACAGAGGCAGAAAGAGCAGCAGGGAGGGAGCAGGGCAGAGAGAGCAGCAGCAGGATGGAGACGGAGGGAAAATGGGAGACTCAACAGGACAGAGGCACAGGAATGTGGGCAGGGAGCAGGACTAAGGGATACAGGGAGAAACAATGGGACAGGAAGCGGGACAGAGGGACAGACAAGAGCGATGACCATGGGAGAAAGAGAGAAACCGTGAGAAGGACAGCAGCTGGGGGAAGAGAGAGAGAGAGAGATGAGGAGCCCTGCAGGGAGAGAAAGAACCAAAGGGGCAGGGAGCTGCACAAAGGGTCAGAGAGAGCAAGGGATGAACGGGAAGCAGGGCAGAGACAGCGAGATGCACAGTGAAAAACCCGACGGCCCTGAGCAAGACACAGGGACAGCGAGAGCAAGAGAAGGACGGAGACAGAGAGACGGGCCAGCAGGGACACCAAGCAGCACGTCCGGAGTAGAGAGGAGAAGAACGTGAGGAAACAGGGCAGAGACACCGTGGGGAAAGCAAGAGCTGGATGCAGAGCAGGACAAAGGGATGGAGAAGGAAAAACCAGCCAGGGGCTGCAGGACAGAACCAGAGGGGGAAGACAAAGAGGGAGAAGCGGCACACAAGAACAGGGAGAAGAGGGACAGGGGAGCAGAAAACGAATCGCAGCAGCACGGAAAAGACAGGGAGCTGGAGGGGGGGCGGGAGGCACAGCGAGTGACAGGGATGCGGAAGAGGGACAGGGCCCCGGGGGCCCGGGACTCACCACAGCTCTCTCTGGGCGCTGCCGGGAGAATTTGCTGGTTCAGACGCTTCTTTCTCCTTCTCACCTCCCTTTCCACCCGTAACTCCGCTCACTTGGCTGCTTCCACCTGAGGGAACAAACGGGCCTCTCACAGCTCTGCCCAGACAGGGTTCCCCAGACACACGGCCTCGCTCGCGCACTCCGCGGCCGGACCGCGCTCTGGGGACGCGCACAGCCCCCGCAGTGCGCGCTGGCAGCCCGGCCTGCTGCGGCCTGCAGAGAGGGAGCCTCCCCCCCGCCAGAAACTGGCTCTCTCGTGCTGGCAGCGGGAGGCAGCTGCCGGCCAGACGGCCGCTGGTTCCTTCTTCCTCCATCTGGCCTCTCCGGCTCCGGCCCCAGCAGCCCCGGGCCACAGCCCGGGAGTGTCCGGCTGCCCCTCGGCACCCCGTGCCCAGGCACAGACAACCCAGCTCAGCCTGAGACGGGTGCAGCCAGCGGCATCCCCAGGGCAGGAACGGACAACTGCGTCCTCCGGGCAGCCTTGAAAGGCAGAGGCAGCAGCAACCGTTACGGGCGTCACTCGCCTGCTCCTGCCGGGGCTACCGGAGACGCCCCCAGGGCCACCAGCCACCGGCACCGCAGGGCTCGGCGTGGTCGGGGGCTACGGGGGGCTGCTGGAGCCAGGGGCTGCTGCACGGGGCGAGGGGGCTGGCAGAGGCAACGGGGAGATCCGGTGAGCCGGGGAGGCGTCCGAGTCAGCGCCCGGGGGTTGCCCGCCATCTGCCCCCCCCCCTTCTCTCCGTTCCGGGCTGAACGCGGAGCTACCCCAGCCCGGCCCGCCTCCAGCAGCCGGGCAGCTGCCGCAGCGGGAGGGCTGGAGCTTCACGTCCCGAACCTACAGGCGGCCGCCGGTCCGGGGACACCCCCGCATCCGCCCAAGGGGTCCGCTCGCCTCACCTGCGGGCTCGATCCTCCCCCGCCGCTGGGACCGGCGCTCCGCGCGCCGCCATGTTGCTCCGCGGTACCGCGCATGCGTCAACGGGGGGGGGGGGGAAGGGGGGGACGACGACGGCGGCGGCGTAAGCGGCGCGCGCTGGAAGGGCTGCAGGACCGGTCTCCGGGTACCGGGCGGCAGCAGCAGCGAGCGCGCGGCGGGCGGCGCGTGCCGGGGCGGCACCGGCGCTGCAGTTCCGCGCTTCGCCCGTCCGGCGCCCGCCAAAACCGCGCGCGTTGGAGCGGCACCGGCGTCTCTGTCCGGGGGGCAGCGCCGAGCGCGGCGACAGCGCCCCGCGGGCGCGGGAGCATCGCGGCGCTGTTACCGGGCACGGGAACACGGAGCGCAGGGCGAACGGGAAGGGCTGCGGCGGCAAGATCTCCGTGGGCTCCTGGGAGGTGTCCGAGTGGGGGAATGAGATGAGCTTTAAGGTCCCTTCCAGCTCGCGCCGGCAGCCAGCAAGGCAAGGCGCAGCAGTGCGCATGCGCGCCACCCCGCCGGCAGTACCGAGGTGTATTCGCACGTTGGCGGCAGGGAACAGGGCAGGGAGCGGCGATGCCCCTTCGCGTCTCCCCGCCTGCAGTACCGAACTGTCCCCACACGGTGGCAGCAGGGAGCCAGCCGCAGCGCTGCCGTGCGCACGAGCCGCACCCCGCTGCAGCAGTTGCTGCTCTCAGGGCGGCAGCAGCGAGCGAGGCAAGGCGAAGCGATGCGCTTCCTCGCCCGCCGGGCGGCACTACCACACTTGGGTCGCAGAACGGCAGAATCCAGCAAGGCAAAGCGCAGCGCGGGACACGCGCAGCTCTCCGGCGGCAGTTCCTAAGAGTGGGCGCCGGGTAACGGTAGAGAAGCCGAGGAGCAGCACTGCGCATGCGCGACTCCCTGGCTGCAGTACCGAAATCTTGCCGCCAGGCGGCAGCATCGAGCAAGGCAAAGCGCACCAATGCGCATGCGCGCTCCCCCGCCTGCATTACACAGCCCCAGCCGCAGGGCGGCAGCAGCGACCCCGGGACAGCTCAGAACTGGCCCTGCACTGCTGACCCATTCCCTAACCCCCACCCGCACTCTGGAATAACCGTGTGTGTCTGTGTGTGTGTGTGTGTCTGTGTCCGCCCCACTCAGGGTTTGGGCAGCTCCTGCTCCCCTCGAGGGAACCAGCGGCCTCCACCCAGCTCCCTCCTTCCTGCCGCTCGGGGCTCCCACCCGACACAGCGGCCGCGCCGTGGGCAGGAGTCGGGGCCGGGACAGGAACGTCAGCCCCTGGCCCGTTGCGGGGGGGGTACGCACGCCCGGGATCTCCTTTGCCCGGGCCCTGCTGAGCGGGAGGGGTTTGAGCTGCACTCGGTTCCCCGGCACATTAACAACAGCCGCTGGGGTCACACCGACAGCAAATCCGGTTTTATGCCCACGCAGCGTATCGTCACCCCCACCGCAAAGTCCCGCTCAGTCGCTCGGGGAAAACACGTCGGGGAGGATGGAGCCGCGTCGAGGTTCCGCCCGGCTCCAGCAGATGGGGGGGAGATGGCAGCTGGCAGCAAATCCCAGCCACGGGCACCTCCATGCCGGGCACTGCCGATGCCGACGGCTCGTCCTGCGCCTGTCACGATGCACCCGCGGGGCAGAGCGCATCCCCCTGGAATGCAGCTGTGTTCTCCGCCCTCCAAGAGTCACAGCAGCGCCTGGGACCACGGGAACTGCAGGGCTTTTCCTGACACTGCGGACGGACGTCGCTATTCCGACCACAGCCAACGCGCTCGGTTTGATTGCAGCTCCGTTTGCAGAGCCACGTACGACGGCGTGCGAAGGAGGAAGGACTCCCCAAAGGGTTGGCGGAGAGAATGCTGGGAATACGACACCCACAGAACCGGAGACGTTTCGGGACGGCGCTCTCAGCTCCTGGATCCCTTGGAGCAAATCTGCACACGGAAAGCCCCAGCAATAAACCCACTGAGAGCCAAGTGCTCCCCCAACACCCTTTCCGCGGGGTCTGGCTGCATCTCGGACCATGCCAGGACGGCACAGGGAGGGGGATGGGAAAAGGGAGGGGTGGGGGGAGGGAGACGCCTGGAGAAGGGGGACACAGGCAGCCCCGGACGCAAAGAAGGGGACACACGACTCACCACAGACCCCGCTGCCGGCAGGAGACCTTCACCTCCCCGATGGTTCCCTCTCGGCCTGCCCGGGCAGCCCCTCGGCAGCTGGAGATGGCGACAGGAGAGAGGGGGAATCGATCCAAAGGGAGAGGGAACCAGCCTGAGAGATGGGGGAAACAAGGAATGGGGACGGGCCAGAGGGCAGAGAGGGAGGAGGTCAAAAGGGGACAGGGAGGGGGACAGCGAGAGACCAAGAAACAGCAAAAAGCCGCGATGAGCGAAAGGGCAGAGAGACAGAAGAATTCAAGCGCAGGGACAGGGAGCCAGACGGAGGGTGATAAAGACAAAAACGGGCTCTGGGACAGAGAGGGAAGAAATTCCAACCCAGGAACAGGGACCTGGCGTGGCCCCGAGGCTCCGGGACTCACCGCAGCTCCCGCCCTCAGAGCTGCCGGCAGAACGGGGCAGCTCGGGGGTCTCTCTCTCCCCTCCCTTCCTCCTCTGCAGCGCCAGGCACTCGGCCGTCATCCACCTGAGAGAGTGGAGGGGGGTCTCACAGCGCTGCCAACACGAGGCTGCCCAGACACAGCCCGCCCCCCGCGCAGCCGCGCTGTGCTTCGCTCACGCGGGCAGACCCTGCGGGCACCGGTTCCGTGATTCTTCCGCTGCTTCGCTGCTGGATGGAGAAAGGAAAAGCAGTGAGGGAGTGCAGGGGGAGAAAAACCCAGCAGGGAACAGGACAGGGGAGAAACGGGACAGCCAGCTGGCCAAGGGGAGACAGCGAGAAACGCTGCGACAGGCCGTGGCACGGAGCCGTGGAGTCAAGGAGGGGGAGCACGGGGGACAGAGAAGGAGGGAAAAGGGACAGGGAGCAGGGGGAGACGGAGGAAGACACGTCAGAGTCGCAGAGAAGAGAGCGACAGGAGCGAGACGGAGAAAGGAGAAAAGCCAGCGCTGGGCAGCAGCCAGAGGGCCAAGGACAGACAGGACGAAGGACAGAGGGACAGGGAAACGGGGCAGGGACAGGGAGACCAAAGGGGCGATGCTGGGCGAGGGAGGGACGGGGAGCGGGACGCTGGGACCGAGAGCCAACGAGAGCGACCCAGCTGCGGCATGAGGAAAGCGCTGGAGGGGAGAGCGGGACGGAGCCGAGGCCATAAATCACGGGGACAGGGAGCAGGAGAGAGGGAGAGACAGGGAGAGGGGGACAGGTAAGACAGAGAATTGGAGAAAGAGAGGGAAGGGACCAGCTCAGGGGGTCAGGGGTGAACAGAGAGAGGGCGACGGCAGAACGAGCAATGAGACGGGGGAGAAGGAGCGGGGAGCAGAGAGAACAAGGTACAGGGAAAGGCCAGAGCTGGAGAGAACGACGACGGGCTGGAGGCAGAACAAAGGGCAGCGCGGACAGGGAGCGGGACCGAGGAGCGGAAAAGGAAAAAACAGCCGTGGGCAGCCGGGGAGAGGGAGAGCGAGAGAAGCCGGGGAGAATGAGAGAAGGATGGAGAGAAACACTCGGACACGGAAAAGGGGGGGACGGGGACGACACACACACCTGAAGGGTGGAAGGAAAGAGAGGGGTGGGGAGCGAGACCGTGTGACAGAGAGGGACGGAGGCAGGGAGTGGGATGCAAGGGTAGGGAAAAGCAGAGGGACAGGAAGAAGAAAAGAAGGAGAGAGAAAGGGGAGGACGGGGAGCAGCAGAGAGAGACGGGGAAGGACAAAATAGCGCCGGGCTGAGCGGAACTCCAGAGAATAACCAGATCCTGCCAGGGAGCAGCCAGAGGGATAGAGCGAGGGGAAACATGCCCAGAGAGGATGGGGAAGAGCCAGCAGGACACTGGGGGAGGGAAGAGCCAGCAGGGCAGGGATGGAGAGAGGGAAAACATCAGGGCCAAGAACAGCAGCAGAGCCACCAAGAGAGGAGAAAACACCCCAAACAAGTCAGGAAAAGGAACCGGCCAGCGCTGGGCAGCGGGACAGGCATGGAGCAAGGAAAACCAGGCACGAGGCCAGGGACAGGGATGGAGCGGCACAGAGAGGGACAGGGAGCGGGACATGAGACTGCAGAGAGAGGGGCACAGGGAACCGGGAAGGGTGACAGAGAGAGACAGAGCGGGGTGGGGAGCGGGTCGGAGCTGGAGAAAGGGAAAATCCCGCCAGGGAGCGGGCCAGGAGGACGGAGCCGGAAGAGACGAACGGGAAGCAGGGCGGTGGGATGCAGCCGGCAAAACTAACGACGGGCAACGGGCCAGAGGGATTGACGGCCGTAAGGGCCAGGGAGCGGGACAAAGGAACGGGAGGAAAGCTGAGAGGAGCAGCAGGAGAGAGGAACGTGGGGAAAAAGAAGGAAGGAAAAGGAAGGCGCGAGGGCAGAGAGAGAGACGGGAACAGAGTGCGGGACGTGCAGAGACAAAGAGCAGGGAAAGGAAGAGGACAGAGGGACTGGGGGTGGGGCTGGGGGGCACCAAATGCAGGTGAAGACAAAGAGATGGAGAAGGAAAAAAAGATGCTGATGGAATGCGGGCCAGAGAGGGAGGAGGAGAAAGTAGGGCCGGAGCAGGGAAGAGAAGAAGGAGAACGGGGACGGCTGGACGGACCGGGGCATACTCCTAGACAGCAGGAGACAGGCACCAGGACAGAGGGACAAAGGCAGAATAACGGGAGAGGGAGCGGGACGGACGGAGAGCGAGAGGAGAAAAGGGGCAGGCAGCAGGACTGAGGGATGGAGAAAGGAGCAATGGGAGCAGAGGGACGGAGAGAGGAAAATCCAGGACGGAGGAAGGAGAGAGGGATAGAGGGGAGGGACAGGGAGCAAGAAAATGGGACCCAGAGAAACACAGGGGGATGGGGAGCAGCACACTGGGATAGAGAGCAAGCGAGAGCAACAGGAACAAGGACAGGGAGACGGAACCCTAACCCTAACGCAAAACAGGGACCGAAAGCTGCACAGAGAAATGGAATAGGAAAATCAGGGATGGGGAGTGGGACAGAGGGGTGGAGAGATGACAAGGGACACAAGGATAATGAGGGGGGGTGGAGGGTGGGAAGGAAGGCCAGAGAGCAGTGCAGCGGGGCGGAGAAAGAAAAAGAGGGAGGGGGAGCGGGGCAGAGAAACAGAAGAAGAAAATGCCGTGATGGGAGCAGGACAGAGGACGGGAAAGAGAAAAAGAAGCCAAGGGAGGAGACGGAGGAGCAGAGACAGAAAGGTCAGAAACAGCCAGAGAGGGAGAGAAGCCAAGAAAAATGGGGCCGAGGGGCCCTGCAGAGCTGGAGCGAGAACGTGTAGGGCCGGTGAGCAGGACAGAGGGAGAGAGAGGCGGCCGGGGGAAGGAGAGGAAGGACAAAGGAGGGACAGAGATGGTGACAGGGCGCAGGACATACAGGCAGGGAGAAAACCAGGACAGGGAAGGGGAGAACGGGATGGAGAAACAAAGAACAGGTCAGATGTGTAGAGATGGGAAAAACTAAGAACTAAAACCCCAGCAAAGGGGGAGAGGATGGAGAGAGAGGGAAGGAGGGAGGAAGGGAGGGAGGAAGGGAGGGAGGGAGGGAGGGAGGGAGGGAGGGAGGGAAAAAAGGGCCAAGAAGGAGGGGAGAGGAGAAGAGGAAGGGTAAAGGGGAGAGCTGGCTGGGCAGGGAGGGAGAGCAGGAAACGACTGGACAGGCAGCGGGACAGAGAAATACAGACAGCAAACACAGGGCCAGGAAGCAGGACAGAGGCACAGCGAGCGGTAATGAGGGGCAGGAGAAAGGTGGGGACAGAAGCATCGGGGCAGAAGAACCAGAAGAACAAATAAAGGCAGGAAGAAGCCTGGGGGATGATAGGAACCCCTCGGTGAGAGAGGGGGAAAAGGAGCAGGACAGAGACCGTCAGAGACAGACAGGGCCAAGGAGCGAGACAGGGCGATGCAGAGAGAGGAAAAAAAAGCCATGGAGGCAGGAGAGCGCGAGAGACAGGCACAAATAAAGAGATGTGGAGCAGGACAGGGATGGAGGGGAAAAGCCTGGCATCGCCAGCAGGACAGAGATGGAGCGAGAAGGAAAAAGGGACGAGGTGCAGAACAAGAGCAAAGAGAACCAAGGTCCGGGAGCAGGACACAGGGGTGGAAGAGGGGAAAAATAGCGACAGGCCGCACAGCAGAGACGGGGGAATGAAACATGGCCCAGGGGGCGTCAGAGAACGAGAGAGAGAGAGAAAAGGGACAGAGAGCAGGACAGCGCTGGAGGGAAAAGCAACTGCGATGGGCAGTGGGAGAGAGACAGGGAGGAGGAAGGGAAAAACACTGCGGAAGACTGAAAGGAAAGAAGGAACAGCGAGCTGGACACGGGGATGGGAGAGGAAATGGTCCAGAGAGAGACAGACAGAAAAGACAGGGAGAGGAAGCAGGGCAGAAGGACAGCAAGGGAGAAAAGGGACAGGGATCGGGACAGAGATGGAGAAAAAAGCAACAGGGCCAGAGAAACAGAGGCAGAAAGAGCAGCAGGGAGGGAGCAGGGCAGAGAGAGCAGCAGCAGGATGAAGACGGAGGGAAAATGGGAGACTCAACAGGACAGAGGCACAGGAATGTGGGCAGGGAGCAGGACTAAGGGATACAGGGAGAAACAATGGGACAGGAAGCGGGACAGAGGGACAGACAAGAGCGATGACCATGGGAGAAAGAGAGAAACCGTGAGAAGGACAGCAGCTGGGGGAAGAGAGAGAGAGAGATGAGGAGCCCTGCAGGGAGAGAAAGAACCAAAGGGGCAGGGAGCAGCACAAAGGGTCAGAGAGAGCAAGGGATGAACGGGAAGCAGGGCAGAGACAGCGAGATGCACAGTGAAAAACCCGACGGCCCTGAGCAAGACACAGGGACAGCGAGAGCAAGAGAAGGACGGAGACAGAGAGACGGGCCAGCAGGGACACCAAGCAGCACGTCCGGAGTAGAGAGGAGAAGAACGTGAGGAAACAGGGCAGAGACACCGTGGGGAAAGCAAGAGCTGGATGCAGAGCAGGACAAAGGGATGGAGAAGGAAAAACCAGCCAGGGGCTGCAGGACAGAACCAGAGGGGGAAGACAAAGAGGGAGAAGCGGCACACCAGAACAGGGAGAAGAGGGACAGGGGAGCAGAAAACGAATCGCAGCAGCACAGAAAAGACAGGGAGCTGGAGGGGGGGCAGGAGGCACAGCGAGTGACAGGGATGCGGAAGAGGGACAGGGCCCCCGGGGGCCCGGGACTCACCGCAGCTCTCTCTGGGCGCTGCCGGGAGAATTTGCCGGCTCAGACACTTCTTTCTCCTTCTCGCCTCCCTTTCCACCCGTAACTCCGCTCACTTGGCTGCTTCCACCTGAGGGAACAAACAGGCCTCTCACAGCTCTGCCCAGACAGGGCTCCCCAGACACACAGCCTCGCTCGCGCACTCCGCGGCCGGACCGCGCTCTGGGGACGCGCACAGCCCCCGCAGTGCGCGCTGGCAGCCCGGCCTGCTGCGGCCTGCAGAGAGGGAGCCTCCCCCCCGCCAGAAACTGGCTCTCTCGTGCTGGCAGCAGGAGGCAGCTGCCGGCCAGACGGCCGCTGGTTCCTTCTTCCTCCATCTGGCCTCTCCGGCTCCGGCCCCAGCAGCCCCGGGCCACAGCCCGGGAGTGTCCGGCTGCCCCTCGGCACCCCGTGCCCAGGCACAGACAACCCAGCTCAGCCTGAGACGGGTGCAGCCAGCGGCATCCCCAGGGCAGGAACGGACAACTGCGTCCTCCGGGCAGCCTTGAAAGGCAGAGGCAGCAGCAACCGTTACCGGCGTCACTCGCCTGCTCCTGCCGGGGCTACCGGAGACGCCCCCAGGGCCACCAGCCACCGGCACCACAGGGCTCGGCGTGGTCGGGGGCTACGGGGGGCTGCTGGAGCCAGGGGCTGCTGCACGGGGCGAGGGGGCTGGCAGAGGCAACGGGGAGATCCGGTGAGCCGGGGAGGCGTCCGAGTCAGCGCCCGGGGGTTGCCCGCCATCTGCCCCCCCCCCCTTCTCTCCGTTCCGGGCTGAACGCGGAGCTACCCCAGCCCGGCCCGCCTCCAGCAGCCGGGCAGCTGCCGCAGCGGGAGGGCTGGAGCTTCACGTCCCGAACCTACAGGCGGCCGCCGGTCCGGGGACACCCCCGCATCCGCCCAAGGGGTCCGCTCGCCTCACCTGCGGGCTCGATCCTCCCCCGCCGCTGGGACCGGCGCTCCGCGCGCCGCCATGTTGCTCCGCGGTACCGCGCATGCGTCAACGGGGGGGAGGGAGGGGGGGGACGACGACGGCGGCGTAAGCGGCGCGCGCTGGAAGGGCTGCAGGACCGGTCTCCGGGGGCGGCACCGGCGCTGCAGTTCCGCGCTTCGCCCGTCCGGCGCCCGCCAAAACCGCGCGCGTTGGAGCGGCACCGGCGTCTCTGTCCGGGGGGCAGCGCCGAGCGCGGCGACAGCGCCCCGCGGGCGCGGGAGCATCGCGGCGCTGTTACCGGGCACGGGAACACGGAGCGCAGGGCGAACGGGAAGGGCTGCGGCGGCAAGATCTCCGTGGGCTCCTGGGAGGTGTCCGAGTGGGGGAATGAGATGAGCTTTAAGGTCCCTTCCAGCTCGCGCCGGCAGCCAGCAAGGCAAGGCGCAGCAGTGCGCATGCGCGCCACCCCGCCGGCAGTACCGAGGTGTATTCGCACGTTGGCGGCAGGGAACAGGGCAGGGAGCGGCGATGCCCCTTCGCGTCTCCCCGCCTGCAGTACCGAACTTTCCCCACACGGTGGCAGCAGAGAGCTGAGCGAGGCGATCTAAAGCGCATGCGCGCCTCTCCGCCTGCAGTACCGCATTTCATTCGCACGGTGGCAGCAGAGAGCCGAGAGAGGCGCCCTAAAGCGCATGCGCGCCTCTCCGCCTGCAGTACCGCATTTCATTCGCACGGTGGCAGCAGAGAGCCGAGAGAGGCGCTCAAAGCGCATGCGCGCCTCTCCGCCTGCAGTACCGCATTTCATTCGCACGGTGGCAGCAGAGAGCCGAGAGCGGCGCTGTAAAGCGCATGCGCGCCCCTCCGCCTGCAGTACCGCATTTCATTCGCACGGTGGCAGCAGAGAGCAGTGCTAGACGCGCTAAGGCGCATGCGCGCCTCTCCCTCTGCAGTACCGCATTTCATTCGCACGGTGGCAGCAGAGAGCCGAGAGAGGCTCCGTAAAGCGCATGCGCGCCTCCCCGCCTGCAGTACCCGATTTCATTCGCACGGTGGCAGCAGGGAGCCGACAGTCGCTCTAAAGCGCATGCGCGCCTCTCCACCTGCAGTACCCGATTTCATTCGCACGGTGGCAGCAGAGAGCCGAGAGAGGCGCCCTAAAGCGCATGCGCGCCTCTCTGCCTGCAGTACCCCATTTCTTTCGCACGGTGGCAGCAGGGAGCCGAGAGAGGCGCTATAACGCGCATGCGCGCCCCTCCGCCTGCAGTACCCGATTTCATTCGCACGGTGGCAGCAGAGAGCCGAGAGAGGCGCTCTAAAGCGCATGCGCGCCCCTACACCTGCAGTACCGCATTTCATTCGCACGGTGGCAGTAGAGAGCATTGCGAGGCGCTGTAACGCGCATGCGCGCCTCTCCGCCTGCAGTACCGCATTTCATTCGCACGGTGGCAGCAGAGAGCCGAGAGAGGCGCTCTAAAGCGCATGCGCGCCCATACGCCTGCAGTACCGCATTTCATTCGCACGGTGGCAGCAGAGAGCCGAGAGAGGTGCTGTAAAGCGCATGCGCGCCTCTCCGCCTGCAGTACCGCATTTCATTCGCACGGTGGCAGCAGAGAGCCGAGAGAGGCGCCCTAAAGCGCATGCGCGCCTCTCCGCTTGCAGTACCGCATTTCATTCGCACGGTGGCAGCAGAGAGCCGAGAGAGGCGCCCTAAAGCGCATGCGCGCCTCTCCGCCTGCAGTACCGCATTTCATTCGCACGGTGGCAGCAGGGAGCCGAGAGAGGCGCCCTAAAGCGCATGCGCGCCTCTCCGCCTGCAGTACCCGATTTCATTCGCACGGTGGCAGCAGAGAGCCGAGAGAGGCGCCCTAAAGCGCATGCGCGCATCTCCGCCTGCAGTACCGCATTTCATTCGCACGGTGGCAGCAGAGAGCCGAGAGAGGCGCTGTAACGCGCATGCGCGCCTCTCCACCTGCAGTACCGCATTTCATTCGCACGGTGGCAGCAGAGAGCCGAGAGAGGCGCTGTAACGCGCATGCGCGCCTCTCCGCCTGCACTACCGCATTTCATTCGCACGGTGGCAGCAGTGAGCCGACAGGCGCTGTAAAGCGCATGCGCGCCTCTCCGCCTGCAGTACCGCATTTCATTCGCACGGTGGCAGTAGAGAGCATTGCGAGGCGCTGTAACGCGCATGCGCGCCTCTCCGCCTGCAGTACCGCATTTCATTCGCACGGTGGCAGCAGAGAGCCGACATAGGCGCTGTAACGCGCATGCGCGCCTCTCCGCCTGCACTACCGCATTTCATTCGCACGGTGGCAGCAGTGAGCCGACAGGCGCTGTAAAGCGCATGCGCGCTTCTCCGCCTGCAGTACCGCATTTCATTCGCACGGTGGCAGTAGGGAGCACTGCGAGACGCTCTAAAGCGCATGCGCGCCTCTCCGCCTGCAGTACCGCATTTCATTCGCACGGTGGCAGCAGAGAGCCGAGAGAGGCTCCGTAAAGCGCATGCGCGCCTCCCCGCCTGCAGTACCCGATTTCATTCGCACGGTGGCAGCAGGGAGCCGAGAGAGGCGCTCTAAAGCGCATGCGCGCCTCTCCGCCTGCAGTACCGCATTTCATTCGCACGGTGGCAGCAGTGAGCCGACAGGCGCTGTAAAGCGCATGCGCGCCTCTCCGCCTGCAGTACCGCATTTCATTCGCACGGTGGCAGTAGAGAGCATTGCGAGGCGCTGTAACGCGCATGCGCGCCTCTCTGCCTGCAGTACCGCATTTCATTCGCACGGTGGCAGCAGAGAGCCGAGAGAGGCGCTGTAAAGCGCATGCGCGCCTCTCCGCCTGCAGTACCCGATTTCATTCGCACGGTGGCAGCAGTGAGCAGACAGGCGCCCTAAAGCGCATGCGCGCGTCTCCGCCCGCAGTACCGCATTTCATTCGCACGGTGGCAGCAGAGAGCCGAGAGAGGCGCCCTAAAGCGCATGCGCGCCTCTCCGCCTGCAGTACCGCATTTCATTCGCACGGTGGCAGCAGAGAGCCGACAGGCGCTGTAAAGCGCATGCGCGCCTCTCCGCCTGCAGTACCGCATTTCATTCGCACGGTGGCAGCAGAGAGCCGAGAGAGGCGCCCTAAAGCGCATGCGCGCCTCTCCACCTGCAGTACCGCATTTCATTCGCACGGTGGCAGCAGAGAGCCAAGATAGGCGCTGTAACGCGCATGCGCGCCTCTCCGCCTGCAGTACCGCATTTCATTCGCACGGTGGCAGCAGTGAGCCGACAGGCGCTGTAAAGCGCATGCGCGCTTCTCCGCCTGCAGTACCGCATTTCATTCGCACGGTGGCAGTAGGGAGCACTGCGAGACGCTCTAAAGCGCATGCGCGCCTCTCCGCCTGCAGTACCGCATTTCATTCGCACGGTGGCAGCAGAGAGCCGAGAGAGGCTCCGTAAAGCGCATGCGCGCCTCCCCGCCTGCAGTACCCGATTTCATTCGCACGGTGGCAGCAGGGAGCCGAGAGAGGCGCTCTAAAGCGCATGCGCGCCTCTCCGCCTGCAGTACCGCATTTCATTCGCACGGTGGCAGCAGAGAGCCGAGAGAGGAGCTTAAAGCGCATGCGCGCCACTCCGCCTGCAGTACCGCATTTCATTCGCACGGTGGCAGTAGAGAGCATTGCGAGGCGCTGCAACGCGCATGCGCACCTCTCCGCCTGCAGTACCGCATTTCATTCGCACGGTGGCAGCAGAGAGCCGAGAGAGGCGCTGTAAAGCGCATGCGCGCCTCTCCGCCTGCAGTACCGCATTTCATTCGCACGGTGGCAGCAGAGAGCCGAGAGAGGAGCTTAAAGCGCATGCGCGCCTCTCCGCCTGCAGTACCGCATTTCATTCGCACGGTGGCAGCAGAGAGCCGAGAGAGGCGCCCTAAAGCGCATGCGCTCCTCTCCGCTTGCAGTACCCGATTTCATTCGCACGGTGGCAGCAGAGAGCCGAGAGGCGCCCTAAAGCGCATGCGCGCCTCTCCGCCTGCAGTACCGCATTTCATTCGCACGGTGGCAGTAGAGAGCATTGCGAGGCGCTGTAAAGCGCATGCGCGCCTCTCCGCCTGCAGTACCGCATTTCATTCGCACGGTGGCAGTAGAGAGCATTGCGAGGCGCTGTAAAGCGCATGCGCGCCTCCCCGCCTGCAGTACCGCATTTCATTCGCACGGTGGCAGCAGGGAGCCAGCCGCAGCGCTGCCGTGCGCACGAGCCGCACCCCGCTGCAGCAGTTGCTGCTCTCAGGGCGGCAGCAGCGAGCGTGGCAAGGCGAAGCGATGCGCTTCCTCGCCCGCCGGGCGGCACTACCACACTTGGGTCGTAGAACGGCAGAATCCAGCAAGGCAAAGCGCAGCGCGGGACACGGGCAGCTCTCCGGCGGCAGTTCCTAAGAGTGGGCGCCGGGTAACGGTAGAGAGCAAGCCGAGGAGCAGCACTGCGCATGCGCGGCTCCCTGGCTGCAGTATCGAACCCTGGTCGCTGAGCGGCAGCATCGAGCAAGGCAAAGCACCCCAATGCGCATGCGCGCTCCCCCAGCCGCAGGGCGGCAGCAGCGACCCCGGGACAGCTCAGAACTGCCCCTGCACTGCTGACCCATTCCCTAACCCCCACCCGCACTCTGGAATAACCGTGTGTGTCTGTGTGTGTGTGTGTGTGTGTCTGTGTGTGTCTGTGTCCGCCCCACTCAGGGTTTGGGCAGCTCCTGCTCCCCTCGAGGGAACCAGCGGCCCCCACCCAGCTCCCTCCTTCCTGCCGCTCGGGGCTCCCACCCGACACAGCGGCCGCGCCGTGGGCAGGAGTCGGGGCCGGGACAGGAACGTCAGCCCCTGGCCCGTTGCGGGGGGGGCTGCGCATGCCCGGGATCTCCTTTGCCCGGGCCCTGCTGAGCGGGAGGGGTTTGAGCTGCACTCGGTTCCCCGGCACATTAACAACAGCCGCTGGGGTCACACCGACAGCAAATCCGGTTTTATGCCCACGCAGCGTATCGTCACCCCCACCGCAAAGTCCCGCTCAGTCGCTCGGGGAAAACACGTCGGGGAGGATGGAGCCGCGTCGAGGTTCCGTCCAGCTCCAGCAGACGGGGGGAGATGGCAGCTGGCAGCAAATCTCAGCCACGGGCACCTCCATGCCGGGCACTGCCGATGCCGACGGCTCGTCCTGCGCCTGTCACGATGCACCCGCGGGGCAGAGCGCATCCCCCTGGAATGCAGCTGTGTTCTCCGCCCTCCAAGAGTCACAGCAGCGCCTGGGACCACGGGAACTGCAGGGCTTTTCCTGACACTGCGGACGGACGTCGCTATTCCGACCACAGCCAACGCGCTCGGTTTGATTGCAGCTCCGTTTGCAGAGCCACGTACGACGGCGTGCGAAGGAGGAAGGAGTCCCCAAAGCGCTGGCGGAGAGAACGCTGGGAATACGACACCCACAGAACCGGAGACGTTTCGGGACGGCGCTCTCAGCTCCTGGATCCCTTGGAGCGAATCTGCACACGGAAAGCCCCAGCAATAAACCCACTGAGAGCCAAGTGCTCCCCCAACGCCCCTTCCGCAGGGTCTGGCTGCATCTCGGACCATGCCAGGACCGCACAGGGAGGGGGATGGGCAGAGGGAGGGGTGGGGGGAGGCAGACGCCTGGAGAAGGGGGACACAGGCAGCCCCAGACGCAGAGAGGGGGACACACGACTCACCACAGACCCCGCTGCCGGCAGGAGACCTTCACCTCCCCGATGGTTCCCTCTCGGCCTGCCCGGGCAGCCCCTCGGCAGCTGGAGATGGCGACAGGAGAGAGGGGGAATCGATCCAAAGGGAGAGGGAACCAGCCTGAGAGATGGGGGAAACAAGGAATGGGGATGGGCCAGAGGGCAGAGAGGGGGGAGGTCAAAAGGGGACAGGGAGGGGGACAATGAGAGACCAAGAAACAGCAAAAAGCCGCGATGAGCGAAAGGGCAGAGAGACAGAAGAATTCAAGCACAGGGACAGGGAGCCAGACGGAGGGTGATAAAGAAAAAACGGGTTCTCGGATAGAGAGGGAAGAAATTCCAACCCAGGGACAGGGACCTGGCGTGGCCCCGAGGCTCCGGGACTCACCGCAGCTCCCGCCCTCAGAGCTGCCGGCAGAACGGGGCGGCTCGGGGGTCTCTCTCTCCCCTCCCTTCCTCCTCTGCAGCGCCAGGCACTCGGCCGTCATCCACCTGAGAGAGCGGAGGGGGGTCTCACAGCGCTGCCAACACGAGGCTGCCCAGACACAGCCCCCCCACCCGCCCCGCGCGTGGCCACGCCGTGCTTCGCTCACGCGGGCAGACCGTGCGGGCACCGGTTCTGTGATTCTTCCGCTGCTTCGCTGCTGGATGGAGAAAGGAAAAGCAGTGAGGGAGTGCAGGGGGAGAAAAACCCAGCAGGGAACAGGACAGGGGAGAAACGGGACAGCCAGCTGGCCAAGGGGAGACAGCGAGAAACGCTGCGACAGGCCGTGGCACGGAGCCGTGGAGTCAAGGAGGGGGAGCACGGGGGACAGAGAAGGAGGGAAAAGGGACAGGGAGCAGGGGGAGACGGAGAAAGACACGTCAGAGTCGCAGAGAAGAGAGCGACAGGAGCGAGACGGAGAAAGGAGAAAAGCCAGCGCTGGGCAGCAGCCAGAGGGCCAAGGACAGACAGGACGAAGGACAGATGGACAGGGAAACGGGGCAGGGACAGGGAGACCAAAGGGGCGATGCTGGGCGAGGGAGGGACGGGGAGCGGGACGCTGGGACCAAGAGCCAACGAGAGCGACCCAGCTGCGGCATGAGGAAAGCGCTGGAGGAGAGAGCGGGACGGAGCCGAGGCCATAAATCACGGGGACAGGGAGCAGGAGAGAGGGAGAGACAGGGAGAGGGGGACAGGTAAGACAGAGAATCGGAGAAAGAGAGGGAAGGGACCAGCTCAGAGGGTCAGGGGTGAACAGAGAGAGGGGGACGGCAGAACGAGCAATGAGACGGGGGAGAAGGAGCGGGGAGCAGAGAGAACAAGGTACAGGGAAAGGCCAGAGCTGGAGAGAACGACGACGGGCTGGAGGCAGAACAAAGGGCAGCGCGGACAGGGAGCGGGACCGAGGAGCGGAAAAGGAAAAAACAGCCGTGGGCAGCCGGGGAGAGGGAGAGCAAGAGAAGCCAGGGGAGAATGAGAGAAGGATGGAGAGAAACATGGGGACACGGAAAAGGGGGGGACGAGGACGACACACACACCTGAAGGGTGGAAGGAAAGAGAGGGGTGGGGAGCGAGACCGTGTGACAGAGAGGGACGGAGGCAGGGAGTGGGATGCAAGGGTAGGGAAAAGCAGAGGGACAGGAAGAAGAAAAGAAGGAGAGAGAAAGGGGAGGACGGGGAGCAGCAGAGAGAGACGGGGAATGACAGAATAGCGCCGGGCTGAGCGGAACTCCAGAGAATAACCAGATCCTGCCAGGGAGCAGCCAGAGGGATAGAGCGAGGGGAAACATGCCCAGAGAGGATGGGGAAGAGCCAGCAGGACACTGGGGGAGGGAAGAGCCAGCAGGGCAGGGATGGAGAGAGGGAAAACATCAGGGCCAAGAACAGCAGCAGAGCCACCAAGAGAGGAGAAAACACCCCAAACAAGTCAGGAAAAGGAACCGGCCAGCGCTGGGCAGCGGGACAGGCATGGAGCAAGGAAAACCAGGCACGAGGCCAGGGACAGGGATGGAGCGGCACAGAGAGGGACAGGGAGCGGGACATGAGACTGCAGAGAGAGGGGCACAGGGAACCGGGAAGGGTGACAGAGAGAGACAGAGCGGGGTGGGGAGCGGGTCGGAGCTGGAGAAAGGGAAAATCCCGCCAGGGAGCGGGCCAGGAGGACCGAGCCGGAGGAGACGAACGAGAAGCAGGGCGGTGGGATGCAGCCGGCAAAACTAACGACGGGCAACGGGCCAGAGGGATTGACGGCCGTAAGGGCCAGGGAGCGGGACAAAGGAACGGGAGGAAAGCTGAGAGGAGCAGCAGGAGAGAGGAACGTGGGGAAAAAGAAGGAAGGAAAAGGAAGGCGCGAGGGCAGAGAGAGAGACGGGAACAGAGTGCGGGACGTGCAGAGACAAAGAGCAGGGAAAGGAAGAGGACAGAGGGACTGGGGGTGGGGCTGGGGGGCACCAAATGCAGGTGAAGACAAAGAGATGGAGAAGGAAAAAAAGATGCTGATGGGCTGCGGGCCAGAGAGGGAGGAGGAGAAAGTAGGGCCGGAGCAGGGAAGAGAAGAAGGAGAACAGGGACGGCTGGATGGACCGGGGCATACTCCTAGACAGCAGGAGACAGGCACCAGGACAGAGGGACAAAGGCAGAATAACGGGAGAGGGAGCAGGACGGACGGAGAGCGAGAGGAGAAAAGGGGCAGGGAGCAGGACTGAGGGATGGAGAAAGGAGCAATGGGAGCAGAGGGACGGAGAGAGGAAAATCCAGGACGGAGGAAGGAGAGAGGGATAGAGGGGAGGGACAGGGAGCAAGAAAATGGGACCCAGAGAAACACAGAGGGCTGGGGAGCAGCACACTGGGATAGAGAGCAAGCGAGGGCAACAGGAACAAGCACAGGTAGACGGAGCCAGAGGAAAAGCAGGGACCAAAAGCTGCACAGAGAAATGGAATAGGAAAATCAGGGATGGGGAGTGGGACAGAGGGGTGGAGAGATGACAAGGGACACAAGGATAATGGGGGGGGGTGGAGGGTGGGAAGGAAGGCCAGAGAGCAGTGCAGCGGGGCAGAGGAAGAAAAAGAGGGAGGGGGAGCGGGGCAGAGAAACAGAAGAAGAAAATGCTGTGATGGGAGCAGGACAGAGGACGGGAGAGAGAAAAAGAAGCCAAGGGAGGAGACGGAGGAGCAGAGACAGAAAGGTCAGAAACGGCCAGAGAGGGAGAGAAGCCAAGAAAAATGGGGCCGAGGGGCCCTGCAGAGCTGGAGCGAGAACGTGTAGGGCCGGTGAGCAGGACAGAGGGAGAGAGAGGCGGCGGGGGGAAGGAGAGGAAGGACAAAGGAGGGACAGAGATGGTGACAGGGCGCAGGACATACAGCCAGGGAGAAAACCAGGACAGGGAAGGGGAGAACGGGATGGAGAAACAAAGAACAGGTCAGATGTGTAGAGATGGGAAAAACTGAGAACTAAAACCCCAGCAAAGGGGGAGAGGATGGAGAGGGAGGGAGGGAGGGAGGGAGGGAGGGAGGGAGGGAGGGAAAAAAGGGCCAAGAAGGAGGGGAGAGGAGAAGAGGAAGGGAAAAGGGGAGAGCTGGCTGGGCAGGGAGGGAGAGCAGGAAACGACTGGACAGGCAGCGGGACAGAGAAATACAGACAGCAAACACAGGGCCAGGAAGCAGGACAGAGGCACAGCGAGCGGTAATGAGGGTCAGGAGAAAGGTGGGGACAGAAGCATCGGGGCAGAAGAACGGGAAGAACAAATAAAGGCAGGAAGAAGCCTGGGGGATGATAGGAACCCCTCGGTGAGAGAGGGGGAAAAGGAGCAGGACAGAGACCGTCAGAGACAGACAGGGCCAAGGAGCGAGACAGGGCGATGCAGAGAGAGGAAAAAAGGGCCAGGGAGGCAGGAGAGTGTGAGAGACAGGCACAAATAAAGAGATGTGGAGCAGGACAGGGATGGAGGGGAAAAGCCTGGCATCGCCAGCAGGACAGAGATGGAGCGAGAAGGAAAAAGGGACGAGGTGCAGAACAAGAGCAAAGAGAACCAAGGTCCGGGAGCAGGACACAGGGGTGGAAGAGGGGAAAAATAGCGACAGGCCGCACAGCAGAGACGGGGGAATGAAACATGGCCCAGGGGGCGTCAGAGAACGAGAGAGAGAGAGAAAAGGGACAGAGAGCAGGACAGCACTGGAGGGAAAAGCAACTGCGATGGGCAGTGGGAGAGAGACAGGGAGGAGGAAGGGAAAAACACTGCGGAAGACAGAAAGGAAAGAAGGGACAGCGAGCTGGACACGGGGATGGGAGAGGGAATGGGCCAGAGAGAGACAGACAGAAAAGACAGGGAGAGGAAGCAGGGAAGAAGGACAGCGAGGGAGAAAAGGGACAGGGATCGGGACAGAGATGGAGAAAAAAGCAGCAGGGCCAGAGAAACAGAGGCAGAAAGAGCAGCAGGAAGGGAGCAGGGCAGAGAGAGCAGCAGCAGGATGGAGACGGAGGGAAAATGGGAGACTCAACAGGACAGAGGCACAGGAATGTGGGCAGGGAGCAGGACTAAGGGATACAGGGAGAAACAATGGGACAGGAAGCGGGACAGAGGGACAGACAAGAGCGATGACCATGGGAGAAGAAGAGAAACCATGAGAAGGACAGCAGCTGGGGGAAGAGAGAGAGAGAGATGAGGAGCCCTGCAGGGAGAGAAAGAACCAAAGGGGCAGGGAGCTGCACAAAGGGTCAGAGAGAGCAAGGGATGAACGGGAAGCAGGGCAGAGACAGCGAGATGCACAGTGAAAAACCCGATGGCCCTGAGCAAGACACAGGGACAGCGAGAGCAAGAGAAGGACGGAGACAGAGAGACGGGCCAGCAGGGACACCAAGCAGCACGTCCGGAGTAGAGAGGAGAAGAACGTGAGGAAACAGGGCAGAGACACCGTGGGGAAAGCAAGAGCTGGATGCAGAGCAGGACAAAGGGATGGAGAAGGAAAAACCAGCCAGGGGCTGCAGGACAGAACCAGAGGGGGAAGACAAAGAGGGAGAAGCGGCACACAAGAAGAGAGAGAAGAGGGACAGGGGAGCAGAAAACGAATCGCAGCAGCACGGAAAAGACAGGGAGCTGGAGGGGGGGCGGGAGGCACAGCGAGTGACAGGGATGCGGAAGAGGGACAGGGCCCCGGGGGCCCGGGACTCACCGCAGCTCTCTCTGGGCGCTGCCGGGAGAATTTGCTGGTTCAGACACTTCTTTCTCCTTCTCGCCTCCCTTTCCACCCGTAACTCCGCTCACTTGGCTGCTTCCACCTGAGGGAACAAATGGGCCTCTCACAGCTCTGCCCAGACAGGGTTCCCCAGACACACGGCCTCGCTCGCGCACTCCGCGGCCGGACCGCGCTCTGGGGACGCGCACAGCCCCCGCAGTGCGCGCTGGCAGCCCGGCCTGCTGCGGCCTGCAGAGAGGGAGCCTCCCCCCCGCCAGAAACTGGCTCTCTCGTGCTGGCAGCGGGAGGCAGCTGCCGGCCAGACGGCCGCTGGTTCCTTCTTCCTCCATCTGGCCTCTCCGGCTCCGGCCCCAGCAGCCCCGGGCCACAGCCCGGGAGTGTCCGGCTGCCCCTCGGCACCCCGTGCCCAGGCACAGACAACCCAGCTCAGCCTGAGACGGGTGCAGCCAGCGGCATCCCCAGGGCAGGAACGGACAACTGCGTCCTCCGGGCAGCCTTGAAAGGCAGCAGCCGCAGCAACCGTTACCGGCATCACTCGCCTGCTCCTGCCGGGGCTACCGGAGACGCCCCCAGGGCCACCAGCCACCGGCACCGCAGGGCTCGGCGTGGTCGGGGGCTACGGGGGGCTGCTGGAGCCAGGGGCTGCTGCACGGGGCGAGGGGGCTGGCAGAGGCAACGGGGAGATCCGGTGAGCCGGGGAGGCGTCCGAGTCAGCGCCCGGGGGTTGCCCGCCATCTGCCCCCCCCCCTTCTCTCCGTTCCGGGTGAACGCGGAGCTACCCCAGCCCGGCCCGCCTCCAGCAGCCGGGCAGCTGCCGCAGCGGGAGGGCTGGAGCTTCACGTCCCGACCCTACAGGCGGCCGCCGGTCCGGGGACACCCCCGCATCCGCCCAAGGGGTCCGCTCGCCTCACCTGCGGGCTCGATCCTCCCCCGCCGCTGGGACCGGCGCTCCGCGCGCCGCCATGTTGCTCCGCGGTACCGCGCATGCGTCAACGGGGGGGAGGGAGGGGGACGACGGCGGCGTAAGCGGCGCGCGCTCCCGGGGCTGCAGGACCGGTCTCCGGGGGCGGCACCGGCGCTGCAGTTCCGCGCTTCGCCCGTCCGGCGCCCGCCAAAACCGCGCGCGTTGGAGCGGCACCGGCGTCTCTGTCCGGGGGGCAGCGCCGAGCGCGGCGACAGCGCCCCGCGGGCGCGGGAGCATCGCGGCGCTGTTACCGGGCACGGGAACACGGAGCGCAGGGCGAACGGGAAGGGCTGCGGCGGCAAGATCTCCGTGGGCTCCTGGGAGGTGTCCGAGTGGGGGAATGAGATGAGCTTTAAGGTCCCTTCCAGCTCGCGCCGGCAGCCAGCAAGGCAAGGCGCAGCAGTGCGCATGCGCGCCACCCCGCCGGCAGTACCGAGGTGTATTCGCACGTTGGCGGCAGGGAACAGGGCAGGGAGCGGCGATGCCCCTTCGCGTCTCCCCGCCTGCAGTACCGAACTTTCCCCACACGGTGGCAGCAGAGAGCTGAGCGAGGCGCTGTAACGCGCATGCGCTCCTCTCCGCCTGCAGTACCGCATTTCATTCGCACGGTGGCAGCAGAGAGCCGAGAGGCGCTATAACGCGCATGCGCGTCTCTCCGCCTGCAGTACCCGATTTCATTCGCACGGTGGCAGCAGAGAGCCGAGAGAGGCGCCCTAAAGCGCATGCGCGCCTCTCCGCCTGCAGTACCGCATTTCATTCGCACGGTGGCAGCAGGGAGCCGAGAGAGGCGCTGTAAAGCGCATGCGCGCCCCTCCGCCTGCAGTACCGCATTTCATTCGCACGGTGGCAGTAGAGAGCATTGCGAAGCGCTGTAACGCGCATGCGCGCCTCTCCGCCTGCAGTACCGCATTTCGTTCGCACGGTGGCAGCAGAGAGCCGAGAGAGGCGCCCTAAAGCGCATGCGCGCCTCTCCGCCTGCAGTACCGCATTTCATTCGCACGGTGGCAGCAGAGAGCCGAGAGAGGCGCTGTTAGGCGCATGCGCGCCTCTCCGCCTGCAGTACCCGATTTCATTCGCACGGTGGCAGCAGGGAGCAGACAGGCGCCCTAAAGCGCATGCGCGCGTCTCCGCCTGCAGTACCGCATTTCATTCGCACGGTGGCAGCAGAGAGCCGAGACAGGCGCTCAAAGCGCATGCGCGCCTCTCCGCCTGCAGTACCGCATTTCATTCGCACGGTGGCAGCAGAGAGCCGAGAGAGGCGCTGTAAAGCGCATGCGCGCCCCTCCGCCTGCAGTACCCGATTTCATTCGCAAGGTGGCAGCAGAGAGCCGAGAGAGGCGCCATAAAGCGCATGCGCGCCTCTCCGCCTGCAGTACCGCATTTCATTCGCAAGGTGGCAGCAGAGAGCCGAGAGAGGCGCCCTAAAGCGCATGCGCGCCTCTCCACCTGCAGTACCGCATTTCATTCGCACGGTGGCAGCAGAGAGCCGAGAGAGGCGCGCTAAAGCACCTTCGCGTGATCGTACCTGCAGTACCGAACTTTCCCCACGCGGTGGCAGCAGGGAGCCAGCCGCAGCGCTGCCGTGCGCACGAGCCGCACCCCGCTGCAGCAGTTGCTGCTCTCAGGGCGGCAGCAGCGAGCGAGGCAAGGCGAAGCGATGCGCTTCCTCGCCCGCCGGGCGGCACTACCACACTTGGGTCGTAGAACGGCAGAATCCAGCAAGGCAAAGCGCAGCGCGGGGCACGCGCAGCTCTCCGGCGGCAGTTCCTAAGAGTGGGCGCCGGGTAACGGTAGAGAGCAAGCCGAGCAGCAGCACTGCGCATGCGCGACTCCCTGGCTGCAGTACCGAAATCTGGTCGCCGGGCGGCAGCATCGAGCAAGGCAAAGCGCACCAATGCGCATGCGCGCTCCCCCGCCTGCATTACACAGCCCCAGCCGCAGGGCGGCAGCAGCGACCCCGGGACAGCTCAGAACTGCCCCTGCACTGCTGACCCATTCCCTAACCCCCACCCGCACTCTGGAATAACCGGGGGGGGGTGGGTGTGTGTGTCCCCACCCCACTCAGGGTTTGGGCAGCTCCTGCTCCCCTCGAGGGAACCAGCGACCCCCACCCAGCTCCCTCCTTCCTGCCGCTCGGGGCTCCCACCCGACACAGCGGCCGCGCCGTGGGCAGGAGTCGGGGCCGGGACAGGAACGTCAGCCCCTGGCCCGTGGCGGGGGGGGCTGCGCACGCCCGGGATCTCCTTTCCCCGGGCCCTGCTGAGCCGGAGGGGTTTGAGCTGCACTCGGTTCCCCGGCACATTAACAACAGCCGCTGGGGTCACACCGACAGCAAATCCGGTTTTATGCCCACGCAGCGTATCGTCACCCCCACCGCAAAGTCCCGCTCAGTCGCTCGGGGAAAACACGTCGGGGAGGATGGAGCCGCGTCGAGGTTCCGCCCGGCTCCAGCAGACGGGGGGAGATGGCAGCTGGCAGCAAACCCCAGCCACGGGCACCTCCATGCCGGGCACTGCCGATGCCGACGGCTCGTCCTGCGCCTGTCACGATGCACCCGCGGGGCAGAGCGCATCCCCCTGGAATGCAGCTGTGTTCTCCGCCCTCCAAGAGTCACAGCAGCGCCTGGGACCACGGGAACTGCAGGGCTTTTCCTGACACTGCGGACGGACGTCGCTATTCCGACCACAGCCAACGCGCTCGGTTTGATTGCAGCTCCGTTTGCAGAGCCACGAACGACGGTGTGCGAAGGAGGAAGGAGTCCCCAAAGCGCTGGCGGAGAAAACGCTGGGAATACGACACCCACAGAACCGGAGACGTTTCGGGACGGCGCTCTCAGCTCCTGGATCCCTTGGAGCGAATCTGCACACGGAAAGCCCCAGCAATAAACCCACTGAGAGTCAAGTGCTCCCCCAACGCCCTTTCCGCGGGGTCTGGCTGCATCTCGCACCATGCCAGGACCGCACAGGGAGGGGGATGGGAAAAGGGAGGGGTGGGGGGAGGGAGACGCCTGGAGAAGGGGGACACAGGCAGCCCCGGACGCAGAGAAGGGGACACACGACTCACCACAGACCCCGCTGCTGGCAGGAGACCTTCACCTCCCCCATGGTTCCCTCTCGGCCTGCCCGGGCAGCCCCTCGGCAGCTGGAGATGGCGACAGGAGAGAGGGGGAACCGATCCAAAGGGAGAGGGAACCAGGTTGAGAGATGGGGGAAACAAGGAATGGGGACGGGCCAGAGGGCAGAGAGGGGGGAGGTCAAAAGGGGACAGGGAGGGGGACAGCGAGAGACCGAGAAACAGCAAAAAGCCGCGATGAGCGAAAGGGCAGAGAGACAGAAGAATTCAAGCGCAGGGACAGGGAGCCAGACGGAGGGTGATAAACACAAAAACGGGCTCCGGGACAGAGAGGGAAGAAATTCCAACCCAGGGACAGGGACCTGGCGTGGCCCCGAGGCTCCGGGACTCACCGCAGCTCCCGCCCTCAGAGCTGCTGGCAGAACGGGGCGGCTCGGGGGTCTCTCTCTGCCCTCCCTTCCTCCTCTGCAGCGCCAGGCACTCGGCCGTCATCCACCTGAGAGAGCAGAAGGGGGTCTCACAGCGCTGCCAACACGAGGCTGCCCAGACACAGCCCCCCCCACGCCCCCCGTGCAGCCGCGCTGTGCTTCGCTCACGCGGGCAGACCCTGCGGGCACCGGTTCTGTGATTCTTCCGCTGCTTCGCTGCTGGATGGAGAGAGGAAAAGCAGTGAGGGAGTGCAGGCGGAGAAAAACCCAGCAGGGAACAGGACAGAGGGAAAAACGGAACAGCCAGCTGGCCAAGGGGAGACAGCGAGAAACGCTGCGACAGGCCGTGGCACGGAGCCGTGGAGTCAAGGAGGGGGAGCACGGGGGACAGAGAAGGAGGGAAAAGGGACAGGGAGCAGGGGGAGACGGAGAAAGACACGTCAGAGTCGCAGAGAAGAGAGCGACAGGAGCGAGACGGAGAAAGGAGAAAAGCCAGCGCTGGGCAGCAGCCAGAGGGCCAAGGACAGACAGGACGAAGGACAGAGGGACAGGGAAACGGGGCAGGGACAGGGAGACCAAAGGGGCGATGCTGGGCGAGGGAGGGACGGGGAGCGGGACGCTGGGACCGAGAGCCAACGAGAGCGACCGAGCTGCGGCATGAGGAAAGCGCTGGAGGAGAGAGCGGGACGGAGCCGAGGCCATAAATCACGGGGACAGGGAGCAGGAGAGAGAGAGGGACAGGGAGAGGGGGACAGGTAAGACAGAGAATCGGAGAAAGAGAGGGAAGGGACCAGCTCAGAGGGTCAGGGGTGAACAGAGAGAGGGGGACGGCAGAACGAGCAATGAGACGGGGGAGAAGGAGCGGGGAGCAGAGAGAACAAGGTACAGGGAAAGGCCAGAGCTGGAGAGAACAACGACGGGCTGGAGGCAGAACAAAGGGCAGCGCGGACAGGGAGCGGGACCGAGGGGCGGAAAAGGAAAAAACAGCCGTGGGCAGCCGGGGAGAGGGAGAGCGAGAGAAGCCAGGGGAGAATGAGAGAAGGATGGAGAGAAACACTCGGACACGGAAAAGGGGGGGACGGGGACGACACACACACCTGAAGGGTGGAAGGAAAGAGAGGGGTGGGGAGCGAGACCGTGTGACAGAGAGGGACGGAGGCAGGGAGTGGGATGCAAGGGTAGGGAAAAGCAGAGGGACAGGAAGAGGAAAAGAAGGAGAGAGAAAGGGGAGGACGGGGAGCAGCAGAGACGGGGAACGACAGAATAGCGCCGGGCTGAGCGGAACTCCAGAGAATAACCAGATCCTGCCAGGGAGCAGCCAGAGGGATAGAGCGAGGGGAAACATGCCCAGAGAGGACGGGGAAGAGCCAGCAGGACACTGGGGGAGGGAAGAGCCAGCAGGGCAGGGATGGAGAGAGGGAAAACATCAGGGCCAAGAACAGCAGCAGAGCCACCAAGAGAGGAGAAAACACCCCAAACAAGTCAGGAAAAGGAACCGGCCAGCGCTGGGCAGCGGGACAGGCACGGAACAAGGAAAACCAGGCACGAGGCCAGGGACAGAGGGATGGAGCGGCACAGAGAGGGACGGGGAGCGAGACACGAGACTGCAGAGAGAGGAGCACGGGGAACCGGGAAGGGTGACAGAGAGAGACAGAGCGGGGTGGGGAGCGGGTCGGAGCTGGAGAAAGGGAAAATCCCGCCAGGGAGCGGGCCAGGAGGACGGAGCCGGAGGAGACGAACGGGAAGCAGGGCGGTGGGATGCAGCCGGCAAAACTAACGACGAGCAACGGGCCAGAGGGATTGACGGCCGCAAGGGCCAGGGAGCGGGACAAAGGAACGGGAGGAAAGCTGAGAGGAGCAGCAGGAGAGAGGAACGTGGGCAAAAAGAAGGAAGGAAAAGGAAGGCGCGAGGGCAGAGAGAGAGACGGGAACAGAGTGCGGGACGTGCAGAGACAAAGAGCAGGGAAAGGAAGAGGACAGAGGGACTGGGGCTGGGGGGCACCAAATGCAGGTGAAGACAAAGAGATGGAGAAGGAAAAAAAGATGCTGATGGAACGCGGGCCAGAGAGGGAGGAGGAGAAAATAGGGCCGGAGCAGGGAAGAGAAGAAGGAGAACGGGGACGGCTGGATGGACCGGGGCATACTCCTAGACAGCAGGAGACAGGCACCAGGACAGAGGGACAAAGGCAGAATAACGGGAGAGGGAGCGGGACAGACGGAGAGCGAGAGGAGAAAAGGGGCAGGGAGCAGGACTGAGGGATGGAGAAAGGAGCAATGGGAGCAGAGGGACGGAGAGAGGAAAATCCAGGACGGAGGAAGGAGAGAGGGATAGAGGGGAGGGACAGGGAGCAAGAAAATGGGACCCAGAGAAACACAGGGGGATGGGGAGCAGCACACTGGGATAGATAGAGAGCAAGCAAGAGCAACAGGAACAAGGACAGGGAGGCGGAGCCAGAGGAAGAACAGGGACCAAAAGCTGCACAGAGAAATGGAATAGGAAAATCAGGGATGGGGAGTGGGACAGAGGGGTGGAGAGATGACAAGGGACACAAGGATAATGAGGGGGGGTGGAGGGTGGGAAGGAAGGCCAGAGAGCAGTGCAGCGGGGCAGAGAAAGAAAAAGAGGGAGGGGGAGCGGGGCAGAGAAACAGAAGAAGAAAATGCCGTGATGGGAGCAGGACAGAGAACGGGAGAGAGAAAAAGAAGCCAAGGGAGGAGACGGAGGAGCAGAGACAGAAAGGTCAGAAACAGCCAGAGAGGGAGAGAAGCCAAGAAAAATGGGGCCGAGGGGCCCTGCAGAGCTGGAGCGAGAACGTGTAGGGCCGGTGAGCAGGTCAGAGGGAGAGAGGCGGCGGGGGGAAGGAGAGGAAGGACAAAGGAGGGACAGAGATGGTGACAGGGCGCAGGACATACAGCCAGGGAGAAAACCAGGACAGGGAAGGGGAGAACGGGATGGAGAAACAAAGAAAAGGTCAGATGTGCAGAGATGGGAAAAACTGAGAACTAAAACCCCAGCAAAGGGGGAGAGGATGGAGAGGGAGGGAGGGAGGGAGGGAGGGAGGGAGGGAGGGAGGGAGGGAGGGAGGGAGGGACAGAGAGAAAAAAGGGCCAAGGAAGAGGGGAGAGGAGAAGAGGAAGGGAAAAGGGGAGAGCTGGCTGGGCAGGGAGGGAGAACAGGAAACGACTGGACAGGCAGCGGGACAGAGAAATACAGACAGCAAACACAGGGCCAGGAAGCAGGACAGAGGCACAGCAAGCGGTAATGAGGGGCAGGAGAAAGGTGGGGACAGAAGCATCGGGGCAGAAGAACGGGAAGAACAAATAAAGGCAGGAAGAAGCCTGGGGGATGATAGGAACTCCCCGCTGAGAGAGGGGGAAAAGGAGCAGGACAGAGACCGTCAGAGACAGACAGGGCCAAGGAGCGAGACAGGGCGATGCAGAGAGAGGAAAAAAGGGCCAGGGAGGCAGGAGAGCGCGAGAGACAGGCACAAATAAAGAGATGTGGAGCAGGACAGGGATGGAGGGGAAAAGCCTGGCATCGCCAGCAGGACAGAGATGGAGCAAGAAGGAAAAAGGGACGAGGTGCAGAACAAGAGCAAAGAGAACCGAGGTCCGGGAGCAGGACACAGGGCTGGAAGAGGGGAAAAATAGCGAGGGGCCGCACAGCAGAGACGGGGGAATGAAACATGGCCCAGGGGGCGTCAGAGAACGAGAGAGAGAGAGAAAAGGGACAGAGAGCAGGACAGCGCTGGAAGGAAAAGCAACTGCGATGGGCAGTGGGAGAGAGACAGGGAGGAGGAAGGGAAAAACACTGTGGGGGAAGGGAAGGGAACTGGACACGGGGATGGGAGAGGGAATGGGCCAGAGAGAGACAGACAGAAAAGACAGGGAGAGGAAGCAGGGCAGAAGGACAGCGAGGGAGAAAAGGGACAGGGATCGGGACAGAGATGGAGAAAAAAGCAGCAGGGCCAGAGAAACAGAGGCAGAAAGAGCAGCAGGAAGGGAGCAGGGCAGAGAGAGCAGCAGCAGGATGGAGACGGAGGGAAAATGGGAGACTCAACAGGACAGAGGCACAGGAATGTGGGCAGGGAGCAGGACTAAGGGATACAGGGAGAAACAATGGGACAGGAAGCGGGACAGAGGGACAGACAAGAGCAATGACCATGGGAGGAAGAGAGAAACCGTGAGAAGGACAGCAGCTTGGGGGGGGAGAGAGAGATGAGGAGCCCTGCAGGGAGAGAAAGAACCAAAGGGACAGGAAGGAGCACAAAGGGTCAGAGAGAGCAAGGGATGAACAGGAAGCAGGGCAGAGACAGCGAGATACACAGTGAAAAACCCGACGGCCCTGAGCAAACACAGGGACAGCGAGAGCAAGAGAAGGACGGAGACAGAGAGACGGGCCGGCAGGGACACCGAGCAGCACGCCCAGGGCAGAGAGGAGCAGAACGTGAGGAAACAGGGCAGAGACACCGTGGGGAAAGAAAAAGCTGGATGCAGAGCAGGACAAAGGGATGGAGAAGGAAAAACCAGCCAGGGGCTGCAGGACAGAACCAGCGGGGGGAGACAAAGAGGGAGAAGCGGCACACAAGAAGAGAGAGAAGAGGGACAGGGGAGCAGAAAACGAATCGCAGCAGCATGGAAAAGACAGGGAGCTGGAGGGGGGGCAGGAGGCACAGCGAGTGACAGGGATGCGGAAGAGGGACAGGGCCCCGGGGGCCCGGGACTCACCGCAGCTCTCTCTCTGGGCGCTGCCGGGAGAATTTGCTCGTTCAGACACTTCTTTCTCCTTCTCGCCTCCCTTTCCACCCGTAACTCCGCTCACTTGGCTGCTTCCACCTGAGGGAACAAATGGGCCTCTCATAGCTCTGCCCAGACAGGGTTCCCCAGACACACGGCCTCGCTCGCGCACTCCGCGGCCGGACCGCGCTCTGGGGACGCGCACAGCCCCTGCGGTGCGCGCTGCCAGCCAGACGGCCGCTGGTTCCTTCTTCCTCCATCTGGCCTCTCCGGCTCCGGCCCCAGCAGCCCCGGGCCACAGCCCGGGAGTGTCCGGCTGCCCCTCGGCACCCCGTGCCCAGGCACAGACAACCCAGCTCAGCCTGAGGCGGGTGCAGCCAGCGGCATCCCCAGGGCAGGAATGGACAACTGCGTCCTCCGGGCAGCCTTGAAAGGCAGCAGCAGCAGCGACCGTTACCGGCGTCACTCGCCTGCTCCTGCCGGGGCTACCGGAGACGCCCCCAGGGCCACCAGCCACCGGCACCGCAGGGCTCGGGGCGGCCGGGGTCTACGGGACAGGCTGCGGGGGGCTGCTGGAGCCAGGGGCTGCTGCACGGGGCGAGCGGGGCTGGGAGAGGCAACGGGGAGATCCGGGGAGGCGTCCGGGTCAGCGCCCGGGGGGTGCCCGCCATCTGCCCGCCCCCCCCCCCCGCTCCGGGCTGAACGCGGAGCTACCCCGGCCCGGCCCGCCTCCAGCAGCCGGGCAGCTGCCGCAGCGGGAGGGCTGGAGCTTCACGTCCCGACCCTACAGGCGGCCGCCGGCCCGGGGACACCCCCGCACCCGCCCAAGGGGTCCGCTCGCCTCACCTGCGGCCTCGATCCTCCCCCGCCGCTGGGACCCTCGCCCCGCGCGCCGCCATGTTGCTCCGCGGTACCGCGCATGCGTCGACGCGGGGGGAGGTCGGCGGCGTAAGTGGCGCGCGCTCCCGGGGCTGCAGGACCGGTCTCCGGGTACCGGGCGGCAGCAGCAGCGAGCGCGCGGCGGGCGGCGCGTGCCGGGGCGGCACCGGCGCTGCAGTTCCGCGCTTCGCCCGTCCGGCGCCCGCCAAAACCGCGCGCGTTGGAGCGGCACCGGCGTCTCTGTCCGGGGGGCAGCGCCGAGCGCGGCGACAGCGCCCCGCGGGCGCGGGAGCATCGCGGCGCTGTTACCGGGCACGGGAACACGGAGCGCAGGGCGAACGGGAAGGGCTGCGGCGGCAAGATCTCCGTGGGCTCCTGGGAGGTGTCCGAGGAGGGGAATGAGATGAGCTTTAAGGTCCCTTCCAGCTCGCGCCGGCAGCCAGCAGGGCAAGGCGCAGCAGTGCGCATGCGCGCCACCCCGCCGGCAGTACCGAGGTGTATTCGCACGTTGGCGGCAGGGAACAGGGCAGGGAGCGGCGATGCCCCTTCGCGTCTCCCCGCCTGCAGTACCGAACTGTCCCCACACGGTGGCAGCAGGGAGCCAGCCGCAGCGCTGCCGTGCGCACGAGCCGCACCCCGCTGCAGCAGTTGCTGCTCTCAGGGCGGCAGCAGCGAGCGAGGCAAGGCGAAGCGATGCGCTTCCTCGCCCGCCGGGCGGCACTACCACACTTGGGTCGCAGAACGGCAGAATCCAGCAAGGCAAAGCGCAGCGCGGGACACGCGCAGCTCTCCGGCGGCAGTTCCTAAGAGTGGGCGCCGGGTAACGGTAGAGAGCAAGCCGAGGAGCAGCACTGCGCATGCGTGCTCCCCCGCCGGCAGTACATAGCCCCAGCCGCAGGGCGGCAGCAGCGACCCCGGGACAGCTCAGAACTGGCCCTGCACTGCTGACCCATTCCCTAACCCCCACCCGCACTCTGGAATAACCGGGGGGGGGGGAGGGGGTGTCCGCCCCACTCAGGGTTTGGGCAGTTCCTGATCCCCTCGAGGGAACCAGCGGCCCCCACCCAGCTCCCTCCTTCCTGCCGCTCGGGGCTCCCACCCGACACAGCGGCCGCGCCGTGGGCAGGAGTCGGGGCCGGGACAGGAACGTCAGCCCCTGGCCCGCGGCGGGGGGCTGTGCACGCCCGGGATCTCCTTTCCCCGGGCCCTGCTGAGCGGGAGGGGTTTGAGCTGCACTCGGTTCCCCGGCACATTAACAACAGCCGCTGGGGTCACACCGACAGCAAATCCGGTTTTATGCCCACGCAGTGTATCATCACCCCCACCGCAAAGTCCCGCTCAGTCGCTCGGGGAAAACACGTCGGGGAGGATGGAGCCGCGTCGAGGTTCCGCCCGGCTCCAGCAGATGGGGGGGAGATGGCAGCTGGCAGCAAATCCCAGCCACGGGCACCTCCATGCCGGGCACTGCCGATGCCGACGGCTCGTCCTGCGCCTGGCACGATGCACCTGCGGGGCAGAGCGCATCCCCCTGGAATGCAGCTGTGTTCTCCGCCCTCCGAGAGTCACAGCAGCGCCTGGGACCACGGGAACTGCAGGGCTTTTCCTGACACTGCGGACGGACGTCGCTATTCCGACCACAGCCAACGCGCTCGGTTTGATTGCAGCTCCGTTTGCAGAGCCACGAACGACGGTGTGCGAAGGAGGAAGGAGTCCCCAAAGCGCTGGCGGAGAAAACGCTGGGAATACGACACCCACAGAACCGGAGACGTTTCGGGACGGCGCTCTCAGCTCCTGGATCCCTTGGAATGAATCTGCACACGGAAAGCCCCAGCAATAAACCCACTGAGAGTCAAGTGCTCCCCCAACGCCCTTTCCGCAGGGTCTGGCTGCATCTCGCACCATGCCAGGACCGCACAGGGAGGGGGATGGGAAAAGGGAGGGGTGGGGGGAGGGAGACGCCTGGAGAAGGGGGACACAGGCAGCCCCGGACGCAGAGAAGGGGACACACGACTCACCACAGACCCCGCTGCTGGCAGGAGACCTTCACCTCCCCCATGGTTCCCTCTCTCGGCCTGCCCGGGCAGCCCCTCGGCAGCTGGAGATGGCGACAGGAGAGAGGGGGAATCGATCCAAAGGGAGAGGGAACCAGGTTGAGAGATGGGGGAAACAAGGAATGGGGACGGGCCAGAGGGCAGAGAGGGAGGAGGTCAAAAGGGGACAGGCCACAGGGCGTGCTGACACACAGCGGCAACGGCGCCACAATTCAATGGACACACAGCCCGTATGGCAGCACAGGGTAACTCCAGATCACAGAATGATGAAATCACGGAATGGTTTGGGTGGGAAGGGACCTCAAAGCCCCCCCAGACCCACCCCCTGCCATGGGCAGGGACCCCTCCCACAGCCCAGGGTGCTCCCAGCCTCATCCAGCCTGGCCTTGGGCACTCCCAGGGATGGGGCACCCACAGCTTCTCTGGGAACCTGTCCCAGTGCCCCCCACCCTCTGCAGGAAGAATTCCTTCCCCATGGCCCAGCTCCATCTCCCTCTTTCCATTTAAACCCGTTACCCCTTGTCCTGTCACTACAGGATGAGACAGCCCCTCCCTCACAGGCCCACGGCCCCCTCCCAGACAAGGCTCTGCAGGCTCCAGCCCCCGAACAGCCTTTCTGTGCAGGGGACACAGCGCTGGCAGACGCTGAGGCAGAGAAGGAGCCACCGTTGTGCTGATAGGGGGCACCCAACAGCACCTTCACGCTCTCTCCTCACAGCAGGGTGACAGCGGGGGTCCTCTCGTGTGCAAAGATAACAACGCTGACTACTTCTGGCTGGTCGGAGTGACCAGCTGGAGAAAAGGCTGTGTGAGAGCCAAACGGCCCGGGGTCTACACCTCCACCCAGCACTTCTACGATTGGTTCCTGGGACAGATGGGGCTGCGCTCAGCAGTGAGAGCGACTCCAACAGCCCGGGCATGGAGCCATTTTCTCACCGCCGCAACCCCCTTTCAGAGGCCAAGGCCGGCACCGACCCCATCGGGCAGCTTTACCTGTCCATTCCCCCTCCAGAAGCTGGTGCAATTCTTCACTCGGGTGCGGGAGCTCCTGCAGGCTCTGAGGGGCCAAAAGGCTTAAGCAGCAGCATGAAGGGGGTCCAACACCGACTGCACCGTGCTACCTCCTGGGGCGATGCCGGCTGATCCAAAGCAGTGCTGCTGGCCTGCTCTGCCCTCCCCACTCCTCGGAGTGCGCACAAATGCCAGAGTAGACTGAGCTCTTGGAATAAAGGTGCCAGTTTCACAGTCATCCCTGCTTCCGTTCAATCCCGGCTCCTGTGCACGGCGAGGACTTCCCTGCCAAGACCTGCTCGATGAGGCTGCCGGCAGCCAAGTAGGGAACAGAGGGCGAGAGTCCCTCAGGCTGAAGGGCTGACCCCGTGGCAGGTCGGAGAGGAGGGTGAGGGAGCAGGGGAGGAAGGAACACGGGTCGTAGGCTGATGGAGGGACAGCAGCTGGAAACACAAAGTGTCTTAGGCCGGTTCCTGCTGGGCTGTAAAATGACGAGGGTGGCCTCTCTCAGACCCAGGAGACCCATCTCAGAGGGCCCAAGGTTTGCACCACCAACGGGGTAAGGAGCTGGACATCCAGCCGCAGGGATCACAGGGGCTGAATTTCCAGCCTATTACGTGAGGCAGGTGTGAACATGCTGTGGGTATGGGTTGGGGGAGCAGAGGTGTTTGTGCTTCACGAGCAAACCCCCAGCCCTGCCCACCTGGAACGGCAGCGCGGGACTGGGCTGTGCTCCTGTTTGTGGAGGTGGTGGTGATGGGTGCGGGTGCTGATTGAGGCACCGCTCTGAGCTGAGGGTTCTGGCCACTCACACGGCGTAAGCCTGAGTGTCGGTGTATCTGGCTCTTGGGAGTGTAGCGTCTCTCAGCCACACGCATGGGAGCAGCAGCCACATCCATCAGGCCGGGACAGGACTGGACTCCTGGGTGTGAGTTCACCTCAGCCCTCATGGGCCTGAAAGGAGAAATGCCCCCGTGTTCCAGGCTACGGGCTCTGGCTGCTCCGTGACAGAACAGGGAGGGAAGCCAAAGCAGCAGAAATCAGGGGTGGGGGAAGGGCAGCCCTGGCCTGGCTGCAAAGCAATGGGGCAGGCTGGCTGCTGGCCTGGCACCAGGCAGCAACTGGGCTGCCTTAGGACAGTACAGGAAGGAGGCGCGCTTGAGGCTTTACAAAGACAACCCTTTCATGTTTGATTTCTGCAGCAGGTACCATCAGAGCAGCTGGGCAGGACCCTCCTCCAGCCTAAGGGAGGCTGAGCTCTCCTGGCAGGCTCTGCCTGGGACAAGCCGGCAGGACACAGCAGCCATGGGGATGCTCTTGCCTTTCCTTGCCTGTGATGTGCAGCAGCGAGGCCCAAGCCAGAGGTCATGCCCAGTCTCTTGCACGGCCGGGGGGCCCAGCTGCCCGTCAACAGAGCTCTTGGGGCAGAAGAAAAGTCCCTGCCCTCAGTGAAGGCAGCGCTAAGGAGCCCAGGAATCTCGAACAGGGAAAACAAGACCCAGGGTCCGGGCTTAGGCTGATGGGGGCTTTTCTTCTGGGCAGCTCTCCTCTTTATCCGACAAATCCTCGCTCTTCTTCTGCAGGTCAAAGCTCTGGAAAGGAGCAGGACAAGGAACCGCTGAGCAGCACAGGAGCAACAGCTACGCTCTGCTGTGGCTCTGTCAAATTTGGCCTAGGGCAGCGTCACTCTTCAGAGCGCCACCACCCCACCCCTCTGCCCTGGACATGAGGACACGCACCCACGGAGTCACCAGCGTGAGGTAAACCTTTCTGCGCTGCAGTCCCCGTGTCACAGGCTCTGATCTCACGAGGATAACACGAGCAGAGCTGCTACCCCCTCAGGAGTTGGGTAGTGGAGCCTTTCTCACCTCCAGCTCCCGCATGACCTCGTCCATGAAATCTCCGGAATTCTGTTTGTAAGCAACTGCCAGTTTGATGGCATCGTTGAAGAGCTGAGGAGGAGGAGGATGCTGGTCACTCAAAGTAAAGGGCACGTTGGGTTCTGTAACATGGACACTGTTCCCATGACCCAGGGGGAACAAACCCCTCTGCAACTCCCAGCAGCCACCCAGAGCTCCCACCTAGCCAAGCAGATGAACTAGCCTGGCTTCTGCTGGCTGTTCCTACAACAGCCCTGTACAGGGGTCCCGGGGAAGCTGTGCCCTACCTTCACCACATTGGTGCCGTCTGCAGCAGACACGAAGTAAAAGGGCAAACGGAACTTCTGGGCAAAGTTGAAGCTTTTCTGGGTCACCCTCACATCCGCTGAGGGCAGAAAAAGGAGCGGTCAGTACGCCCCTGCGACGCACCGACGTCTGCAGGGCTGGTGGGACAGGAGCGCAGAGCCTGATGTAGCTGCAGCACAAAGCAAGCAGAGTGCTCCTCAGAGGCGGCAGCAAACCGCTGCCAAGGCGGCACAGGAGGAAAAGGGTTGCTGGGGTATCCAAGGTGCAGGACTGGACCGTGGACGGATGCTGATGTGCTGGAAGCGAATGCACTGTGCAGCGTGGAAGAGCTCTGTGCTGTGCAGCGACTCGGGCTGTTCCCCAGGCCTACCCCTGCGATCTCAGCTGTGTGTCCACACACTGGGCACCGCTGCCACCACTGCTCACGCCTCTGCCCCCAGTTTGGCCTTTTTAGCCAGAAATCTCACCACCCCACACCATGTTCCCTGTACTCCTGCGACTCGAGGGCACACACAGTGCACAAATGCCCCAACTGCTACTCATCTGCATGCGACAGGCAGCAGGGCCAGCTCGCAGCCCCAGAGGCTTCAGTTCAGCCTCAGAGCAGACCTGCTGCATGTGCACAGGGCGTGCTGACACAGTGGCCACGGCTCCACGATTCGATGGACACACAGCCCATATGGCAGCACAGGGTGACTCCAGATCACAGAATGATGAAATCACGGAATGGTTTGGGTGGGAAGGGACCTCAAAGCCCCCCCAGACCCACCCCCTGCCATGGGCAGGGACCCCTCCCACAGCCCAGGGTGCTCCCAACCTCATCCAGCCTGGCCTTGGGCACTCCCAGGGATGGGGCATCCACAGCTGCTCTGGGAACCTGTCCCAGTGCCCCCCACCCTCTGCGGGAAGAATTCCTTCCCCATGGCCCAGCTCCATCTCCCTCTTTCCGGTTAACCCATCACCCCGTGTCCTGTCCCTCCCTGCCCTTGGGAAAAGCCCCCCCAGCTTTCTTGTAGCCTCCCAGGCACTGGAAGGGGCTCTGAGGTCTCCCCGGAGCCTTCCCTGCCCCAGGCTGAACCCCCCAACCCCCCCAGCCTGGCCCCAGGGCAGAGGGGCTCCAGCCCTCGCAGCATCTCCGGGGCCTCCTCTGGCCTCGCTCCCACAGCTCCGTGTCCTCCTGCTGTTGGGAGCCCCGAGCTGGAGGCAGAACTGCAGGGGGGTCTCCCCAGAGCGGAGCAGAGGGGCAGAATCCCCTCCCTCGCCCCCCTGCCCACGCTGCTCTGGATCCAGCCCAGGATCTGGTTGGTTTCTGGGCTCCAGCGCACACGGCTGGCTCCTGGCCAGCCCCTCGCCCCCAGCCCCCGGCACCCCTGCTCTTTCCCCTCAGGGTTGTTCCTGAGCCATTCTCCCCCCAGCCTGTCCCTGTGCTTGGATTCAATCCACTCGTCAGTGGATTTGGGGCTGGCTTGACACATCCTATAGGAAAAGCTTTTACTGGGTAAGCTCAGTCATGCCCTAAACCTCACCATTGAACCATATGAACTCCTGTAGGCACAGCGGGAGCCCGGACACCATACTCAGGCGCAGACACCCATTCACAGCGTGCAGATTTCTACCAGGAACATCGGCAAGGGAGCCCCTGCTGACACCACATGAGAGTGAACAGCAGGGACTGTGGTCCTAAGGGAGTGTGTCCCCTCGCTGATGCTGAGCAGAAAGCTGCTGCTTTATGCGCTCCCACAGAACACAGGAGACAGCACAGCCCATGTGGCAGCGACCCTGAATGCCCAGCTGACATTGCTAAGAGGAGGGAATCAGCCAGCCGTCTGCAGGGGAAGGGGAGCAGTTTTCCCAGCGGCTGTGTTCACACACAACGGAGCCCCAGGGAAGCCTGCAGGTGAACTGGCCGTGGGAATGCCACTACGGACTGCGCAAGGGCAGCCACAGAGTAGGTTACGCTCCTTTTCCAGCGAGCTGTCCTGCCATCTGTGGCTAGGCACTGCTCCAGTTGGCTTCTGGGTTCTTCCTGATGAAATGGGCAGCGTGGCAAGGACAAGCTTGGAGGGACATCACTTGAATAAACTTTAAATGGATCAAATTTGTATTCTTAAATGCCAGTAGAACAGGGAGAAGAGCCTGCAGACAGCAGAAGGTCGGTAGAGGACCCAGCTATGGGCTTGGTAGAACACAGCCCGGAGGGACTGATACTCAAGAACTCATCTGGCCTCACGGATTCTCTCTCGTCCAGGTCAGAAAAGAATCACATCACAGTCTGAGAGGGGGAAGGAAGAAGATCTACTCACCATCGATTTTGTTGGCCACCACAATGCAAGGAATCTCAGGGCGGAATTCTCTCAGCTCCTTGTACCAGCTGTTTAAGTTCTTGTAGGTGACTTTCCGCTGCACATCAAACACCTTCCAAAAAAGAAATGGTTGTCATGAGGCCAAGAGCAGGACAGCTCCCTATCAACCCACTGCACCAAACACAGGCAGAGTCTGGATTTTTCCCAGGAGGACATCAACAAAGGGAACTGGTCTTTGTTAGAGAAAAGGCAGAATATGCAGCAAGCCTCGGAGCACACAGCCAGCCCCTTTCTTTGCATGCCACAGGAATCAGTCCCTCATTCTCTTCCACCTCCTTATTTTGTGCTGTGGTGAGCATGCTATCACCCGTGTCAGCAAATGAGCACTGGGAAAGATCCACTCCATGGGGTCAGACGTGAGGCTTCTTTATTTTAACAATTAAAATATCAGTGACGTTGACTGATGCTCACATGTGATGGGAACCAGTGGGAAGTTGGAGCACCAGTACAAACCAAGAGAGCGAAGCCAGTTAGGAGCCAGGAAACGGGACTGGTTTGAGCTAATAAATGGGAAGCGCAAAGTGCAGGGAAATGGAACGGGCAGGAGACCAGGGAACAATGTCGTATGCAGTGCCCGCCCAGAACACATCAGAACAGGTCTGTCCTACACAGTCCAACAGGCACATCACAGAGCGAGAGAAGGACACCCTGTCCCTTGCATCAGCCCTGCAGCACTGCTCCGGCATACACTGCGGTGTACGTACCACCTCGCTGGAAACAGCGGCAAAGGGAAGGAGACGACAGCAAAGCCAGGGAATAGAGTAAGAGTGCTACCAGGAAAGGCAGAAGGGAGCTCAACATGGCCAAGCAGATGGCTCTGTCTGGTGACAGAAGAGCGAATGGTGTTGGGAGGGTTTAAACCACCGGGAGAGTCATGGCAGTGTGATCAGGGAAAGTAACACACAGTCCCGGCGTGATCTGGGGTGGCTGTTGGTGACAATTCCACCCAACCACAGGCACCACCCTTACCATGATACACGCATGAGCCTTATGGTAATAGGATGCATGCATGCTCTGGAACCTCTCCTGGCCCGCCGTGTCCCAGAAGTCTGTAAGACACAAAACAAGCTCCAAATGACACAAGTTTCCACGCTCCGTTTTCCTCCCAGCTTAAGCCTGGGATGCAAGGCCCAGCCCATCTACACCAGGACACAGATGAGGTTTCTCCTCGGTAATCTGAAACATTCCAGGGCTAAGAGATTATGCAAAACCAGGACTTTCTCTGAGCTCCGAGTTGTGCTGCGCTAACACTGCAGGAAACAGAGCAGCAAAATCACCAGTGGGCAGGACATATGTGTGATAAACAGCCAAGTGCCTGCCATAGGAAGCGCTCCCTCTCCTTTCGCAACCTAACCCTGCTCTACCCAGGGCACAACTCCTCCCAGAATTAGAAGGGTGGTGAGTGCATTCCCTGAGTACCTGGCAGCCGGTGTCCGGAAACACACCTGAGCAGCTGGCAGCACTGCAGTGCCTTTGGCTTTGTGTCTTGGCCAGTCTCCCCTTACGGGACCTGTGGGCTCATATTTGTGTCTTACTTGTCGTACAGATGTCCACAGCTCCAGCCGAGAGCCACCCTGCCAACTAGGCTGAGGCGTGCTGCTCCCCCCGAAGGGAAAGGCACTTCCCCCAGTGTTTCCCTAGCTCCAGACTGGATACTGGCTCAGACTTGCAGGCTGGTGACTCTGAAACTGCCCTGCATACGGACAAGCGCTCACCAGACCACGTCTGCATTAATTCAGCTGCTGAAACTGCCTGATCCTTCTAGCGTGCCCTCCCGGAATCCTCACTCACAAGGAATGAGAAGGTGCTGGTGACCATGACCCCCCGAGTGTCCCTAAATTAACTTCCCAGACCACACGGCAGCTATGGTGACAGAACTTGCCACGGCTTGGTGGCAAGCACGGCTGCTTTCACTCCACCGCGGAGGAATCTATCCACCTTAAAATCCCTGGGAAAAATGAGATTCATGAATGAATACACCACATTTTGACGTAATCCTAACTCTGCCACATGGAACTGGGCAAAGGCCACTGAGAACAGCTCAGCAGAGTAGAAATTAAACTGGCAGGACATGGTAATTCTGCACCACGGCAAGTCTCAGCTCACGGATCCTCTCTGAGACCCTGGAGTGGGGTTACGCAGCGAGGTTTTGGTTGGGGGGGTGGGGTCCAGGGGTGGCACCTGTCAGGGGAACCCAGAAGACAGACCCACCTCTGGCCAGCACTGGCGAGGCCCCTCCTGGAGTACGTTGTCCAGTTCTGGACTCCTGACTACAGGAGAGACATGGACACACCGGAGAGAGTCCAACCAAGAGCCCCGAAGGGATGGAGGGACTGGAGCAGCTCTCCCAGGAGGAAAGGCTGAGAGGGCTGGGACTCCCCCACCCAGCGAAGAGGAGGCTGGTGGGGGGTCTCACCAGTGAGGACCAACACCGGAAGGCAGAGGACAAAGAACACGGAGCCTGGCTCTGTCAGCTGCGTCTGCAGATGGAACCAGAGGCAACAGGCACGAACTGACACAGGAGGTTCCCTCTGGACACCAGGACCCGCTTTTTCCACCGTGAGGGTGAGTAAGCACAGGCACGGGCTGCCCAGGGAAGCTGAGCCCCCCGCCCTGGAGATGTCCCACAGGCACCTGCACGCAGTCCCAGGCAACTGGCCCTGGGTGGCCCTGCTTCGACAGGGGGTTGCACAAGGTGACCTCCAAAGGTCCCTTCCAACCTCAGCTATTCTCCGATGCCCTCAATCCCCCGCTCCCGCCTACAAACCGTTTGGCATTCCCTGCGCATCAGGGAGCTCCCCCGCCGTGGCTCTGGGGCCACGTGCACGGTGCCCGCGGGCGCTGCCACTCACCCACGAGGACCGCCCGGCCGTCCACCCACGCGCGGTGCTTGTACAGCGTCAGGGCGAAGGTGGAAAGCTGCTGGGGGCGGCTGCACACCTGTTAAGGAATCACCGCAGGAGCACGACCCGCCGCTGCGCAGCACCTGCCGGCCCGGGCCCCGCCACCCTCGCCGCATCCCCCGGTCCGGGCCCCGCCATCCCCGCCGCATCCCCCGGCCAGCGCCCCGCCGCATGCCCAGGCCCGGGCCGCCGCCCGCGGCGCTCCGCCGGCCGGCGCAGCACAAGGATACAAGCCGTCCAGCAGGAACCTCTCCAGCAGCCTGCGGAGAAAGCAGCACAAACCGTTAGGCCGCGGGGCCGGGCCGCCCCTCCCGCGGGGAACCGGCCGGGCGGCGGTGGCCACGCACTTGGACTTGCCCACGGCGCTGTCGCCCAGGCAGATGATCTTCACGGTCTCCTCAGCGCCGGCCTCATCCCGGGGCTGCTCGGCCGCGGCCTCATCCCGGGGCTGCTCGGCCGCCGCCGCATCCGCCATGACAGCGCGTCCCCGCTGCTACGCGACACGGTAAGACCCGCCCCCGGCCTCGCCTCCCCAGGCTCCGCCCCGGCAGCCCTACGTCACCCCGCGCTGCCCCGCCTTCCTCCCCCTTGTGAGTGCGTCACGCGCGCGACGTCCTGCCTCGTTATCGTCACCCGCGCGACGCCGCTGGGGGAGGCGGGAGTCATGGCGGCCGCGGGGCGCTCCGGGCGGCCGCTGCAGTTGACGCTGGCGCTGCTGAAGCCAGACGCCGTGGCCCACCCGCTGGTACTAGAGGTGAGGGCTGGACGGCCCGGTTTGTGTCGGTGCGGCCCGGTCGGTCGGTCCGATCGGGCCTAGTCTGTCGGCCCGGCACGCGTGTCCTGGCGGTGCGCGTCGCCCGCCCAGCCGCCGCACCTCTGCCCGCAGGCCGTGCACGAAACCATCCTTAGCAACCGGTTCCTCATCGTGCGTGCCAAGCAGCTGCGCTGCGGACGGGAGGAGAGCCGCCGCTTCTACCGGGAGCACGCGGGTAGGCAGGCCGGGGCTGCCCTGGGGGGACGGGCGAGGCCGCCGGACTGGCAGGTGCCGGCTGAACCGGGCGGTGTGACGGGCTGTCTTTCTCCCGCAGGGCGGTTCTTCTACCAGCGGCTGGTGGAGTTCATGGCCAGGTACCCGCCGTGGCCGCGGGGCGTGAGCAGGACACTTGCTTCTCGCCCGGGCAGTGCTTGTGTGTGTGGGGGGGTCTGCCTCGCCGCGGGCTGCACCCCGTCAGGAGCCAGGGCTTGAGTAGCGGCTGGGCGTGAGGATGGAGCACCGTCAGGATCCACGTGCTGTGGCAGCAGCAGTACATGGTGGCGTGGCATCCCTGGGGGCTGTGGGTACCATCACCCAGAGGGAGGTCACTCACGCAAGCGCTTTGCTCCTGAGCTGTGGTTTCAGTGTTGCGGCTGCTCCGTACCCCCCCCCCGGGGAGCTCTGCAAGGTGGTTGCACTCCCCTGTTTCTCTGCGCTGGCTGTTTGTAAGGATGAAGGAGATGTGCTCTTCTGTAGCCTTACCTGCTTCTGCTTTTCCTGGGTCCTTTCCCTAGCGGCCCCATGTGGGCTTATATCCTGGCCCACGAGAATGCTGTCCCCCTCTGGAGATCCCTGATGGGACCCACCAAAGTGTTCCGAGCCCGAAACAGCGTCCCTGACTCCATCCGAGGAGCGTACGGCCTCACTGACACCAGGAATACCACTCATGGTTCAGGTAACCTGTCCTTGGCTGAGCAGTGGCCAGAGCCTGGAGCTCATGGAGGTTTGGTGGGATTGTGTCTGCCTTCGCTGGCTTTGTGCCCTCCTGCAAGCCCCTCACCCCCGTCCTGGTGCAGCCCAGCCTGGCGCTTTTCCTTGCGGTGTCTGCCCTTCCCTTTGGAGTGTAGCTTTTCTCACCTCCTTTCCCTCTCTTTCTGACAGACTCGCCAGCGGCAGCCAGCAGAGAAATTGCCTTTTTCTTCCCCGAGTTCAACGAGCAGCTCTGGTACCAGCAGGAGGAGCCGTGTCTGCGGCGCGGACGGGTGTATTACAGCGCGGAGGAGCGTGTCCACTGTGTGTTCCGGGACGAAGCAGGAGAGTTGCCCTGACTTATGGGGGTGGGGTGCTGAGCGGGATGTGCTGCTGGGCACGCTGGTTGGGCCCACCCCGTGACAAGACGCGGAGCCGGGGCATGTTTTCAGGAGCGTGGGGGAAGGCCTGGTGCACGACACGCTGGCGTGTCTGGGCTGTTTTCCGTGCGGCGTACTGACACTGGGCTATTTGAGGAAAAACTTCCCACGTAGCAGTTCTCCAGCGTGACCGGAGGGTCTGGCCATGGCCCCTCGTGTGGCTGGGTGTGAGCTGTACCTGTGGGCTCATCGAGGGCTGGGAAGGGGGATGCTCCTTTCAGTTAGGATAAGGGTGGGGTCGCTGTCAGTGGGCCTCAGGTTCTTCATGTGTGTGCAGTTCCTTAAGGGGGACGGGGGGAGAATGCTGGGCAGTATTAACTCTCCGCTTCCCGCTTCCCTGATCCAAGCTGAGGAATCTTCGCATCTTAAGCACATGGTGGAGGGCAGAGTTGGGAGCCATTCTTGAGGGGAAGCAGCGTGTCCTGTGGGTTCCATTGGGCCTGGGCCAGAGCACTCCCGGGGGGGGGTCCCAAGAAGCACCACATGGTCCCACGCCTACGAGGATCCTCTGGTTCGTGCTCTGAGACTGCCTGGGGCATGAGCTCCGTGGTTCTGATGAAATGTGGCAGTGGCTGTGAGCTGTGGATTTCTTGGCTCCGTGCGGAAAGGCTGGAGACCTCTGGGATAATTAATTGGAATGCTGGTAGGCAGGCTGATGGTTTTCTGCCAGAAGCGGCTTGCGTTAAGCCTTGTCGCGAGATTCCCCATGGCGACTCGGGGACTCCGGTGCCTGCACACGGAGTTCCTGAGCATCAAAGAGTTCCGCATCCTCCGTAAGTGTCATGGACAAAGTCACTGGATTGTCCCAAGAATTGATACTGTTGTTATGTGGTGGTGCACGAGGACTCAGTTTGAGGCGCAGCGCGAGGTCCTGATGTGACATTTCCCGTCTGATGCGTTTGGCGATCTGTTCCCGAGTTCTTGAGCCGTTGAACCCCCCGTGGCCTGTTGCAGTGCTGGGTTTAAGGGAGGTGCCGTGTTGTGCTGAGCGAGTTTCCTTGGGGTCGTTCCAAACGCGTGCGCTGGGGAAGGGACGTCACAGGACACTTGTCAGCTCAGCTCCCGGGGGCCTTGTGCATGGCTGGCGCTGACGCTGTGGGTCGCCGAAGCTGCTGATGGAGCTGTGGATGGAGCCGTTGCTGGACCCCCGGGTTTGCCGGCATGGGGCTGCTGCAGGCCCCAGGTGAGCTGCCCCACGCGCTTAGACAGCTGTGTGCAACCTTGGGATTGTGACTGGAACGTGCTTAATGATAGGAAGTGCTGCCATCAGGTTTCCTCGGTTAAACACGTCGATGTTTGTGTTCCTTCCATGCTGTCGCGGGGTGAAACGCAGCCATTGTTCCGGGTGTGGATCTGAAGGGCCTGCGGCACGTTTCTGCGCTCTGCCGCTGGTGCTCGGGTGTTCACCAGCCGTGTCCCATGCTGGAGCTTCTGGTGGTTGATGTGTTGGCACAGGTCTGACCTGTTCCTGTCCTCAGTGCTGTGCCCAATCCGTGTGCTGCAGATTCCTCAGGTTTCCCTTCGGTCAGGTGTATTGTAACTACTGACCCCTCCTGGATTTTGCCCTCTTCCTTACGTCGGTCATTAAAGGCCATTTAATGATAGTGATGATCGTCGTGACAATTGGTGGTTAATTTTAAATGCTTTTAACTCACTGACAGTTGTGGCACCTGGGGAGCCCGGCCCTTCTACCACTTGAGGTACAGACGGCAGCAGGGAGTAGTGCGGGGTTTCCAGGGGAGAACTCCGATCACAATCACCACCATGTGGCTGCCGGTTGTTGCGTCTGCGTTAATGTTCCCTCGGTCCGTGTCGAAGCTGAGGGGTCCCGTTACCCAGAGGGTGGATTCTGTGACCTGCAGGTTCTGCCAACTTGATCAGGGGTTGGGAAACTGGGCTGTCCGGTGGGAGGTGCAGGAGGTGGGGTCAGCCGTCACCTTTGTCACAGGCAGCCACTGGATGTAGGAGGTGGCAGCGGATGCTGTTCTGAGGACTCTGAGAATCCACCTGCATCAAACTGTTCTTCGGGATCCCGGGCAGTGCCCAGCATGTGCTGGCTCTGCTCTCGACTGAAGGTTCCCAGTGGCTTTACCCGGGCCCCAGCCGTCGTGGTGTACGAAAAGGCACGTGATGGCTCAGCTCCCACCTATCACCTCTGACACTGCAGCTGCCCCCTGCACAGTGGACGCCGGTCGCTTGGCTCTTGTCCCCTCTCACCAGCGCCTTGTGCCGGCCTGTTCCCCAGAAGCACCGCACCCGAACACAGTTCCTGATTGCCAGGGGAGCGCTTTGGGATCTCACAAACACTAGTGCCATTAGCATCACCTGTCCCACTAATTCCTTAGCTTCCTGACCCCTCTGGAAAATCAAGTGATGCTGGGCTGTGTGGCAAGAAGCGTGGCCAGCAGGGTGAGGGGATGCTCCCCCTCTCCTCCACTCTGGGGAGACCCCCCCCTGCAGTTCTGCCTCCAGCTTGGGGCTCCCAACAGCAGGAGGACACGGAGCTGTGGGAGCGAGGCCAGAGGAGGCCCTGGAGATGCTGCGAGGGCTGGAGCCCCTCTGCCCTGGGGCCAGGCTGGGGGGGTTGGGGGGTTCAGCCTGGGGCAGGGAAGGCTCCAGGGAGACCTCAGAGCCCCTTCCAGTGCCTGGGAGGCTACAAGAAAGCTGGGGGGGCTTTTCCCAAGGGCAGGGAGGGACAGGACACGGGGTGATGGGTTTAACCGGAAAGAGGGAGATGGAGCTGGGCCATGGGGAAGGAATTCTTCCCGCAGAGGGTGGGGGGCACTGGGACAGGTTCCCAGAGCAGCTGTGGATGCCCCATCCCTGGGAGTGCCCAAGGCCAGGCTGGATGAGGCTGGGAGCACCCTGGGCTGTGGAAGGTGTCCCTTCCCGTGGGGGGGGGGGTGGGTCTGGGGGGGCTTTGAGGTCCCTTCCCACCCAAACTGTTCCGTGGTTCTATATCCCTTGCTGTGCACCCACCCATGGATGGATCAGGAGCCTGCAGCTCCCAGTAAGCCCCAGGGATGTCACAGTGCCCTTGGTGCCCAGAACAACCTGTCATGGCTCTGCCGTGGGGTTGGCACGCCGCCCCAGCGTAGGGCAGGGGTTTGGGCAAGGAGGCCCTGTCGGCATTACAAGTGGCTGAGGAGCTTCAGCTTTGGGTTTCCTGCTGCAATAACAGCTTTTTCTGCTGGGTTTCTGGTCACTCAGTGTTCCATGTTGGCTGCTGATGCACTGTTAAATCAGTTCCTTTTTCTCCTTTTGATACCTGAAGAACTTTTTGTATGTTTTGCCTCGTGCGTGGGCACGTCGGCACTGGGGAGTCTGCACCTTTTTCCATGTCTCATCCTGCGCCTTTGCAGGCTGATGCAATCGCTTAGTACAGGTGTAAACAGTCCCCAGCTACTGCACCGACTGTCTCCAACTCCTGATGGCCCTTGGGCCTTGTTAGCACATCTCCCCAAACACGCCAGTGGGGAGCAAAGTGCTCCAGGCTTTTCCTAATTGGCACCAAAGCCCTGGTGGCCTGTTCTCCGTGGAGAAAAGCCCGTGGGGAACGAACTGGGAACACGGAAACTTCTCGCAAACTTCATCTAGTTAAAGCATCTTGTTCAGAGCAGTAATTATTGCTGGGGGCAGCTGATGGCCCGGCCTGGGCAAGGTGGGGGGAAGCCTCGGAGGGTGGCAGGGGATGGAGCTGGCACTAGGAAGGAGGATGGGAGCTGGGGCAGCTGGTGCCGGTACCAGTAGCAACCACCTGGCAAAAGTGCTGTCCAGGGTGGCAGGAAAGCCTTTCCCTATCGCTTTCTGAGGGAAAACTGGCCGAAGGAAAGAGCGCAGAGAGTTGTGGCCAACAGCAGAGTGTAGTTGGAGGCCTGTGGCCAGTGGCATGCCGCAGGGGTCAGGGCTGGGGCCAGCCCTATTCAATATATTCATCAATGACCTGGACGAAGGGATGGAATGTGCTCTCAGCAAGTTTGCTGACCACACCAAATTGGGAGGAGTGGCTGCCACGCCAGGAGGCCGTGCTGCCATCCAGTGTGCCCTGGCCAGGCTGGAGAGCTGGGGGGGGACATCGGGTACAGTTCAGTAAGGGCAAGTGTGAAGTGCTGCTCCTGGGGAGGAACAACCCCCTGGATCAGCACAGGGTGGGGGCTGTTCTCTTGGAGGGCAGCTCTGGGGAAAAGGACCTTGGAGTCCTGGTGGCCAGCGGGATGGCCACGAGCCAGCAGTGTGCCCTCGGGCCAAGGAGGCCAGTGGCACCCTGGGGTGGGTTAGGGACAGCGTGGCCAGCAGGTCGAGGGGAGTTCTCCTCCCCCTCTGCTCTGTGCTGGGGAGGCCTCCCCTGGGGTGCTGTGTCCAGCTCGGGGCTCCTCAGCTCCAGAGGGACAAGGAGCTGCTGGAGAGGGCCCAGCGCAGGGACACTGCGATGGGGAAGGGCCTGGAGCACCTTCATGTGAGGGAAGGCTGGGAGAGCTGGGGCTGTTCAGCTGGGAGAAGAGGGGGCTGAGGGGGGTCTGATCAATGCTGATCAATATCTAAAGGGGGGGTGTCAGGGGGAGGGGGCCAGGCTCTGCTCAGGGGTGCCCAGTGACAGGACGAGGGGCCATGGCCATCAGCTGGCAAACAGAAGGTTCACCCTGACCGTGAGGAAATCCTTCTGCCCTGGGAGGGTGCCAGAGCCCTGGGACAGGGCCCAGAGAGGGGGGAGTCTCCTTCCCTGGAGCCTTTCCAAAGCCCCTGGACTTGTTCCTGTGGGATCTGCTCTGGCAGGGGGGTTGGACTGGATGATCTCTAGAGGGCCCTTCCAGCCCCCACCACTCTGTGAATCTGTGAAAGTTGGCCCGGAAGCAGCAGTGACCCTAGGGCTGGTGCCAGGACCCCCCCTACCATTTCCCATGACTCCATGTGGGTGTTATACCTGCCGCAACCCCCCCCAGCGCAGGGATGGTGCCCAAGGGTAATGTGGTGCTTCACGCTGCCTGAGCAGGATGGTTTGAGCTGGTGCGGGCCCTCAGCCCGCTGAAAACGGGTCCGTCAGGCCAGCCTTGGCCATTTCCATAGTTTGAGCGGAAAGACCCTAACCCTCATGGTCTTTTTTCCTAAATCAGGAACACGAGTGGTCAACTAAACTGAATAAAAGCTTGAGCCAACGCAATTTCCTTCAGCCGCAAGATCTTTCCAAGTCACCCTGCTCTCTCATAAGATGCTGTGTGAGGCTATTCTCCTGTCTTGGGAACACCAGTCTAGAAATGCCAAGTTTTGCTTATTCTTGTTCCTTGCCTGGTGCAGATAACAGGCAGCTCCGGCAACTCGTCTGCAAAAAAACCGTCCCAGAGGAAACTCTTTCCCTAAGGAAATCAGTAGAGGGGAATAAAAGAAAGGTTGTACTTCCAGAACCTGCTGAGTTTCACTGCAGTGCTCAGACTTGTGCTGGCAGGAGGCAGCCCCCATCCAAGCCCTGCGCAGAGCAGGACCCATCGGCACAGGCTGCTCAGGGCTGCAGCCGGGCGAGTGCTGAGCATCTGCAGGGACAGAAAGTCCGTGGCCTCGGGGGCTTTGAGCCAGTGCCTGAAGGAATGTTCCCTGATGTCCTGTGATGTCTTCTGGGACAGCTTGTGCCTGTTGCCACTCCGTGTTCCCATGCAGCAGTGGGAAGGGTCTGTACCCATCATCTCTCCCATTAGACACCTGCAGCCCATGGTCAGGTCTCCCCTTTTCTGGGCTGAACAAGGCAGTCTCAGCCTCTCCTGGGATGTCCTGTGCTCCAACCGCCTCTGTGGCCCCTGCAGGACCTACTCCAGTGTGGGAATGGCTGCTGGACGCTCAGGACACTTGACTGGATGTCATGGTAGAGCAGGGGTTGTACTACAGTTTCTGTTGTAAGTCTGAGTGTTACAGCTGTGGCATCTGTAAGAAAAACACTCAGAACAGTGCCCATGGAGATTTTTAAAAGGGATGTTCAGAGGAAGAGAAACACAAGTCTGTACTACAGTTTGTTCTAAATCTCTCTGAACTACTGTTTGCATGACATCTGCAGTGGACAGTGCAGTTTTAGTACCATCAAACCATTAGTGACAGCCAAAATCCCGAAGGGAAAGAATAGCCCAAGCCCCTTGCAGCCAGGAGGGAGAAACGTTGCCATGAGCAAAGCACTGAGGCCCTGAGCCAGATATGGCCCTGCACAGCTGGATGTGGCCTTGGGAACCTGTATATGGCCATGGGTAGCCAGATATGGCCATGGCATGGGAAACCAGGGCAAATGTGGTTGCCCAGCCAGTAGAAGTGTGTGCAGAAAATGCAGGATAAAAAGTGCATTCATCTTGCACATGTCAAAGCAACAGCAGCATCCATGGAAGCAGAGGTGTAACACTGTACCAGCAGGTTCAGGGAGTGATGGGACAGGTCATGCTCTGTCTGGAGGCCAGAGACAAGTAGAGCATCACAGGGACCTGTCCCGTTGGACATCTTCATCAGTGATGTGACAGAGATGACAGAGTGCACTCGCCAGATCTGTGGGTGACACTAAATTGAAGGGACCGCTCAGTGTGCTCAGGGCAGGGCTGCCGGCCTGAGGGACCTGGAAGAAAGAGCCAGAAGAAACAGCATGAATTTCAGCAGGGACAAATGCCAAGTCCTGCAGTGGGGAAGGAAGGACCCCTGGCAACAAAACAGTTTGGGGATGCCTGGCCAGGCAGCAGCTCTGTGGAACAGGGCCAAGGGGCCCTTGGTGGTCAGCAAGCCAGACACGAGCCAGCTCTGTGCCCTGGCAGCAGAGGTGACCACAAGCATCCTGGGCTGCGTGAAGAGAACCAAAGAGAATGAGGGAAGCGGTTACGGAGCCTGGACTCTACTCCTGAGATCACAGCCAGGTCCTGCTTCCAGTGCTGGCTTCCACCAAACAAGAAATGCACCAGCAAACCCAGAAGAGCTCAGTGAAGACCAACCAAGGTGGTCAGGGCTCGAGCGCTGTGTCAGCAGAGCCAGCGGGAGCTTGTTCAGGAGAAACGGCTTTGGGGGCAGCCCAACAGCAGTCCCTGGGGGAGGTCATCCAGAGACCACAGCTGGGATCGTGGCAGTGGGGCAGAGAGGGAAGATGCGTGGCAGCAGGAGGCTTCAAGTTCATGGAATATTCTCAGTTGGAAGGGAGCCAGAGGAATTGTTGGGACTGGCCCTTGACTCTGCACAGGACAACTGAAAGGTTAAACCATATAAACAGGGTGTTGTCCAAGGACTTCTGGAATGCTCACAGCCTTGGAGCCAGGGTCATTTCCCAGGGGACCTTGTTCAAGTGCTTGACCACCCTCTCGGAGAACTTTTCCCTAATATCCAACCTTAACTTCCCTGCCACAGCTTTAAACCCTTCCCTCGTGTTTTGTCACTGGACACCAGAGATGAACCAGCATCTCCCTCTCCACTTCCCCTGGCGAGGAGGTTGAGGACAGCTGTGAGGTCACCTCAGTCACCTCTAAGCTGAACAAACCTAGCACTGTCACCCCCTCAGTCATGCCTTCTCATCCCTTTGCCGTCTTCACTGCCTTCCTCTGACACATTCCAGCATCTCTGTATCCCTCACACTGTGGAGCCCAAAACTCCACGGAGTGCCTGAGGTACAGCTAAGTTAGTGTCCCTGCTTTTGCGCGGTTAGCCATACTGCGCTTAATGCACCCTGACAACACGCTGTCGACTCACACCGAGCTTCAGCATGGGACTCACATCAACAACCCCTAGAGGCTTCAGAGCTGGAAGTTCAGGAGAACCATGGAATGGTTTGGGTTGGAAGGGACCCTTAAAGATCATCCAGTCCCACGCCCTGCCATGGACAGGGACACCCTCCACCTTCCACCCTGGTGGAAGAGGTTTCCTTCCACCTGGACGTGAGGAACAGCAGTCACTCCAAGGATCACCGAGCAGTGGAGGAGGGTCCCAGAGAGTGGAATCTCTGGCCTTAGAGCTTCTCCAGACCTGACTGCATACAGCCCAGCATCGCTTTGACCACGGCGCTGGCTGTGCTTTGGGTAGGGGTTGGATCCAGCAAGCAGATTCCTGCTCCCATGGACACCACGAATCCCACGGTTTGTGCACGTGTGGAGCCCATGGGCTGGCAGTCGTGCTGCCGTGAGCTGTGAAATGAGCCATGGTGCTCTGTCCTTGAGAAAGTATCCTTGAGAGGGACAAAGGCATCTTGAAACAAGTCGGGAATGGCTTGGAGAAGGTCCCGGTTTTACAGCAGTACCCTTGTTTCTTGGAATGTGCAACACATGGTTGGAGAAGGTGAGGGCCCTGCACCCACTTAGGAGTCTGATTTCCAGAAGTGCTGGGCCCAATCCTTGAGGTTAAGCCCCAAATCTAGGAATTTGGTTTAAAAACCAACTCCCTTGACACTTCCCAAATCCATGGAGATTTGCTTTCTCCCTGGACCCCCAAGGCCAGACTTCATATGCCTCCATAGACAGAGGAGGATGCAAACATTAGTATTTATTCTCATAGAGGCTGAAGACTTCACCACAGAACTGGCCAGACCCAGTGCCAAGCGTCTGGCATCGGCCAGGATTTCAGTATATGTTAATACTTGTGCCAAGTGTGGGTGGCCTCAGCAAAGCTCTACTTCAGCATCAGTGTGGGAGGGGGTTTCTCTGAGTGCTGCCAGCATATGCCTTCATCTAAAATCCTGGGAGACTGGACAGGTTATATTGGAATGCCGTGGCACTGCGTTACTGCATGAAATGCTCATCATTGCCACAAGAGAAAGGTGTCCCCAAGCAAAAGGCTGTGTCCCAAAGCCCTGTTACCAGGTCCTGCTGTCGGCCCTGCTCCTCTGGGCTCTGGGACAGATGGGCTCACCGTTGTTGCTGGTCCTTTTGCACCCCCAGACATCCTTGTGGCATGTGTTTCCCGCCACTGAGGTGGTCGCTCCCTCCAGTGTCTGTGCTGGATTTCCACACAGGGTTTTCCTTCCCATGCAGGGCTCTTGCCTATGTGTGTTTGTTCCTTACTTTCCAAATGATGTCACTGCTCAGGTCCTTACCCCCGGATATGAAGCTTATTACGGATCAGCCCCTCTTGCCTGATCAGCAGGAAGCAGAGGGTGCAAGGAGGTTGCCCTAAAGCAGTGCTGGCATCCTGTTGCAGAAACAGGCGCAGCTTAGTCCTGAGCTCCAGGTTCAGTCCCTGTTGCAGCCTTCATGGTTCCTGAGCTTCCCACTCTACATTCCCATGGCCTGGCGTGGTGAACTCCAGCTAAACCTCAGCCAGGAGCGGCTCCAGGCTGAACAGGCGGCATTCACCTGGGCTAAGTCTGTGTAATCCTGCTGCCCAGCTCTTCCTGACCTCTCAGGGCTCTGCCTGGTGTCCAGGTGGAGCCGCGGCTGGCTCAGAGTCCCACCATGGCCACCACCCCACTCTGCCCCCCAAAGCCCTGCACTGCTGGAACGGGTGGCACGGTCATGGCAGGTGGCAGGAGCGCAGGTGTGGTGCAGATGTGTGATGTAGATGTGGTGTGGTGCAGATGTGTGATGTAGATGTGTGATGCAGATGCGGTGCGGATGCCATGCAGTCACCTTACGGCCACGTTGCCCGGTGGCCAGCCATTCCCACTGCCACCTCTCTGCGGCATTGCCTGGTGCAGGCACCTCATAGCCCCGCAGCAGATAAAACGGGGCCATGAGGAAGGACTCAGGGCAGGGAGCTGCAGCATGCAGCCCCCCAGCAACCCCCCCATCTATGGTGTGTCTGGCATGGTCAGTTGTGCCCAGGCACCCTGGGAACTGCCCCAGGGCTGGGGCACGAGGCCAGGGCTAGTGAGCTCTGGCTTGAGAGAGTCCACTCTTGGCACAGCTGGGAGCAGAACAGATCAAGGTGGGTCCTGTGCCAGTAGGGCTTTGTCCTGTGGGCTCAGATCTCGCCAACATGCCTCTGCTCCCTCTGAACAAGAACTACCTCTGGCAGTCTCTCCCCAGGGTCCCTGCAGGGTTAAAAGCCTCCCCGCAGCTCACAAGCCTGGGGACACGCAGACTCTCCCTCCCAGGTAAGACTGGACAGCCCTGGGACGTGGCTGGCTTTTCTCTCTTGCCAAGCGCTGGATGCCCTCTGCTATTTGCTCCTGGACATGGAGGTGAGGGAGGGCTGGGCGGGCAGGAGTACTGCCCACGGCGGGCACAGCCTCACTCGCGGCGGGACCCCAACTAGGATCCTTGTGAGCACACTGGGTGGGGGAAGACCCAGTCCTGGCACCCAGGGCTCCTGCAGGCTGTGGCTCCAAGAAAACAACCAGGAATGAATTCCGTGCTACTGCTGGCTCCCTCTGTCCAGCCCTCGCCTCGCACTGGGGCTGGACTGCAGCTGGGGCTCAGGGCCGTGCGTTCCAAGGCTACACATGCTAGGCTACACATGCTAGGCTACCTGGTCTGCTCACCCCAGTGCAAATGGGACACGGTGTCTTGGCCAGGACAGACACAGCCTCCCATGGGAGCAGCTGCTGCCCTGGGTGGGCACAGAGATGTCGGCCTGCCGGAGGAGGGCAGGTGACACAGTGCACCCCAAAATGCTGGAGCAGAGCACATGGCATCCTGCTTCAGGAACCGGTGCATCACCACTGCACCGCTTGGGGGTCCCTTATCCCAGAGGGAATGACAGGAACCAGCTGCCCCGCTCTGCTCCCCACCCAGACCTTCCGGAGGGGTCAGCGGTGGGCAAAGGCACAGTGGGAAATGCTGGGTAAGTCATTAGTTAGGGAGGAATTGCTGTGAGCGCGAGGGAGAGGAAAGGGGCTGCCACAAGGTGGGGATCTGCCCAGCTTCATCCCTGCACAGTCCAAGGGAGAAGGACAGATTTTCCTGCCACGTCTCCCTGTTTCACTTTGCATACGGGGTGCCAGAGCACGAGCGGTTTAGGTCTGAATTCCTTGTCATGTGGCTTTGCGCTCTGACCTTGCCCCGACTGTGGGGAATGACCAGGGTCACTCCCCTGCACAGTTCCTGCAGCCCTGTCACTCCATGCCTCGTCCAGCCTGGACCAGGGAGCATCACCTGCAGGTCCGCAGAGCCCAGCGACACCCTGCTGCCAGCGCAGTGACAGACACGTCGTTGCTGTGGCTCTGCACCAGGCCAAGGGCATGGATTTATACCCCTCCTGCTCTGATCCCCAGGTGTCGAGCCCAGTCCGGAATATGGACAGGTCACGAACCCTCAGATGCCAATGCCTGCCACGAAATTTACTCATCGCTCTGGTGCCCGAGTCCCGTCTTCCTGCTATGTAACAGGCAGGTCCCACCTTCACGGCTGCCATCAGCAGACTCCAGGGGCCATTGGGTCCGTAGTAAAGGCAGTTGGTAAGAGCCTGGACAGACCCCCCAGTAAAAGCCCCGGCACGGCACAGCCTGGGGGGCACCTGCAGCACTGCAGAGCAGGACCTGGGGGGCCCGAGGACAGTCGGTGGCCTTCAGCCCACCACGTGCCCTGTGCACAGGTGTCCTGGGGGTGTTGAAAAGAGCGCGGCCAGCAGGTCAAGGGGGGTGGGCTTCCCCCTCCGCTCTGCCCGAGGGAGGCCGCATCTGGAATGCTGTGTCCAGCTCGGGGCTCCCCAGCTCAGGACAGGCAGGGAGCGGCTGGAGAGAGCCCGGCGGAGGGTCCGAGGCTGCTCAGGGGCTGGAGCACTGCTCGGGCGGGGGGCTGAGGGCGCTGGGGCTGTGCCGCTGGGGAAGGGAAGGCCGAGGGGCACCTTGTCAGTGCCCGGCAGGATCGGGAGGGCGGGCAGGGGGATGGGGCCGGACGCTTTCCAGGGGTGCCCAGCGGCGAGACGAGGGGTGACGGGCACAGGCTGGGCCGCAGGGAATTCCATGTGGGCGTGAGGAAACACTGCTTTCCTTGGAGGGTGCAGGAGCGGGGAGGGGGCTGCCCAGGGAGGGTGGGGAGTCTCCTCTGGAGATCCCCAACACCCCCTGGACGCATCCCTGCCCGCCCTGCTCTGGGTGACCCTGCCTTGGTGGGGGGATGGACCAGGGGATCTCCGGAGGTCCCTTCCAACTCCCAGCAGTCCGTGATTCCCCTCTCGCACCTACAGCATGGAGGGAGTTGTGCCCAAACACCACCACCAACTGCCTTAGTGGTGTGGCCATTCACAGACGTGCCATTGTGAATTTGCAGAGTGTAACTTGCGGATTGTGTGGCTGTGCAGGGGGCCAGGCTGTCACTGTGCCAGGCTGTGCTGGGTTTGGCTGGGATAGAGTTCATTTTCTTCCCAGTGGCTTGTGTGAGGGTACATTTGGGATTCACCCTGCGAAAAATGTTGCTAACATGCCGGTGGTTTGGCGATGAAGCTGTTTTAAATTTGTGCTGAGGAGAACATGGACAACACGCTGGAGGTTTTGCTGTTGCCAACCAATGTTTACACTGAGTCAAGGACGTTGCAGTATCTCACACTGTCCCACGTTCCCAGCTCCTTCTCAAGAAGCCGGGAGGGGGCACCGGCAGGACAGGTGACCCCAGCTGACCAGAGGGACACAGGACATCATGCTCAGTGTATGCCACGGGGGAGTTGGCCAGGGAGGGAGTGCTGCTCGGGGACTGGCTGGGCAGCGGGCGGGGAGCGGGTGCAGCACTATTTTCCCCGGTGCTGTTTTCCTTCTCATTACATGATTATCACTAGTCATAGTCGGACTGTCATTACATATTCGTACTATTAGTTTTATCATTAGTAGCATCAGCATTTTATTTCAGTTTCTGTCAGTTATTAACCTGTTCTTAGCTCAACCTACGGGTTTCCTAACCTTTCCCTCCCATGCTCTCCCCATCCCACTGGGGGAGGGGGAGGTGAGCGAGCGGCTGGGTGGTGCTTAGTTGCTGCCTGGGGTTAAACCACAACATAGACAAGGAGGAATTAACCTTTTAACTGAAAGTTTTTCTCTCAACATTAAAATGTAAAAAGTGGAAAAACTGGGGAGACGAGGGAAATTAATTGGAACTCAGCCCTTCTCCTTGCCAGCGCTGACACTGGTCACAGTGTGCAAGCAGCAGCAAGGGGGAAATACTGTTAGAAAAGAAGGTCCTTAATCTGGAAGAGAAACACCTGGAAATTAGGAATGAGACAGGGTTGACATTCGAGAAATTCCAGCAGGAAAAAGCTCCCAGCTTCTGGCACTGTGGTTCCAGGGCCTGTGGTAGGTGGCTGTAAGAAAACCCAACAGCGGCCGTGGCTTTGCTCAGCTGTTTCAAATCATGACTGAGATGTAGAGACCTGCTCACATGGGTGTGAAGCGAGGGCATGGCCACTCTGGCGCTAACCCTGGGTCTCAGCCTTGTGAAGAGCCATGACAACTGCTTGCAGTTGCTAAACCATGGCTCTAACAAGGAAGGGAATGCTTTTGTCTTCTTTTTTTGGGCCTGTTCACTTTGGTCTCACACAGTGGCGATGGGCCCCACACAGCCTTCAGGAACACCTTGAATGTCCAGTAAAAGGAGTGGCAGGAGTTGACGGCTTGTCTGGGAACGCTGTTGACTCCTGAGCACCAGAGGTTTGTTGGAGCTACCCCTGAAGACAAGCAGCCCCTGGTGTGAGGGAACCAAATTGTTGCGTGATGTACGATCCATCCTCGCACCCAGCCGTGTCCCAGGGCTGTCAGGGGCAACCTGCCGGGGTGCTAGCGCTGGTCCTGGCAACCTCTGCTCAGCGTGGCCACTTCCCTTAGTCCCTGGTTTGGGTCGACCTGAAGGCGCTAATGTCTACTGGGGCAACCGTACAGAGCCAGAGGAAAACCTGCCCAGGGACAACAGGGCTTTCTTCTGCACAGCCCCAAGAGTACCCATGGCTCCCCAAAGCACCCCACAGCCTTGGGGTGCCCTGTGCTTTCCAGCCCTGCTTTCCCCCTTGCTGTCACACACACAGGCTTGGGCCTCTCCCACTGCCCTCGTCCAGCCAGGAGTATCCCTGACTCCCGCCTGGCCGTGCCGTGCTGCTGGGCAGATCTGTACCCCGAGCAAGGTGACCGCCAGGGGTTTAACCATATTTGAACACCAAAGCACCTGACCCACATGTGCTGGGCTCCATGACACGGGCACGGTGGGGGCAGCGCTGGCCACAAGCACCCAGCAAGCAGCACCCTCGACAGCCCTCGGCTGAGGTTTACGGGCAGTAACCGCTTCTCCGTGCCCCAGCCATCCTGTGGACATGGTCGCCGTGGCTGCACTTGCCACGTGTAGAGCTGGAAGTTGAAATGGGATGATGGGAGGGTCAGGAGGCCCAGGCCAGCGCAGATCCCCAATGGCCTAAATTCGCCAGACAAACACCGTGAGGTGAAGCAACCCCGTGTTTTTTAACTGCTGGTTATTGCAGAGTGAAGCACCCCAGAACTGGCAGAGCAGGAGGCGGGACGAAGAAAAAAAGACCTTCTAACTGGTTGTCGTGGTTTTTATCACAACCAGATGCTCTACCACTCCACCCCCCCCCAACCCCCCCGCAGTGAGGAAGGGTCGGAGGAACAAACTGAGGAAAAACCCGTAGGAGCTGAGATAAGAACTATTTAATTACAGAAACGAAACTTAGGGAGTTACTAACAATGCTAGTGCTAATGAGTAATTTAAGGAACAGGGGAAAAAGGTAGAACAAATGATACAGGATCTCACCCTGAGAAAGGATAAAGAAAAGAAAACCAACCCGAAGGGAGCAAACCCCCCACGAAACCGCCCGGGGGCTGAGAGAGTAAGAGAGAGAAAAAAAAACTTTCAAACCCCGACTCCCAGACCGATCTGCCCGGCAAGACGCTGGCTGTGCCCGGAGCACCAACCACTCGCCACAAGGTCCCCACAAAAAAAAAAAAAACCCAGCCCCCTCGGCTGGAAGCCCCCTCAGACCCTTACCCTTCCCAGGGTCATGCCCAACCACAAGCCTTTCCACCCATATCCCCACACCCTCCCCACCGGTCCTGCCGTGCTGCGGACCCCGGGCTGGCACCACCTATCCAGCTGGATGTGTTATGGGGTGAGCAAAACATAGACTGACTGGTGCAAACATACAGACTAACTGGTGCAAAGCTAAGACACTGGTGCAGAGCAATGGCATGTCCCCAGCCTGGCGGCTGTGCCTGTGGCATCCAGGGAATGATGCGACTGTGTCCGGGGCAGGGGAGCAGGCGGTCGCCAGAGGGAAAGTCTTGTGCGTGGTGTGCTCGCCAAGCCAGGGAGCTGGGCTGGCAGGAGATCCCGGGATGGGGGTTAGTTTAGACGCGTGCCATTCGTGGTTCCTCCTCTGTGATTCCCTTGCAGTTGGGTCTCCAACATGGGATAGCGGCTCTCTGGACTCCTCATGTCTGTGGAATCCCAACATGGGAAGCTTTCAGCCACTGTGGAGCTAGGACCAAGGCCATCCCACCGTGGGACCCTTCCCCACAGGTAGTTGTGCTCCAGTCCCCTCCTCACCACTCCCTCCCCCTCCTCACCATGCTCCTTTCTGCCCACAGACCAACCCCGCTGCCCGCATGGCAGCTGACAACCAGACGCATGTGGTGGAGTTCATGCTCCTGGGCTTTTCCTACAGCCAGCCCTTTCTCTTTGCTCTTTTCCTGGCCATTTACATGGCCACACTGCTGGGGAACTCTGCCATACTCACCCTTGTTTCCCTGGATCCCCATCTCCAGAGCCCCATGTACTTCTTCCTCAGTCACCTCTCCTGCCTGGACATTTGCTACTCCTTGGTGACGGTGCCCAAGATCCTGGCCAACGCCCTGCGCCCACGGGCGACCATCTCCTACCACGGGTGCCTGGCGCAGATGTTCTTCCTGATGGGGTGTGCGGGGGCCAAGTGCACCCTCCTGGCTGTCATGGCCTATGACCGTTACATGGCCATATGCCAGCCTCTGCACTACGGCCACGCCATGGGCCGGGGTGTCTGTGCGGCGGCCGCCGGCAGCTGCTGGCTCTGGGGGCTGCTGGACTCGGCCGTGCACACCTTCCTGGCTTCCAGGCTCTCCTTCTGCGGGGCGGCCCAGCTCCAGCACATCTTCTGTGATGTGCCCCCACTGCTGCGGGCTGCATGCAGCAACACCCGCGCCAGCCAAGTGGCCCTTCACACCGCCAGCGTCTTCGTGGGCCTCAGCCCCTTCCTGTTTGTTGTGGTCTCCTACCTCCGCATCCTGGCCACCATCCTTGGGATGCCCATGGCCACCGGCCGCCACAAGGCCTTCTCCACGTGCTCTGCCCACCTGCTGGTGGTCACCCTCTACTTCGTGACGGCCAACCTGAACTACAACTGGCCCAGCTCTGGCTCCTCCCCGGCAGCTGATGCACTGGTTTCTGTGCTGTACTGTATTGTCACCCCCATGCTGAACCCCCTCATCTACAGCCTCCGCAACCAGGAGGTGCGGGGGGCACTACGGAGGGCTGTGTGGGGCCGGGGCACACCTGGCTCCCCAGGCAGCCAGCCATGAGTGGGACCAGGGCTGCAGCAGGGTGCTGGGCTGGTGCTGGCGCAGCATCGCCCATCCATGGGGCAGCGGTGGGCACAGGACCCATGCCCAGGCAGAGGCTGCCTGTGGCACGATGCCCTCGCTTCTCTGACCCTTGGCACATCCCTGACAGTAGAATGGCAAAACCAAGTTGGGCACAAGGCTGCAGCTCCAGCATTCCGTCTGCCTTGAACACCATGCACTGAGCTCAGTGCAGGTCCCTGTGCTGCCCAGGGACTGCAGCAGGAGACAACTCCCGTGGTACCGCCAGGTGCTGCCCGAAGCAGGGCATAAGCTCTACCCTGGGGCTTCCCCAGCCCCTGCATGGACGTGGGGCAGCAAAGGATACCAAATCTGGCCTCCACACACCCCTCCTTCCACACCCTCTGGCACCACGTCTGCGACCTGCTGGGTTTCTCCAAGCTGCCACAAATGCTCTGCACATCAGCATGGCAGCTCCAGCCCACCCCCTGCCCGCAGTGGCCTTTGGGCAAACAGCGTTATCGGCCCCGAGCTGTGAGCTGGCAGAGCCTAAATACTCCCCAGAAACAGCTGCTTTGCTTTATAGCCATAAAACTGCCAAAATGCAGTTGGTGTGGGTGTGTGGCGGGGGCTGGCAGTGGCTAGGAGCTGGCCAGGGCCGTGGGGTCGCTGGCCTCATGCCGCTGCCACCTCCTCTTCATGCAGGGGCTCCGCGGCTGGGGCCATGCTCACGGTGACTGCACAGGTAACCCCGCTGCTGACCAAAACCTGAGGGATCTGGGGGCCAGGAGCGCCCAGCACCACGGCAGCAGCCAGCACAGCCCTGGTGCAGGAGGTACGTGGGGAGGGCAGCGGGCACAGGCTGCACGTGCAGCCATGTCACGGGGGGCACATCGGCCGGACGGGCACAAACGTGCTCGTCCATAGCTCAGCTACCAGGAGACACCCAGCCAAATCCAGTCTGGCCCTACAGGCTCCTGCCGGCGAGCCCAAAGCCAGCCCTGCGGGGCAGACAGCCCCTTAGGCGTGGGCTGCCAGTTTGTGCACAACACGCTGCTTCTGTTCCCCAGGGAACAGTGGTTTCTGTGGCCCGTGGGCTGGGCTGGCCTGTTGCTCCCACCCAAACGGACTGCAAAGCCTCTCAGGCAGCTCCACCTGCCCGACACCCATCTTGACTGTAAAGAACCCAGTTCGGAGTCCCACCAGGGCACACGGGAGCATCTGCCCTGATGGGGCCCGTTCTGGAGAGCCTCTGGGAAGGAGCATCACGAAATAAAGGGTGAACTGCATGAGGGAAAACACTGGGAAAGTTGTTTCAGAGAAAGAAAACCCCCAAACCCCCAAACCAACCAAAACCCCAAATGAAGAAACCCCAGAAAACGTCCATTAAAACTGACAGTTCCTAACCTGAATGCCGACGTGTCCGTCCCGTGACTGACGGACGCAGGCTATGGCCTCGCCCAGTGTCACCAAGCAGGGACACTGTGCTGCCTTCCAGGGAGTGCAGGGTGGTCCACAACCCGGCTGTGAGCCACCCTGACCCCAAGGGTGTCACAGCGGGACCCTCCGCAGGGCTGGCGCTGGCCCTGTGCCTGGTGCTGCTGGTGCCCGCACACCTCAGTCAGCGCCCACAGTGCCGCTAAGCCTGGAACCTCCTGGTTCCAGGGGGCTCCAGTTTGCTCTGGCTCATTACTGAAATGGCTTTCAACACCCCAAGTTTCCTCTTGCATCCCAGCGGCTCAGCGTGAGGACTCTGGGCCTGGACTCGGGGCCCCTTTCACGGTGCGGGAAGAGCAGGCACAGGGGACGCACTGACAGAATCACCGGGACACGCGGTCAGGCCAGCCAGAGCAGTTTATTAGAGGGAGGGGGTGGCAGCCCCAGCCCCCGCAGGGAGCGAGGGGGCAGTGACCGAGCTGGCGTGCCTTCGGGTTACGTGGTCAGGGAAGCAGGGTACTGTCAGCCACAGCACTTCCAGGTGAGGCGGCTCCGAAGCCTTCAACAATTAATTCCTCTGCTCATTAACTGGTGAATCCATGGTCGGACTGGTGAGTCCTGCCAAGGTCTCCGGGGTGTCGTTAACTCTTGCAGTGCCACACTGGGGACGCCTGGCTTCAGCACAGGGACCCCGACACTGTGGGGAACCTCCCTTCAGCGCTGACTGTGAAGCCCTTGGGCTCGGGACAACTGCGGGCCCGCTCTGCCCGCCCCCCCGACGTGGGCTCCCACCGTCCGAGCGGCCCAAGGGCAAACACAGCACTCAGACGTTCCCCTGCCTGCCCCAGGCAGCACCGAACCCCATGCACTTGCTGGTTTGCAAGGCCTCGCCCAGCAGAACATCCCCCAGACAGTTACTGACTCACTCCTCACCTGAAGCCTTTCAGCATTCTTCTCTTGCTCCAAGAGGGATTTTCCAGCATAATTTCTCGCAGGAAATAAGCTAATTTTTACCCTTCCTTTTCCAAGCTTTGCCTCAGAAATGGCACATCTCTCAGCGGCGCTCGTGGCACCCGAGGAAAAGCAAGCAGGTAACCTTCCACCTCAGCAAGACCCGCCTGGCTCCCACCGCGCCAGCACAGCTGCTGCAAGGTCACGTGGCACCGCTGCAAGGAAGCCCAGGCCAGGTCCGTGTCTCTCTGCCCCGCGCTGCAAACACAGTCCACCCAGCAAGTGGAAACCCCTGGGAAGAGCGGGAAGCTTGGCCTGCACAGCGCGCTCCTCCTTGACCCCTGGGTGGAACGAGCTCCAGGGCCACAGCAACTTCCAAAGGCCCCACGGCCGGTGTCCCTCTGCCTTGGCTGGATTAGAGCTGGTGTTTCTGCCTTGCCGGGACAGGGATGGACGCGCTTCCGCAAGCTGGCAGGGTATGCGGGACAGCCTCGGCAGAGCAGACCTCCTGCAACTCACCCCATCCCACCTTTCCCAGCTGGAAGTGGATGGGAACCCAAGTCCTCCTGGGCACCCACCAAATCCCGCAGGCGCCACCCGCTGCTCCTTGGCATCTCCTGCTCTGCACGCCCCGGGCTGAGCCAAGCTAAGCTGATGACACGCGAAGGGCTGAAGCAGGGGGGAGGTGCGAGTTTGGAAGGAAGCGGCTTGGGCAACGGGTGGCTTCAGTGCAGGAGCCTCACGTAGTTGGCGGGGAAGAGGCCCACCCTGCCCCGGCACCGCCCCCGCCACCAGCCCTCATCCACCATCTCGATGTGTGTGATCGTGTCCTCGGGGTCAAAGGAAATCTCATCGTCTCCATCTGCAAACACGGTTCAGAAAGGGCGGTCACAACGCCAAGCCAAGGCCCGAGGGAGCTGACTTTACTCCCCCGGAGGAGAACACAGAACAAGTGTCCTGGTGACCCCCACCCGACCCCACCAAACAGGCAGATGAAGCAGAGAAGGAGCAAGACTCCACAGGCGAAAGATGAAACTCCTGCATCGCCCATCACATCTGAACAGCTGAAATCCTTTCGCCACTGCTGAGCCACCCCCTCTCTGCTGCACGGTGCCAGCCCCCAGTGCCCATCCCCACAGCCAGGAGGGCAGACCCACCTCCCTGGTAATCATAGAGGGCCACTGCACAGGTCCCGGGGCTCTCCACCTCGTAGACGTGCTCCGGGTCTCCTGCGGAGGACAGTGGGCAGGTAAGAAAGGGCCAGACAGCCACACGGCTGACCCACACCAAACCCAGCAACCTGGAGCAGGTCTGACTGCCCCCCCGTGAAGAGAGGGGGTGTCCTGATGCCCCACGTTCCTCTCCCAAGACCACGTCCAGTACCAGCAAAACTGTGACAGAAACCCCAACAGCAGCCCACACCGGCTTCTTACGTGTGGGGAGGGAGCCCACCCGCACTCCTCCCACCCCGGGGGCACCACCAGATCAGGGCTCTTGAGCACAGACTGCGTGAGCATCCCCAGGCCTCAGCGCAGTCAGAGAACGGCCCTACCCGGAGCCTCTGGCAGAAAGCACAGGGGGAGACACCCGGGTGACCCCACAGGCTTTGGAGTCACAGTTTTGGAGGGAGGCACTGGCAGTCACTTCCCAGGAAACTGCACTCAGAGCATCAGCCCAGGTCCAGCTTCCCCAACGCTCACGGCAGGTCGCTGTGCTGCTGCCCACCTCCCGCTCTGCTGGCTGCTGGCCCAGCATCCCACCCATACAGCAGCTGGACATGAGCCGGCGTGTGCCCAGGTGGCCAAGGAGCCAACCACATCCTGGCCAGCAGCAGGGACAATGTGGCCAGCAGGACCCGGGCAGGGTCATCCCCCTGTGCCAGGCACTGGGGGGGCCGCACCCCGAATCCTGGGGGCAGGTTGGGCCCCTCCCGGCAGGACAGACCCTGAGGGGCTGGAGCGTGTGCGGAGAAGGGCCCGGAGCTGGGGAGGGGCTGGAGCACAATTCCTGTGGGGAGCGGCTGAGGGGGCTGGGGGGGTTCAGCCGGAGCAGGGGGGTCAGGGAGAGCTGAGCACTCCCTGTAGCTCCCTGACAGGCGGGGCAGAGAGGGGGGGGGTCGGTCTGTTCTCCCCAGGGCTGGGCCAAGAGGGCACGGCCTCAGGCTGTGCTGGGGGGGTTCAGGTGGGCTATCGGGGCAATTCCTGCCCGGAAAGGGCTGTGGGGCACTGGCAGGGGCTGCCCAGGGAGGGGGGAGTCCCCATCCCGGGAGGGGGTTCAGAGCCGTGTGGCCAATGTGCTCAGGGCCATGGGTCAGGGGTGGCCTTGGCCCTGCTGGGCAGTGGCTGGACTCCACCATCCTGGAGGCCTTTTCCAACCTGAACAATTCCATGATCATGGGCTGCTACCCTGACCACAGTAGATTTCAGGATCCCGGTTCCCTCTGAAGCCAGTCCCACACATCCAGGGAGGCGAGTGGACAGACACAAGCACTCCAAGACATGGCCTCTGCTATCGGTACTCACCCTGGTGGGGCTGGCTCTGGCTGGGTTCCTCTGGAAGGAGCTCCTCATAGTCCTCCCCTCCATCCCCTCCATGGTCATAGGTGGCATCCGGCTTTCCCAAGGGTGCTGGCAGCTCCTCATAGTCAGCACCCCCGACGGCACCGTTGCCGTAGTGAGAGGGCTCTGGCAGCTCCTCGTAGTCTCCACCGACATCCAGACTTTCACTGTAGATGGGCTGGTCCTGGCTGGGGTCCTCGCACAGCTCCTCGCCCAGATCTGCCGGCCTTGGCGGCAAAGTGGGTGGTACTTCCTCATCCTCCCGTTTTGCCTCCTGCCGGGCAGAGAAAAAGTGACAGGAAGGTCACCTGCACAGGCCTCACTGCTGGCAGCTCTCCCCCTCCCCTGTCACCACACCACACCTGGCACAGGGAAGCCCCCTCCATCACGGTGCTGCTGGTGGTACCGTGACACGGAGCATCAACCCCTGCAGACCAGGGCAGCAGCTCAGCCCTTCGGTCTGTGCCCACCTGCCCCTGGATGGCCGTGATGCCCCGTGGCTCAAGCATGCGAACCTCTGGCAGCTCTAGCTCACCAACTGCAGGCATGGACCATGCCAACGCACGACTCAGGCTGCAAGGTGCAGCACACCCATGTCCCAGCACCCTCGACCCTTCCAAAGCCTCTCCTACACTGTGGCTGCACCCCACTTCTTCCTGCAGGGCTGCCTGTCCCCCCCAGGGCAATCCCTGGGCCTGCTCCCCTTCCTGGCTCTCCCCAACCCGCCTCGGCACCTTGGCTTGGGACACAGGCGCCTCTCGGTCAGTGCTCCCGGGCTCCCTGGCTGGCACAGGGGCTGTCTTCAGGTGGTCCTTCTCCCTCTCTGGGATTTCGTGCTGGAAAAAAGGCATCAGATTCCCTTGATCCCTTTGAACAAGGCCCAGCATGATGCCCGTTCCCACTCCCAACAGATTGTTCCATGATCACAATTCGTTCCACTCCTGTGGGACCGGGCACTGTGGGGGATGCGGGGGTAGCCTTGGGGGGTGTCGGAGTGCTGCGCTGGTGAAACCCCGTCTGCAGTGACTGCACCAACAGCACCAGGTCCTGGAAAAGCGCGAGAATGGGTGCAACCTCCAGGCTGGAAAACCCTGAGAACATCCCCAGGATGGCGGTACCGGGGAGGCGGGATTGCACCATTTGCCAGGCGCTACAGGCAAGCCGGAGCCCAGGGCAAAGCACGGGGGGGTCGTGGCTGGGTGCAGGCACACCCTGCTCCGTGTGCTGCAAGGGAAAACCCCGTGACAGCTGTGATGTCCCCGGGCAATCCCTGGCAGCTGCGGGGAAGCAGTGCTGGCTGATGAGATCACATGGAAGGATGTGGAGCTGCACGGCCCTGAGAACGCTGCTCCGCAAGCCGTGGGGGACACGGCACAGGGACCCCGAGCCAGGGCTCACCTTGTGCTGAGCCACGTGGCTGTCCCGAGCCGGCCGCCTTGCCCGCTCCTCCGCCTGCTGTCTGCTCGCCTCTGCCGCCTTCGCCATATCTTCGAATCGCGACCGCAGGCTGCTCGTCCCACTGGCCACTCCTGTGGGGACAACGGCTGACCCAGCCAGCCTCTCCCACCAGCCCCCGCATCCCTGACCTCTGCCTCCCCTGGACAAACGTGCATTCAGCCACCTTCCCCTGTCCCCAACACGGGGTAAACCCGCATCCCACCATGGCACGTCCCTGACAGCGTGAAGGGACCGTGAGCCGCCGGCTGTGACAGGACAAGGGGCAACGGCTTTACATGGAAAGAGGGAGATTAAGATTGGATATCAGGGAGAAATTCTTCCCACAGAGGGTGGGGGGCACTGGGACAGGTTCCCAGAGAAGCTGGGGAAGCCCCATCCCTGGGAGTGCCCAAGGCCAGGCTGGATGAGGCTGGGAGCACCCTGGGCTATGGAAGGGGTCCCTGCCTTAGAGCAGGGGGGCTCTAAGGTCATTCCCACCCAAATCATTCCAGGGTTCGAGCCAAGCCTGGGGCTGGCCCTCGCTGTCTCACCTGGCTCCAGTGGCCTCGCTCTCTCATACGAGGAGGTGGGCGCTGCCATCCCATCGAAGCCGGCAGCACTCTGCAAGAAGAAGGGAATGAGTCCAGCTTGTCAGGCACGGGCAGTGCTGGGCCCTACTGGGTTTGGGGGCTGGGGGCTGCAAGCTTTGCTCCCAGCCGTGTCCATCCTCGTCTGCCACAGCCCTGCTCTCCAGATGCCCCCACACCATGTGGAGACCTGCTGCCCTCCAGGCAAAGGCAGGGGCTGCTCCTGGGAAAGGGGTGGCATCCTGAGGGCTGAAAAGGCTGCCGGAGCCCAGTGGAGGAGGCTGCCCGTGGCTCAGTGATCACTGCATGGGACAGCACAGCTGGCACTCCGGGCAGAGTGCGAGGTAACACGCAAAGGCTCAGCGGAGCAGCCTACCACTCCCCGAGGGCCAGGGACCCAACGCACTGTCCCTGCACTCCCAGGGGGATGGGGCGCGGAAGCGCTTTCCTACTGGGTGCACAGCTGCCTCATGGCAACACAGCGCATCCCTGCAGCAGGTCACTGCCAGGGGATGGGCACAAACACCAGTGATGGCACCTGCGAACCCCACGGCAGCCCGGCAGCCTGGCTCTACGGGGGGTGGGGGGCTGTCTGCAGCGGAGCGCGGGACAGAGCGGGTTCAGCCACCTTCAGGAGAAAACTACAGCAGGAACAGGGGAGGCTCCAGCTTTCCAAGCCACACAGCAACATTTTGGTTCTGCCGCAGGGCCGAGGTGCCCCGTTCCCTCTGCAGTCACTGGAGCCCAGAGCTCTGGTCTCCCTGCAGGAGACACCCCCCCACCCAGCACGCAAAGGGCACTGCAGGCTCCCTGCCAGCCCCTCAGCCCACAGCAGAGACTGCTGCTTTTTACCATCTTTGATTATGCTTCAATATTCTCAAAACACACAAATTATGTTCCACTTAGAGCTGATCATGAACTGCTCCTCCCCACTCTGCACCCTGCCCCTCACGTGCCCCACAGCCCTGACTCCTGTGCAGGCTCTTCTGATGCTGCCACGTGCTGCCTTGCCTTTTGCTGCTGCTAAATCCACAGGTCGTGCTACTCTCTTCTGTGGGCAGGAAGCCATTCCCACCCTGGCCCTGGCCTCACGCTGTTACCAGGCACATGTTTGTGCCCTGCCCTGGCCCAGGGCCCCGCAAGCGGGTCCCCACCTGGGTCTGGCCCGGGACAACGCTGTGCCCAGCAGCAGAAAGTGATGGTCCAGGGAAAGTACCCTCTCTTCTTCCTCCAAATACCCCAAAGTCCCCCACCCCAGGATTCCCACCCTTCGGGTGATGCCCACCCACGCAGCCCATCACACACTGCCAAGACGCCCCGTCGTGAGGAGACTGGCAGGGCAGCATGACACAGCGTCACTTCGACCGCCCAGGGCTCTGCACTGCGACTGCGGAGGAACCTAGTGTCTGATTCCAGTCCAAATAGGGGTGACCCCTCCTGGTGCAAGGTTGGGCCCTGCCAAGCCCCTACGGGCTCTGCTCGCTCTGCAGGCAGCTGAGCAGGCCCTGCCCTGAGGTTTAGCCAAAGGGCCAGGCCGAGACTCCGTGCCAGGGCAGCAAAACCTGCGGGAGGGAGCAGGTAACAGGGAAGCTGGTGAGTTATAGACGGCGCCGTGAACAGCCACAGCCCAGCGCCGGGTAAGGGGGGTGATTCGAGGCCGGTCATGTGCACACAAGGCCGGAGTAGCTGGTGCGTAGGGTGAGAGAAGGAGACAGACACCAGCGAGGCCACAGATCTGCTCAGACACTGGGGAGACCCGGGAGCCTGCAAGGTGGCTGCCTGAGGGGTCAGACTGAAGCCAGCTCTCAGGAGGCCTCATCCCTGTGCGGCTGCTGACAGCCCATGTGCCCTGAGCAAGAGCAGACAGGGAGCAGCAGCCACAGTGCTATCATCTTTTCGCATTGGCAGCCCGAGGCCAGGCCCCCCGCGTGTGCCATGGCCTGCACAGCATCACCCCTGTGGGGGACATTGCCAGACGGCCTTCGCCTGCTCCAGCACCTCTCCTGGCGGGGAGACAGCGCCGGCACGGTGCCACAGCCGGTGCCTCTCATGGGGCTGGACTCACTACACTTCACCCCCGAGGAGCTACCCCTGCTCATCCCGGCGGGAACACACAGGGTGCGTGGGAGCGATGCCAGCAGCTGGCCACAAGGCTCCATCCCCTCAGCTGGTGCCTGGGAGGGCAGAGCTGGCGCCCCTCCGAGCCCTTCGCTAGCTCTGCCCCAGGACGGAGGTGCTGAGCATTCACTCCAGAGTGGAATGATTCAAAAGTGGCTGGGAATGGAGAAACCTTTCCTTTCCCTGGATTACAGGGTCCCCAGGCTGCATCCCTCTGCACCCTCTTGTATTTGCACTGGGGCAGCCCCCCTGCAGCAGCCGAGCAGGGAGCAGCAGGACCCCATGTCCGGCGGGGAAGCTCTCCTGCCACGGCACAGCGCAGGGGTCAGCAGGAAGCGATCGCAGGCTGCAGCGGTCTTACCTCGTCCACTCTGTCCTCCTGGATCCCGAAACGGCCTCCAAAGCCCTTGGCATAGTCTGTATGGAAAAAATGGGGCTGTTTTATGGGATTCTGTACTCTGCGTGCGCTGCGAGCACCGCTGACATCCGCACGCTGTGACCAGTGCAGCCTGTCCGCAGTGTATCGCGTGCGAATGCAGCAGAGAGAACGCGTGCCAAGTGCTCTGGGCAGCAGCTTTACAGCAAACCCGTTACTGCTTTCAGTGGAGCGGGGGGTGCTCAGTGTCCAAATCCACTTCCGAGGCACCGGGTGAGCCCCCAGTCATGCCAGCTGAGTGTGATGGGCACTGGCCTCGGGCACAGGAGTTGAGACATGCAGCAGCCAACCTGCTTTGCCTCATTGCCCTGTGCTCACCGGCAGAATGAGCTGCTGATGGGGAACGCATCGCGCAGAGAAAGCACCGTGCAGCCTGGGAAGCCAGATCCAGGGGCTTGACTCAATGTCCCACATGGATCCGAGCATGCACCCAGCCTGGCAGGCTGTCCCTGTGCTCTGGGGGCTGTGTCCCCGCTGTCCCACCACGCACGGTACGCTGTTTCCAGCAGCTGGATGTCGAGTGTGAGCCGCCGGCTCTAGGTCCGCGTGTGCTCTGAGGAATCTGTGCTGCCACCTCCAGCAGCGCTGCCCTACCTGTCTGGGATGCGTGGGGTTGCACTTCCTCCTGGTGGTCCCAGCCAAGGGCACTCTTGTCCTGGCGATCCCTCTGCACACCGAACTTCCCACCAAAGCCCACAGAATAGTCTTCAGGCACAGGGATCCAGATCACGGTCCAGAACAGGCAAGGGAGGGAAAGAGGGAAGTGGTCGCGCTGTGAGCTCAGGCTGTTCCCACAAGGGCGAGTCTTCCCTGCCCAGGACGCAGACGTGGAGCAAGGCCACGTTTCCCTGCTGGTGGCTGCAGCAAGAGCCCTGCCCCCTCCCCGGGGTGTCACCTGCTTGGGCTTCCCCCGCACCCTTCCTCTGGCGACACCCTGCCCAGGCAATCCCTGTGCCCGTGGACATCTGCTGCTCCTCTCCGCTTGGCCCGAAGGTCTCCAGCAGCCATGCACCATGCAGGGACACGCCCCCCCAGCCCAGCCCCTTGCTGCAAGCGGTGGGCACCCGACGGCTCCCTGCTCCACCGGCACGCAGCAGGTAGCTGAAAACCAGCGCAGTGCCCTGCGGCCCCAGTGCCCCACACTGCCCTGGCCCCCCCCATGCCTGGGGAGCACTGGGCTCCCCGCTCACCCTTCTGGGAGTTGTGCTTTTCTTCCTGGCTCCGGTAGTCGAATCCCACTGCCGCTTTGTCCACCTTGTCCCTCTCCACACCGTAACGGCCACCAAAGCCCTTGGAGTAATCTGGGGGTGCATGGGGTGAGACGCTGCCCTTAGCATGGGGCTGGGAGGGGGTAGAAATGGGGAGCAGCACTGGAGAGGTGTGCCAGGGAGGAGGAAGAGCAGCAGGGATGATGGAAACTGCTAGAAAAAGCAAGGGGTGGATGGCCTCCCACGAGAGCCATCGGGAATGGGTGCAACGGCCAGCGTGGGTCATGGCAGCAGGAGAGCCCGAGGGCCAGGAGCAGCAGGGCAGAGCCGGCTAATGGCAAGGGAGCAAAGCAACACGCCATGGGGGGCTGGGGGAGGCAGCTACCCAAGGACACAAAGCCAAAGGAAGACCCAGGCACTGGCTGCCTGAGCACCCACCCACTCATCTGTCTCCAGAGGCAGGTGTCAGCCCACGGCCTGCCCGGCTGTGAGCGTACAGCCCTGGAAGCTCCGACAGAAAGGGAATCTCTCGCTGTAGGGCCCACATGCTGTAACGGGATCGCAGCTTCTGCAGGGAAAATGCTGGCACTGGACGCTGCAGCACAGGCCGAAACGCGTCCAGGGACACGCTCCCGCTCCCCCTCCAGACTGGCTCTGGCACGTGACAGAGCTCGACGTCGCCCTCACTCCTCCCCTCCTCCACCCTCTGAACTAGTGATGTACCAACCTCTGCTTCAGCTGTGCCCAGTATTCCCTAAGGATTAGCGGCTGACATCCCACAAGTGTCAGCCCCATCCCAGCTCCTGGCTGGACGGAGATGCTTTCTTGCAGCAACCTGGTCTGCCAGCTCTGCCCTTCGGGAGCAGTAACTCCCGGCTACCTCTCCGTTCCCTCCCCTGATCCTGCCGGTCTGCATTTCACAGGAACCAGCTGAGGTTTCTCCGGCAAAGGCTCATCAGTCCATGTGGTCTGTGAACATCCTGTGCTCAGGAACGGCTGTCTGGTACAAGTTCGGTCACTTAAGGATGAGTCTGTGAGACCCAGAAATCCCTGGATCTCCTCAACCCCTCATCTACCCGCTGGGCCATTCTGGAACGGACCTTCCAGGATGTCGTTTCCCGCAAGTGCAGCTTTCCCAGCTGCTCCCCTGACACTGGAGTTTCCCGTATGGGCACGTTTCCACAAAAACTACCTCACCCTCTCCCTAACAGTTCCATTTTGTGCAGAGCGATGGAGATGATGGGTTCCTGTGTCCGCAGCCCGGCACACAGCCCCTCCTGCAGGAACCTGCTCATCACCCGCACGGAGTCACTGACTTGAGATCGACCAAGAACACCCCAAACATCTTCCTCCTCCTGCACTTCCCCCGGAAGCGAACATGACAGTGCAGGCCTTGCCTTTACCCTCTCTTGGAGCATTTTAAGTACCTTCACTTTCAGTTCTTGCTCAGGTCTTGACAAATGAGCTGCTTGCACGGATGTGCCCAAGTCTGGCTGGCCCATGCTCCGTGTCCCGAATGGGTTTGGGTGCCACACAGGCCCGTGTTCCCATCTCCACCACCGTGCCTCTTCCTGTGTGCCACTTTTCCCAAGATCACTTCCCACATTGCAGAACGCTGGGGGTCCCTCGGAGCAGCTGCTCAGAGGGCTGTTAGCGGGCAGGGAGCAGCACCCACCCGGCAGGGTGCACGCGGGAGCGTCCCCTCAGCTCAGCGATGTGGTTTCTGGCAGAGCACAGTGCAGGGACAAGTGGGACGTACGAGACAAGGGTGGCGACAGGACAGTGGGGAAAGGGGCCGCGGGGGTGGCCGACTGGGAACAGGAACCCGACATGCGTGCGGGGCGGGGGTAACAAACGCGCCTGTGCCACAGCAGCCAGCGCAGGCTACGGGGACAGGAGAGGAGCTGGGCAAAGTGTCAAGGGGCCACTGTGCCCAAGGACTTGCCTTTCTGGGACGAGTGTTTCTCCACCTCACCCTTGTACTCAAAGCCCAGTGCTGACTGGAACAAGAAGGGGAGGAAGGTCAGTCATCCTCAGGGACGAGCCAGGCCTCACCCACCCCCTGCCAGGGGCCGGGCTGGGCCCTCACTCCCCATCTGGTGCTGCAACATGCAAGTCTCAGGCCACTCCTCCACTGGTACAGGCCTCCGAAGCCTCTCACCCCACCCCCGCTGTCAGCGTGCCTAGGACTGGGCCTTTGCAAGAGCCCACGCACTTCAGGTAAGACCCCCAAGACCCCCCAGTCCCAACCCCACGCCCTGTCGGCAGGTGAGGTGGCTGGGTAGTGTCTGACACCAGGATGGGCACAGCAGGGATGGCATCCCGCTGTCCCCGCACAGTCCTGCCTTGGCTACTCATGGAGCGTGGCACAGCTTGGGGGGCTGGGGGTGCGAAACTCCGTAACTCTGAGACAAGCAGAGCGCTGCCTGGGCAGGGCAGGGCCAGCCTGTTACCACAGCACAGGGCCACCTGCAACCGCTCGCCAGCCGCTGCCCTGACGCCAGAGGTGAGCCGCAGGCGTCAGGGGAAGCCGTGGTGCGTGGAAGCCTACACCCGCACCCACCTGCACCCCCCCGCACCCCGAAAACCGCAGTCACAGCCCTACGTGTAGCCGAGCGGTTCAGGGCTGCACTGAGCACAGGCCGCCAGCGTTTCAGCTTCCCTGTCCCATGCACCTTGTCAGCTCGGTCCCGCTGGACTCCGTACTTCCCCCCGAAGCCCTGGGCTGCATCCGTCTGCGAGGAGTGCTTCCCAACATCAGCCACATACTCGTGGCCCACAGCACACTGAGGAGAGAGAGCACAACATAAGCACCCAGCCTGGCTGGCAGGGTGGCCGGGGCAGGCACCACGCGGCGGCTCTGCCAGATGGGTGCACCCACGGGGTGACAGGGCTGCGCTGGCCACGCCGGCCATGGCAATGCTTTCCGCACAGCCTTGCCTTCCCAGCCCTGCTCTGAGACCCGTGACACCCCATGCGCTGGTCCCACAGCCAGCTCATCCCGTAAACTGCGGGATGCTGAATGCCTGTGGCTCCCAAATGCCCGTGGAGCAGGGATAATCCCACGGGGAAACTGAGGAGAAAATTGCGCAGAGACACGCATGGCTGAAAACCCACGTGCAGCAGACCGGGCTCCTGCTCCGTTTTCTCCACCCGTGAGGGTCAGCAGCACTGGCCGGCATCGCCCTGGCACAGGCCAGGGTCACCCTGCTGCTCCCGCAGGACGTGGCATGGCCAGGACTGGCACACACTCCTCACGAGAAGGACCAGAGGCTGAACGCCCGCAGCAAATGGACAAATGCCAAGGAGCTGCCTGACAAACACTGCTCCAGCAGAAGGGGCGGAGCACGGTCGCTCTGTTCTCATCTCCTGGCAATTGTTTCCACCCCGCCGTCCTGGTACCACACATACCCAGGGACCCCTTAAACCGAACACTACTGCACTCTCACCATCCCACTCCTGAAACCAAGGCAGTGTTAAGTGCCAAGAGGTACAGGAAGAGCCACAGTGACGGTTGTGGGAAACAACCCAGGTTTGCTGCGAGAACAGAGCACGTGGCCTCGGGCCTCATGCCGGGAGACGGGCAGGGGTCTGCGATGGAGAATGTGCAGAGGGAATTGTCGCTCACTAGTCCTCCGAGCACAGCAGGGATTAGGGAGGCACCTAACTCACTGCTACGTCCTTCCCCACAGGGGAGTGTGGCAAGGGGTCTGCAGGGACAAGCGATGACACACACGGCTTCAGACTGACTCTGGAGACAGAGTATAGGCTCCTGGGTGGGGAATTTGTGCCACCAAGCAGCTCTCCATTCCCTCCCTTCAGGGACATGCCAGAAAACAGGGATGTTCCTTCCTCCATGAGAGACAGACTTTTCCGCTAGGACCCAAGGAAGCCCTCTACCACCATTACCTTGTCCATGCGGTCCCGCTCTGTCCCAAATTTGCCCCCATAGCCATAGGAGGCCTTGGGGCCAGTCTCCAGCTCCTTCTTCTTGATGACCTCGTGCTCCTCCGACACCTTGTTCCTCAGCTGATGGATGCTGGTGACAGCCCAGGCAGATGGCTGTGGGACTGGGTAGGCTCGGGCAGCTGCAGCCTGGTGCCACAGCCCTGGCCCGAGCCCTGCTCCGGGCAGGACAGCCTGGCTACCTGCTCCGGGCCCCTCAGGGTGACGCCACACGCGCAGCCACTACAGCAGGGGATGCCACCCGGGGGGGCAAAGCACCCAGCACGGTGGGCTCCACGGGCGCACCCAGACCCCACCCTGGACGACACCCGGTGCCCAGCAGGCCCGGGGCATCCTGGAGGACTCTGGACGGGGCGGGGGGAGGCCTCTGCCAGGGCACAGCCGCTGTGGGGCCACCGGGAAGCGAACCCCCCGCAGCAGCCGCGTCCCGGGCCGAGAGCCGGGCTGCGGCCGGCGGAGCGCGGGGGGGCCCCGACGCTGCTCGCCCGCGGCGCCCTCCGCTCCCCTCCCAACCCTCCACCCCCAGGCGATGGCCCGAAGTGGGGAGCCCGAGGCCAGGCTGCCCGCCGCGCCCGCAACCTCCGCCCGGAGTCCCCGCCGCCCCGGCAGGCCCGTCCCCCGCCCCCCGCCGCACTCACTCGATGTGCTCGGCGCGCCCGGAGCCCGCGACGGTCCTGGCGCCCCAGCGCTGCTCCCGCTCCGACACGTCGTTCTGCGGGGCGAGGCGCAGCCCTCAGCGGCGGCGGGGATGCCCCGGGCAGCGGCGAGGATCCCCCGGGCAGCGGCGGCGGGGCCGCGCCGCGCGGGGAGGGGGCGGCGGGGGCGGCCCGGGAGCCCCGGCCCCACCGGCCCGCGAGGCTCCGTCCTCCCGCCGGGAGCGGCTGCCCGGGGAAGGGGCAGCTCTGGGCCGCGGTGGGAGCCCGGCAGCGTTGCCCTGAGAGCCCGGTGCCCCGCCACAACGGCACTTGCTGGGCGCCCTCGGGAGGGCCCGGCATGGCTCTGACAAGCCAAGCGCCAACAAACCCCCCCGTGACACGGGGCGCGGCCCAGCCGCGCGTACCACGCGTAGGAAAGGCAAGCACGAGGCCTCGCTCCGTGCAGGCCTGGTTCAGCTGGTCCAGCAGCGCGTGTACTGCGGCCCCCGACGTCGTGGCGCTGGCGCAGGGGACCCGCCTTGCTGCCCGCACCGGGGTGACTGCGCGGGACCGAGCGGCGCACACTCAGGGCTCCGTGGGGCAGAGGAGCCTTTCCAGCAGGGAACTACCCCAGGAAGGGGCCCAACAGCTCGGAGCTCAGCGCTGCCGCGGGCACGGCCGTGGGTGCCGGGCTCCCGCGGGGTTAGAACACGGGCGTGAGGGAGGACGTCGGCGCCCTGAGACGTAACGGGCTGTCTGGGTCGACCAGACACAGGAGACAGAGCTGTGCAGGAGAGTCCTGGGAGGCTGATTCCCGGGTGAGGAAGTTGTAAATGAAGGTGAATGGGTACAAAAGGAGAGCGTCAGGGAAAAACTCCTGATTATACCCGCAGAGTGGTGGGTCTGACACATTCCCCATTCGGGAAGGAATACGGAATTAGGTGCTGTTATGTGGAAGAGTAGCAAGTACAGAATTGGCCAAAAGGCAAAGTATGAGCCATTTCCAAGGAAAGGAACAGAGAACGAAGCAGAAAGTGAAAGTCATGACTCTGGGTGAGCCAGGGGACCTGCAGGCTGAGCCCATCTGCTCTCACTGGTCCACCTAGGGAGCTGGGCTAGAGAACAGGGCTACGGAGAGACACAGGGCTGCGTCTGCGCAGGGCATCTACACAGAGGAGGATTCTTCCACCTGGGAGAAAGGAGACGTGCGGGCGGTGCTGGAATCCTGCCTGATTCTACACGGTGTGGGAAGAAGAGAGGGTAAACTGTCGCTGTTCCTTGTAATGGGAGGACTCAGCCAAGTTACCAGGGAGCAGGTTTGAAAGATACGGAATATTCTGCACTCCTAAGGGATCGTTACTCGCACGGAGATGTGGGATACACTGACGTGGGAAGCTCTGGGGACTGAGCACAGATCTGGACCAGAAACGGCCTAGGCAGAGAGCTGCCCGTACTGCAAGGGGCTCGGGGGGCTGGGCTGACCCTGCACAGCCAGCCCGTGCTCCCCCAGCTGGGCAGCACGTGCCTGGGGCCCGTGAGCCCTGCACACTCCCACCACGACGGACTGGCACACCAAACACTCACCACGAAGTCGGGGTCAGTGTCCCAGTCATCTCCCTGAGCCTCCACCTTCACCGACACATCATGTCCCACGACGGCTTTCCACATCTGCACACGGGGGGACGGTGTGACCCAGCGCCCAGCACGGCTGCACTGCTGGCCGCAGCCACGGCACATTGACCCGCAGCCACGGCACGTTGGGCTGCAGCCTGGGCGCGTTGACCCATAGCCACTTCACATCAGCCCACCGCCACGGCACATCGGGCTGCAGCCACGGTACATCAGCCCGTCACCACGGCACGTCAGCCCGCAGCCACGGCACGTCGACCCACAGCCATGACACCTTGACCCGCAGCCACGGCACAGCTTGGGCTGGCAGGGACCCTTGCAGGCTGCCTGCCCTGCTTGTCTCTCGCACAGCATGGAGCAGCCCGAAACAGCTATGCTGAAGCCCCAGCACCTTTCAGCAAAACATACTGGGATGTTGAGTGTAAACCGAAGGCTTCACGCACCGACGCCACAGTTAAAGTGCACACCTTAACGTGAACTGGAGCTGGCATCCCACTACCCGCTTCTGATTTCCCAACAAACATGAATTTTCCATGCTGTAGGAGACTGTTCCCTGCTTTCAGAGGCCGTGGCTTCATCTGTCACCTTGATACAGCGCTTACTGTATCGCAGAGGGTGGGGGGCACTGGGACAGATGCCCAGAGAAGCTGTGGGTGCCCCATCCCTGGGAGTGCCCAAGGCCAGGCTGGATGAGGCTGGGAGCACCCTGGGCTGTGGAAGGGGTCCCTGCCCGTGGCAGGGGGTGGGGCTGGGGGGGCTTTGAGGTCCCTTCAACCCAAAATGTTCCATGAGTCTATTTACTCGAGATTGGGCTCCTGAAGGCTTTTGACGTTTTTCCAGCCTTTTATTCACCGTCGAGTGTGCCAGAGAAGGTTCCGAGGGAAGCTGCGGCTGCAGGCTGGCACAGCATGTCGGGTGCTCACGCCTGTTGTGGGGTGCCGACAGGAAAAGGCGCTCTGAGCCCCCGGCGTGCGGGGCCGAGTGGGCTGCAGCTGCACAGCTCCATGGGTGCTGGGGGAAGGGACAGGCCCAGCCAGAGGAAGTTCAATGTGAAATCTAAACCGCCTGCGTTTCATGTTCAGGGTGACTGTGAACAAACATGACGGAAAAGCTCCTCCCAAACAAGAGTTTCTACAAAGTGAGCGGCAGAAGAGATTGCACAGCTTGCCTGCCCCTACGCCCCAGCACAATCGTCCTCAGCACAGCTCGCACGGCCCTGCCTGCGGCCGTGGGGAGCCCCGGATTGTTCTGTCACCCAGAGCAGCTTCTCAGACAGACTGAATGGGCTGTGCTGCAAAGACTGGGCTGCGGAGCCCTTCCATGTCACGGCAAACCCCACGTAAACCTGGGAACGGCCCAGGCGGACGGAAGGGCTCAGCTTTATGACCCTCCTTTAACGTGCTGCTCGCCAGCACTAACCCCCTGTCCCACCGCCATACGGGGCCGACAAGCTAACTCGTGTCCAGGAGAGCTGCTTCCCATGCCAGCAACGGTTTATGCTCAGCACATAATCAGCTGTGCAGCCCCAAGAGCCGTTAAGTGACCCGCGTTCGGGTCTGCGCCACACACTGCTCGGCTCGGTGTCAAGCTGCCCTCCCCAGCTGTCTCGAGACTGTGGGAGCAGGGAGCAAAGCCAACAGAAACGAGAGAAGCAGCACAGGGATGGTGTCTGTTCAGCAAGAGCCAGAAGGAACCTACGGGAGAAGATGTAGGACCGGGGCAGATGGACTGTGGAGATTCCCCAGGCTGCCTCAGGGGAAAAGCCCAGCTGCCCGGAACACGGCAGGGCTGCCATGCTGCGCTGTGCCTGCACGCCCTGACGGCAGTCCTGCCACGCCGCAAGTGCAGCTAATGGCAAATGGAAGTAGAGGAAGCAGGGAGGCTGATGTCAGCGATGCGGCACAAGCTAACGCCACCTTTCAACTCTCCTGCCCCCCCGTTGTTAGCGTCTCGCACCCCACAGATCTGTAGGGTTCAAACCAGCAGCGACAGCCCACAGGCACAGGACAGCTGAGCCGAGCAGCCAACTCGGGGGGGTCAGGGCTTTAAATCCTGCTGTAAATGGTTCTTGATCACCTCCTCTCCAAAGCCACCCGTCCTGCATCTCGGGAGCCAGGACAAAGCCCAGACTGGTCTCGCCCCGTGGCTCCAGCCACCCCCTGCAATGAGGGTCGTCAGCGAGAGCCGCAGCTCAACCCTTGGGCTCGTCCCATCTTCCCCCAAAAGCATCCCCCGCAGCACCAACACCAGGCGTGCTGCTGTGCAAACACGGCTCTTCAGAGCCCTGCCACAGGAGCAGCGATAACCAAACCCGCTGCACAGCCAGTGCCGAGCCCCACCAGCTCCCACACACGGGGCAGGATTCTCGTTGCCCACCACAGCCCCACACGTTCCGGTGGTCTCTCACTTGTCGCTCTCCAACCCCTCGGTTCTCTCACCTCCAATGGCCCACCAGCTCCCGCTGGCAAACGCCGCTCTTGCTCCGGCACCTGATGCCACCGACGGCTTTCGGGCCGCTGCGCTCAGTTCCTGTTTTAACGTGGTTATTCTCACTTCCTGCCTCCCAGCCCCCAGCTCGGCTCACGCCGCGGGAACCGAACCCTGCGCCAGGCCGCGGAGATCGCATGCTGCCCCGCGCGGACGAGGCGGATACTGGGATACGATGTCTGATCCATGAGTAGCGCTTGGTGGGGCACGGTGACACCTTTGGTGTGCAAAACCCGGTGGTGAGCGCCGTTTCCAGCGCTTCCAAAAACTCCTTCTGCCACAAAAGCACAAAGCGCAGACTAAAGCCCCGCTGCTGGTTATGCCGCGATGCAGAGAAAGCTGCTGCTGCTCCCAGAGCTCGCAGGGAACCTGCCGCAGTGCTTTACAGCACTATCGCACGTATATAGGCACCCACGGAACCGTACGCGCACACACGTGAAAGCGCTGCCAGGGCCAACCCAGCTAAACAGGAACCAGGACCCTCGTTGAACGAGGAGGAAGGAAAGTCTGCAGTTACCCGAGCACTGACAGATCAAACTCTGCTACTTCACTTACGGGTGGAAAGTGCCCGATTTTGGAGCGAGCAGCGTGAATCGCGCAGCCGTGATACCAGATCACATCTCAAACCGAAGGAGCTTCCTTTCTGAATGACTCGAGAAGCTCCCGGCGTCATTTCTGTTTGGCACAGTGGCAACTTCCACAGGGCTCGGAACAGGGCTCGGAACAGGGCAGTTCGGCTGGAAGGGGCCTACAGGGATCAGCCGGCCCAGCTGCCCGCCCGCTCCAGGGCTGCCCAACAGCTAAGGCAGGTTATTAAGGGCATTGTCCAAAAGCCTCTCAAACACGGACAGGCTGGGGGCATCAACCCCTCCCCAGAAAGCCTCTTCCAGGCTCTGACCGCCCTCTCGGTAAAGAGATGCTCCCTCACCTCCAGCCTGAGCCTCCCCTGGGGCAGCTCTGAGCCATTCCCAGGCGGCCTGTCCCTGGATCCCAGGGAGGAGAGCTCAGCATCTCCCTCTCCATGTCCCCTCCTCGGGAAGCTGCAGAGCCATGTCACCCTCAGCCACCTCCTCTCCCAAGGGACAGAGCCAGGGCCCAGACACTCCCAGGGGACCTGCCTGCAGCCCCTCCCCAGCCCCGCTGCCCCCTGGGCGCATCCCAGGCCCTGCACACCCTCCCAACCCGTGGGGCCCGACTGCACCCAGAGCTGGAGGTGAGGCCGCACCGACGCTGAGCACAGCGGGGCCATCCCCCCTCCTGCCCGGCTGGGTGGGGTGGGTTTGATGCCCCCTGGCTCCAGGGCACTGGGTCGGCTCCTGCTGAGCCCCCCCAGCCCCCCAGAGCCCTTCCGGCAGGGCTGCTCCCTGGCCACTCCTCCCCCAGTTCATACTGGTGCCCGGCGTTACTCCGTGCCTGATGTGGAACCCGGCATCTGGGCTCGTTCAATTCCCTGCCCCTGGCGACTCCCACCAGCCCGGGCAGTAACCTGTTGCTGCTTCTCCCTGTCCCTTGTAACAGCACCTTCCTCCTGGCACGAAACCGGATCCTGGACCTGCCCCCGCAGTGGCCACGCTGACCTGACTCGTGTACCAGGGTGGGAGCACAGCTCCGCTGGCCCGTCTCCTTCGGACCCCACTGCAGACGGATCAGGCAGGGCAGGTCCATCAAACCCGAAACCAGCAGTGGAGACGTTTGACCCTGAAGCGCCCCGTGTCACGAGGCCAACGCACAAAGCGGCTCGCTGAGGGTCCGGTTATCGGACCAGGAGCTCCCGCTGGGGTGCATTTAATCTGAGCTGCAACACTCCGGTCCCACGTGTTCCAGTGCCTCCCCATCCCTCCTGCCTTACACCAGGCTGGCAGCACGGGCGCCAGGAAACACACATTGCCAACGGCTCTCGCTCATACAAACGCAGGGGAAACACCTCCCACCCCCCCACCCCCCCCCCCCCCACTCGCTGGTGCGCTGGATCGCAGCAGGAACACGGGCAGGGGCACCCGCCTCTGGCTGCAGGCAGCGGGGGGAGGACAGGGTTAACCAGGCCCAGCGAGGTCACAGGTCAGGGGACATGTCAAGTGATGGCACGGTGCCAGGCAAAGGGGCCTGAACGCAGAGAAGAGTAAACCCGGGCAGCCGGGGCTTTCCTGGAACCACCTTCACCCTGAAGGTGCTTTTCCTGCTTCTGCCGGAAGCAAAGGCTGAACAAGGCTGAGAGGGGAGATGGGAAAAAGGCCCCCTCCAAAGGCCTTCAAAGGACCCGGACAAACAGCTCTGCCTCGACACGCCGGGGGGTGCTGGGAAAGGGCGGCCCCCAGCGCTGCGCCCCCAGAGATCTGACATTTACCTGACAGTGCCCCACAAACTCCATCAAAAAATAATCTTTATTGTAGAGGCCGGGGCACACGGCCCCGCCAGCTCCGGGCAAAGCGCGCGGTCACCGAGCTCCACACAGCCGAGGAATCCCACGGGGACAAGGGGGGCAGCGCACAACGGGACACACAGCGCCAACGGCCTGGACCTGCCAGAGCCCCGCTTCTGTCAGCTGCTGTGACGGAGCCAGCCCTCCCCAGCCAGCCTTCGTCAGCTGCCCCGAGGCCCTTTGCTCACCCCCACCAAGAGAACGGCCCCTTTCCCCTGGGAGAAAGGCGGCTGACAGCACCCTCACAGCAGGCAGATACCATCCTTCGGGCAAGCGTTTCGAGGGAACGACCACTCCCTGCCTGGCAGGGAACCAGGCTGGAACTGCTTGGCATTCAGCATTCCCCCTCCGGAAGAGGGCAGCCTCTGTTCCAGGACACATCAGGAGCTCTTCAGAGAACACGGCTGTCCATGCATCCTGCAGGATCAAGCCCATTTGTCCCAGTTCGCTCTGTCAAACCGTCTGATGGCCGGCGCCAGGTTTCTAGGACAGGCTTTTCCCAAAGTGGAGGCGCCAGAAGGTTTCCGAACTCCATTCCCTTCCTCATTGTCAGGGGGACACCACTTCTGAAGCCTCTGACTGGAGCCCCCATGGCAGAACCCTGCGGCACAGCCTGCCCGGGTGTAGCCGTGCCGGGGGCTCAGGCACGAGGACGCAGGAGCACGGCCGTTCTCGCTTCAAGCGGTGCCCAAGTGCTACGAGCAGCGCGGCTAACAGCTTCCGAGTGGAGATTCCCGTTTCCTATGCCCCTGCAGCGACTGAGCTGCGGACACTGCTCCACAGGCCCGGCGGGCACACGTGGCCGGTTTTGCACAGGACACTCGGCCGGCCCAGCCTGCTTCGGGCCTTTCTTCAACAGCAGACGCAGCTGAGCAGGAAGATCCATGTTCCCAAACACAACCGCCACCTGCTTCAGAGGCGCCTGCCACCGGACCGAGCCACGGGGCGGAAGAAAGGGAAGAAGCTCCTCTCCTATATCCGACTCCAGGGTTTCCCCAGCCCGACTGATTCAGCTGAAGGGGGAAGATCCTGCAGTGCCCCGAAGCGCTGAAGCACAACGCCGTGTCAAGCGCGCGGGTCGGCCTCCCGGCACGGGAACAGATGCTGTCCTCGAGGGCTGCAGTGCGAGGGCCCTGGCTCAGGGAACCTACTGCTCCCTTAAAAACCCGGCAGGAACGGCCGGTGTCCTGGGAACTGATCCCAGGCTGCTGCAGGGTCCACAGGGAACAGCCCAGGGACACGCTGCTGGGTGCTGCTGCTCCTCAGCGGCTGCTCTGGGAAACACGGCAGCCAGGTGAGGCGCTACCCTGCGGATAGGGAATGCCAGCCCCAGGATGACACGGGGCTGCGGCTCAAGAAAAGGCTGGTCCTGGTCACAGGTGGCCTGTAAAGCACAGGAAGAGCAGGACGTGGACAGCAAGCAGATACACAGCAACTAGCAGAGGCAAGTGGGTCCGGGAACGGAGGAGGGAGCGTAACAGGCGTCGTAGTCCGAGGATATTCCGAGTCTGGAAGAGTAAAAGAGACCAGTCAGTTCCAGGAATGGTTACATCCCCAGCTGCCTTCACCCAGAGCTCTCCAAACCACAAAGACAGGTTGCTGAAGCTAATGAGCATAAGCCTTCCCAAACCCATTCCTCCGTCCCGTTTGACCACTAGACCCAACACTGGGATATTCCCCTTCCCCTGCTCTCTGCAGGTTCCTCGGGAACCAGCTCTGCAGCAGGAATGCAGCACAGCCCCCTCCAACATCGGGCCCCTGCAGAGCTCTGGCCCTTCCAAGCAGAATGGCTCAGCCGTGCTTTTCTGCCAGACCCCTGAGCTCCAGGAATCCCCGTTCCCTCTCTGGCCTACACGGTGAACCCTGTTAATCGGCTCGTGTTCTTCCACGCTTGCAGCCGAAGGCGTTTCTGAGGCTGCTGACCAAGCGGCTGCAGAGTGACCTCACTCCACAGGGCCCCAGAGAGTGCAGCAACCGCTGGCCAGATTCCAGGGGAAAGAAACAACTGTCTGGCCTAGAAAGAAATGCCAAGTGTGGGCACAGCGATGCATCCAGCTCCGGCCATCACTGCTGGTGCTGCTCGAGAGCACCGACCCCACATCTGGAAGAGACCCGAGGGCCAGCTCTCAGCAGGGCTCCGTCCTTAGCACAGCAGGACGGGCGACCGGCAGTCTGTCATTCAGTGGCCAGAAAGCAGCTCCCCACTCGGGCTCCCAGCCTGAGCGACACCGGCTGGAGCCGGGAAAAAATGCGACAGGTGCTAAAGGGTGGGCCGGGGACTCCCCAGGTATCCCAGATCTGGGGCCGGGGCCACGCACACTTCTCGCACACGAGACTGCACTGACTGCCCACGTGCTCGCCACCAAGGCCTTGAATGTTCCCCTGGGACCACGTTTCAGGCACGGATGGTGCTGGCCTACACCCCAGTGACCTCAGGTTCAGTCTGCGAGGCCAACTGCAGCAGAGCCACCATCAGAGCAGGATGTGGCTTTTGGCACGGAAACCAGAGCAAGACGAGAGCAGAAACCTCCGCACACAACCAGATCTGCTGCGCCTGCGGGTGGACTGAGCTGCTAGAGCCAGGGCACACGCCACCGCCAGCTCTGAACGCAAGGCCTTACGTGGCTGAAGCTGTGATCCGCAGAGCCCATCAGCAAGGAACGCTCGTGAGCTGATGGCACGTCGATGGCAGCGCCGAAGGGAGACACCCTCTCACCGGACTGCAACCTGTCGCAAAACCACGCCGTTAGATCCAGTTCCTTGTGACGCCCCGACCCAACCCTGCAGGACAGGTGTTTCTTCAAAAAGCCATCCCCCCTTGCCAGCCGGCCACAGCCCCCAGACAGGAGCCGGCTTCACTTGCACAACTGCAGTGCCTCTGGAGCTCAGGCCGAGCAGGACCGGCTGATCTGGCCGGCCGTAGCAGGAGGCTGGCAGATGCACAGCAGAGGAGCTGCTGTGCTCTGTGCAAGCTGCAGCTGCTCAGCGCCAGCCCCCTCTGTGCCCGCAGCCGTCGGTGGGCAGGGAAGTCAAGCTTCCACAGCACACGATGTGCGGATTCCCAGGCCTCTCCAGCAGGGAGGACAATTCCGCTGCTGGCAGAGACTCACCCTGTGGTGGTTTTGTCTGTCAGGAGTTTAAACTCTACCGTGACTTAGGTCTCTGCGTTCTACCCGGGGGTGTTCAGGTGGAATTTCGCAGTGTGTGATGGGCAGGAGCCAGGGCCGATGGTTTATCTGGGCATTTAGAACTCTATGACGTTATTCTGGAGCCAGCGCTGGCACCAGCGGGCTCGTGCCAACTCCCGTAGTGACAGGCCCCCGGTGCGGGCAAGGCACTGTTACAGGACGCACTGCGGAAGCGGCGCTGTCAGTCCCGGGGCTAGCACTGGTGAGGAGAGAGGAGCTGCAGGAGGGCTCCGCAGTCCATAATGCCAGGACGGGGTACAGCTGCTGGCGCTGCGCAGCAGCTGCCAAGGAACTCCATCCAGGCTTCTTCCACGCAGACCGTTATGGTTTGCTGAGTCAGCATGTGTGTCAGCAGAAAGCCACTGTTCCCATGCGAAGGGCTCCACTAGTGAGGATCATTTTAAGGACCAGGACGTGCACAGCACAAGGGATGGCGAGCAGGGCTCCTGGCAAACCCCTTTTACAGCCTACGAGGAGAAACCGCCCTTGGGATGTGCCTCACCGCATCCCGCTCCGAGCACGCGGCCCAGGTCAGCCCCCTTTTCCCTCCTGGCTGAGGGCGCCTGTCCCGAGCCACCCAGCGTGGGGGGCGCAAGGGAGGGGCTTCACGGGGGGCGCATGGCAGGGGGCCAGGACATGCCTGGTGCCAGTCTCAGGTGGGTCCTGCCGCCTCGGCAAGGGGACCGTGCCCCAGAATGTGCCCCCTCACCGTGCCTCGAAACAACAGCCAGAGCAGCATGTGGTGCCCCTGCTCAGACACGTAACAGAGGGCAGCAGCTGCCAGGGGAAGGAGTGAGAAATGAGCAGCAGCAGCGGAATGACGTGCGCTGGCCTCGCCTCACCGAAGGGATGGGGGTAGCGTGTGCTGCAAATGGCACTGGACGCTAGGGAGGGGGAGGAGGGGCGTCAGGACTGAAGCTGAGCCCGGGACAGGCAGGGGGAAGGGGCTTCCCTAAGTGTTTAATTGTTTCTCAATACCCAAATTAATTAGAAGTTTGTTAATGGGCAATGCATTAAAGCAGACTGACAGTGTTCACGTCTGTGACAGACGGGTGCTTCCTGAGGGGACAAAGCCCCCGGAAGCATGAAAACTCCTGTCTCCACCCAATCCCCAGACTCCAGGCTGTCTTTTCCAGCAGTTCTCCCAACTCCCTGGGAGCACCAGCACCTCACTCCTGGCCAGGAGCTGTCACGTGTGTAGTCGCTTGTCTCCTTGCCTCTGCCTACAGCTGACCATCGGGGAACACCTTCCTGCCCTGCAGGTGCCCCAGCCCAGGCCGTGAAGTTCTCACTCCTGGAGACGTTCCAAAGCCACCTGGACACGGTCCTGGGCAACTGGCTCTGGGTGGCCCTGCTTGAGCAGGGGGCTGGAACAGAGGGACCCCAGAGGTCCCCTCCCGCCTCAGCCGTCCGTGATGGACAGGGCACCGTCACGCCTGCGCCCCCGCGACACCCAGCAGGACGCAGTGACGGGCCTGCTCAAGCTCCCTCACCTCCCGAGCTGATCCTGTGCTGCAGCGAGCGCCTCGTCCGCAGCAAGGCGACGCTCCCGTTCCTCCTCCAGCTGCTCCTCCAAGCACCTCAGCTCCTGCTTCGTGCTGCCGTGTAAACGCTCTGTTTCAGACAACCTGGCGGAAGACACCCAAGCACATGCCAAGGGCCAGTTCATGGACCACCCTGCGTGTCGTTACGTCAATGGGCTCCACTTCCCACCAAAGACCGTCCCCTTCTATCAGTACGCTGGAACCACTTGGAAAGCGAGAGATCAATCTCTCAAAGCTTCTGTGTCACATCAGGAAGGAGTTTCCTTGGCTCTTGCCACGGCCCCACCTCCTGAACACGATTTTGAGTCGCTCTGAGGGATCAAGCGCCAGCTTTTGGCTCCAGCAGGTGACAGGGAACCCTGTGCCAGGCCTTGATCCCAGACAGCCTTGGACGAGGAGCACTGACAGCCTTGTCTGAGGACCCCGCCCCTCGAACCAAGGATGCTGGTTCGGCCTGTGATGGTCAGCTGGAACTGCTGCTGCACGCTGCCTCCTCCCTTGTGGCTGTCAGCGCCTGGGAGGAGCTGTTCCCTCGCCACCCGGCCCTGGCGCGGAGCAGAGCTGCTCCAGCACTGACAGCGACACAAATACACTGCAGCCAGCCCAGAGAGCTCCGGCAGGGCTGACAGCCCCATCTTTGTTTTCCCAGGCTTCCCTTACCTCTGCTGCAGCTCCCGCAGTTCTGGTACATAGCTGCCTCCCTGAGGCTCGTTCCTTTCCTGGGGCGCTCCTGGAGCGGCATCTGCCGCAAACAGCTCCTGCAAGAAAGCAGGAACGATGCAGACAGCGCTGGGCGAAGGGGGCAGGAAGCAGCCACGCCGCCGCGGCTTGGAACCGTCTCATGAGCTCCCCCGGCCCCGCAGCGAGCAGCCTGGCCGTACCGTGCCCTTGTCCGCAGCCTGCAGCTCCCGGAGCTGCCTCTCGAGCCCCAGGCAGCGGTTCAGGACCTCGCTGTAGTGCTGATGGCTCTCGCGGACGTTCCGCCCGCTCCCGCGCAGCTGGAGGGAGAGGGCATTTTTCTCCTCGAAGATCTGGGAGAGCTGGGAAGGGAACACAACGGCTGAGCGAGGAACCGCGCTGCGAGAGCAAGAGTGAGCTGCAGCGGAACATGGGAGCTGCCGCACCACCTGCCAGGCGGGTCCCAAGAGCCGTGACCATCTCCAGGGGCAGCCCGTGGTAATGTTTCCAGAACAACAACGAACAGACTAACATTCCACGAGGCGGTTTCTGAGGTGCTGAGGTTGCCCCGAGCCCCCTGGAAACACCAGCAAATCCTGACATCATCTCCCCACTTTCTGCGCGGATGCAGCCCCCCCGGAGATCGCTGAACTCCAAGCCTCCCGTTCCCGCGAGGGTGTGCGGCTGATTCCGCACTGAACGACGGACGCTGTGTACGGATCACAGGCAGCGCTGAGGATCATGAGCGTCTCCCAAAGGGAGGACGTCCCTCCGGAGCCTGGGGAACAGGCGGCTAGAAGGAACCACCAGCAACAGAGGCGGAACCTGGGAACAACTTTCCTCACGGAATCCTGCTCCCCGGTCCCTCCGCCTGCTCTCCCTCTCTCCCCTCCATCCTTCCCCATCTTCCCCGCCCATCCGTCCTCTCTCTTTCCTTCCTCCCTCTCCCCCTCTGTCCCCTTCCCTCCTCCCTCTGCTCATTCTGGCCAAAGGGCACCGAAAGGCAGCGGCAGGGCAGGTGCTGACCCGGCCGGGCCCTTCTACAGCCACTGCTCCCCCTGAAGAGGGGGCTCGGGGAGAGCTGAGCACTCCCTGCAGCTCCCTGACAGGGGGGGCAGAGAGGGGGGGTCGGTCTGTTCTCCCCAGGGCTGGGCCAAGAGGGCACGGCCTCAGGCTGTGCCAGGGGGGATTCAGGTGGGCTATCGGGGCAATTCCTGCCTGGAAAGGGCTGTGGGGCACCGGCAGGGGCTGCCCAGGGAGGGGGGAGTCCCCATCCCGGGAGGGGGTTCAGAGCCGTGGGGCCAAGGTGCTCAGGGCCATGGGTCAGGGGTGGCCTTGGCAGGGTAGGACAGTGGTTGGAGTCAGGAATCTTAAGGGTCTTTTCCACCCTAAACGACTCTAAAGTGGACAGAGAAGTGGGAAGGGGCCCAGGAAAAGGCTGCTGGGATCACCACGGGGTCAGCGCACATGATGCCCATGAAAGCCGGGCTGTTTCAGCCTGCTGAGGGGGGGCTCGGGGTTGATTTTACGGTGGTGACAGCTGAGCTCAAGAGAGGCGTAAAGCAGAGAGCGCCCAACCCCAACAGCGGCAGGACACACGCAAAGGGGCCAGAACCCCAGTCCGTGGCCTGCGAGTCGGCCACTGAGGAAACGTTTGCTGTGTGTGGAGCAGCAGTGGGCAGAGACCTGGGGGGGTCCAGAAGCGCTGCTCTCTCCTCACTCAGCCAGGTCACGGCTGACCCGACCTAGCGGAGGTGACGGCGCTGCTTCGAGCAGCGGCTGGATGTGCTGGATCAGCTCCAGGAGTCTCTTCTGATGTCGGATTTTGTGTTACTTCACTGCAGGCCCATGAGGGCAGAAAGGTCCCTTCCTGCTCCCTGAGCCCCCCTCTCCTCCCGTTCCTCATCCCAGACTCCGGAAGGAAGTACCTTGCTGTTTAACTGCTGGATTCGGAGCTCCTTCTGGTGCAGCTCCTTCATGCTCTCGCTCAGCTGGGCCTGGAGCCGTTTGGTTTCTGCTTCTGGGCTCGACCAGTCCCCTCTCGGTGCTTCCCAAGAAACCTGCCACGGAACCAACAGTGAACCCTCTGCACACGTGACCACCCCTCTGGCGTCAGGCCTCCAACCGGTATCCTGAGGCACTATTCCTGGGCCTGGAGCTTGACCCGCTCAGGCAGAACAGCAGATGGGGAATAAGGAGCCTGAAACCCGCCGGAGAAGCCAAACGAGACGCAGAGCTCGCGGAACGCATGCAGGATGGGCCCTCCCCGGGGCTGTCCTACAGTGGCTGCAAAGCAGGAGGGGAAAAGCAGCGAATGAGAACAAAACCAGATGAACCCCAGGGCAACGTCCACACTGCCCGTAGTCAAGGGATGGAGGGTCAGCACCGTGGCAGCCTCCCGGGACCGACCACAGGCGCGTCGCTCTGGCTCTTGCTCTGCCGACATGCATGTGTGTGTCACGGGGAGGGGAGGTTTCCTCCCCGCTCTGCTGACACGAGAGCTCCTCACGGGAACACGACAGAGGGGGGCAGGAGGGTTCTCCCCTCGCGATGGTGTTGTACCTGCAGCGGGCACGCAACGCTCAAAGGACGGCACTCCGCTTCCAGGAGTGTGATATGGGGGAAGGTGGCAGAACACACACTGCTCGACCCTCCCGGGGCTTGGGCTGGGTTTGCAGATCCCTGTCGCAGCAAAGCCAGCAACAACAGTTCCACAGTAACCTTAAATCAGGTTGTGACATTCAAAGGAGAACTACAGCAGATCTTGGACTCAGGCGCAGCACGACAACTCTGCAACAGCCGGACAGCAGGACCCAGGAAATTCCATCCTGCCCAGAAGGACCCGAGGTGCCTGGGACACCCCGGCTTTCGCTGTTGGGCAGCACGGGCCAGGGCAGCACGCGTTTCCTGGAGGCTTCCATGGCCCCAGCTGTGTTGTTCATTCAGCCTTTGGAGGCCACGCACTGAAACCCGACGCTGCCGTCTGCACGAGCCAAAGCCAAGCAGCACACGCTCCTCTGGCTGACCGTCACGTTTCACATTCCCACACAATACAGGACCCGTGTTTCCACCCACCTCCGGTTGGCGCTGCTCCCCTGCAGCCCGAGACCCGCTGCGCGCCAGCTCCATCTCCTGTGTGACCCGTCGGAAATGGCTCAGCTGCTCGTCCTTCTCTGCCACGAGCCCCACGTACTGCTCCTTCACGCTCCTGTTCTGCTCTTCCCAGGTAGCTCTCTCTTGTCTGCCCAGTCCAGCACAAAGGAAACAGCCAGGAATTACTCGTATCCCACTATCCAGGTGTCCCGCTCGGAATGAGCTCAGGAAAACCCTGTTCCCCATCACTGTCCAGAAAGGAAACTTCCCAATAAACCAAACCCAAACCACCCACTTAAGCACCAGGACCTTGAGAACAGACAGCAGGGTTCAACCCCAGCCACCCATCGGGAACCGCCCCGCCGCACGCTCACCTCCCCCCCGGAGGAGGGGAATCGAGGGAGAGACACGAAGCTCGTGGGCCAAGACACGAACAATTTGATAACAGAAATGAATGAAATCGCGATTCTAACACCACCACCACCGACACGGTATGGCTGCGGGTAACACGTAACGAGCACTGCCACGACTACGAGTAACATGGAACGCGAACACTGGAAAAGAAAGCAAAGGGTACATCTGCCCAGCCCCGCCGACCGATGGCCAGCCAGCTCCGGAGCAGCCAGCGCCCAAGGCAGAGACAGCAGTGGGGCGTGAGCGACCCCACGAACGAGAGCGAGCAACAGAGTGTGACCAAGAGCAAGCCACAGGGCGAGAGCACGGCCCCCAGCCCACCCACTGAGTGTGACGTCTGGCGGCACAAAATGTCCCCTTGGTCAGCTAGGGTCACCTGTCCGGGCTGTCCCCTCCCAGCCTCCTGCAGAGGAGCCAGGAACACGGGGGCAGGATGAGGAACCAAGTCGGCGGCTCAATATAAACATTCCTTGGCGACAGCCAAACCCATCGGTGCTCTCGGGGCTCTTCTCAGCACAAACCCCGACCAGCCCCACCCCCGCTGCGTGGGGAAACGGGACTGTGCCAGCCAGAACCAGCACACCGGCCTTCGGGACATGGCCTGCGTCCGGCTCGGCACTGCGGATTTTCCCGCGCTCACGCTTCTGCCCTCCCTGGACACTGTTCTGACCTGGCTGCACGGTTTTGTCAGGGAAGTCATTGCCAGCGCCACTCGTCATCGAGCATTACCACTGCCTCAGCCACATCGGCCGGCAGCACGGCGTTGAGCCCAGCGGCAAACCCAGCCCTTGGCCTCACTGGCCTTGCAGGAGCTACACGGGGAACTCGTCTCCTCCATCCTTCCCAGTAGATCAGTACCAAATACGCTGCTTCAGACTTCAGGAGACCTGAAGCATCGGTCTGAGGCCCAAAGAGGGGGCAGGGGAAGGGGGAAGGAGCACCACAAGCTTTTCTATCGCTCTGGACCAAGATAAGCCACACGTCTCCCCAAAAACCCCCACCCTGTCCACTCCAGGTCCAGCCATTCTCAGGTGGATCCCGAGAGGCTGCTTTCCCCGTCTTTAGGACAGAGCCTATTTCTCCGACTGGTTTTAGCCCAGCGGGAGCTGACAATGCGCCAGGCTCCGGTCACAGACGCCACAAAGCAAGAGAGAAACACGGGTAAGACAGTCACGCTGGGGCAGTGCTTTGTGAAGAGCCGCCAGCGGGGCAGTAACAGGGGTGCTGTTCTCTGCGCACCATCAGCCTGGAGCGGAGAGGAGCAGCCCAAGTTCCCTCTCAACCAGATGCTCCTGGGCACCGCTGGGGGAAGGAAACCAAGGTTACAGGGTCGCTAGTGTTTCTCATGGGCATTTTCCCACTGGAATCCTTCGCCCTGAGGCGAAAGCTGAGCGGTGGCCGCGCAGGCCCAGGCAGGACAGCGATGGTGACAGCAGCCGCAGGCCACGGCCCTGCCCGCCACGGCTCCTCCGCGGAGGAACAGCAACTCCCACCTCAGCTGCTGCAGCTCCTGCTGCCAGGAAACACTTTCTTGCTTCAGCTGCTCGGCAAGCCGGCGAAGTCTGTCTGCGCTGTGCTGGGACTCCTCCAGCTGAGCTTTCAGGCGGGAATTCTCAGCCGACTCCGCGCCCAGCAGTAGGTATTGCTGCTGCAGCTTCTTCAGCTCGCTGACCTGCAATTCAAGGGAAACCTCGCTGTGACGCCCGAGAAAGCAGCTGCCTTTCTCGCGCTCGCGTTCGGTTTTTCGAGGCACTTGGAGGAAAGGGCCGCGGTCGGGTGACAAACCGGAGACTGCCGGCAGTTACAGCAGCCCGCAAAACCGCCTCGGGACAGAAAAGCCTGGAGTCCCGTTGGTAACCGACAGCGAGTTGGAGACCTTTCGCTACGATCTGGCACCTACCCACAAGCGCCCAGGCTGCAGCACCAACTCCCTCACTAACGCAGCAGCATCAGCGCCTTGTTAACGCAACGGGGGCAGGAGGAGCTGGTCAAGAACCGCCCCTGAAGCTGGGGGTCACTGCAACCTGGGGAACTGGGCAACAAAAATCCTTCTGGTTCCAGCCCGCACAGCCCAGCAGAGGCAAGCTGTCACGCACCCATCGCTGCAATCACTTTTCAAGGGCAAGAAGAAGCGCCTGACCCTGGAGTTGGGGCCATTCCCCAGGGGATCCCTGTGCCGAGGGCCCACCTCGCTGTCGGCAGCACCAGGCAGAGGCGCAGGCTCAGCAGAGCAGCGGCAGGGGAGACAAATCCACAGACAGCTGCGGTCAAAACGCAGAAGGAAGATGAGCTTCAGCCACTGTCACAGAGTCTGCTGGGAATTAACAGAAGGAAAACTGCGAGAAAGCGACTGTGGAAGTGTCACCTGACACTTCCCAAACTATCCAAGCTGCTCTGTGCCAGGCTACGCCGACAGGGGCGCACCAATACGCGACCGGGGATGTGGAACGAAGCCGCCGTGCCTTGTGTCTGCCCTGACAATCGGCTGCTGGGAAGAGACACGGGCCCACGTCTTGGCTCTGGTCTCCTCTGGAAGTGTGAGACAAAGCAAATGCATGAGACTCCACAGACGTGGACTCAGCAGCCTGGCAGGGAACCCACCCTATTCCTACGACTCCGTATTTTCAACCAAACGGGCAAAGGAAACCACCATGCAAAGTTAGCAGTGAATCACGGCCTCCAAACATCTGGGATAACGCAGATCCGTGGGATCCGACAGCACGTGCCCATGACTGACAGGGCCATCAGAAGGCAACTCAATTACCTCCGCAAGGTCCAGGTGATGGGGAGAGGTTCCCGAAGACCAGGGGAAAGCAAACGTTGTCCCTACCTATGAGGAGGAACTGGGAAACTGCAGGCTGGTCAGCCTCGTTTCCGTCCCTGGGAAGGTGACAGAGCAACTGATTTTGGTAGCCACTTCCACAGAAATGAAAGAGCAGGATGGCCGCAGCAGCCGCGGAACATCCGCCAACGGAGATACTAAAAATCCAACTGGACGCTGTCTTGAGCAACCCCTTTCAGCTGCCCTCGTCAGAGCAGGAGGGCTGGCCTAGACCCCCAGCCGCCCCTTCCAGCCTCACCTGCCCTGCAGCGACAACGATCTGTGTTTCACATCACCAACAGCCCTACGAGCGCCGACCCTTAGGACCTGCAGATCCAACCTCCTACGGGGCTTTACGAGGAGGAAGAGAGAACAAGGACTTACTACTCTGTCCCTGTCGTCCTGCAGGGAGGACAGTGCCTTCTTCAGGCTCCGCACTTCCGCTGCAGCGCCAGGAACGCTCCTGTCTGCTCCCTGCTTCCCTTCTTCAACCTTGCGTGTTCTTCCCAGCTCATCCAGCAGACGGTCCCGCTCATCCTGCAGGCTTGCCATAGCCTTGGCGAAGGACCTGACTTGGCTGGAAGAGCCTTCCAGCTCCGAAGACAAACGGAGAAGCTCATCATCTTTGGCTCTGAGCTTCTGATGAAGCTCCTCCATCTGGGCCAAAAGGCCACTTTCACCTGCAGCTTTCTGCAGTTCTGTCAGCTCCGACCTCGCTGCATCTCGGTCCCTGGCAGTGGAACGTTGCTGCTCCTGTAGCTGGACCGTCTCCTTCTGAAGGTTCTGCACCAGACTTTTCTGCTCCTCTAAGTCTGCAGCGTATTTCTGTTTCAAAACATGCAGCTCTTCATTGGCCTGGTCCCGGCTATCCTGAAGGGAGTTCATGGACTTCCCAAAAGACTGAATTTGAGCTCGGAGATCTTTGTTCTCATCCGTGACTGCAAGAAGTTTCTGCTCCATTTCCACCAAGTCCTGTGCCAACTCTGCTACTCTCTCTTCTGCCGTTTCTGTTTCGTTCCTCATTATTCCTGCATCGTGATGGAGGTGCTTCAGCTCCTTCTGGAGCCTGTCCTCCGCCTCCCCCACCCTCTTGGCTGCATCTCTCTGAACACACACCAGCTCCTCCTCCAGTTCTGTTATTCTTCTCTGTGAGAGGGAAAGCTTATGACCCAGTTCTTGGGCCTCCTCCTCTCGGGCCTTCAGTTGTGCTTGACACTCCACGACAGGACCCCCCTCACGTAACGCTGTCACCTCGCTCTGCACCTGAGACAGAGACGCCGTAAGGATTTCGATCTCTTGAGACATGGTGACTTTGTCCCCTCTCAAGGCCTCCACGCTCTGCCTGAGGTCGGCCTGCGCACGCACAGCCTCTTTCAGCTGTGTTTCCATGACTGCCTTCTCCTTTTCCAGGGTCTGGATCTGCTGAAGCTGCGTTCCGAGAAGCTGTTTCTGTTGGGAGTCCTTTATTGAAATCACCTCGTTCAGGTCTTCCCTGCACCGCACCAGCTCCGCGTTCAGCTTGGCGTTCTCAGAGTTGACGTCATCCATCCGGCTGTGAAAGTTTCGGAGTTCCTCCTTGAGCTTGTTGTTTTCAGCAGCCGCCTCCTGAATTAGCTGGTCTTTCTCCAGGATTACAGCAAGATGACGTTCCTCGAGCTGGCGGTAGTCTCCGAGTATGCGGTCTCTGTCATCCTGCAAGGACGACATGGCCTTGGTGAAGGAGTCCAGCTGTGCCTTCTGCTGCTGACCTTCCTCTTGGCTCAGCTTCACCCGGGCAGTCAGACGCTCAAGCTGCTCAAGCAATTTGTTCTTCTCATTTTCCGAGGCTTTTTTATCTTCTTCCTCCTTGCTCAGCCTATGCTCCATCTCCTTCATCTCTTCAGAATGCTGCTGCTGCAATTCCGACAGAGCGGCTGTAACCGCCTCTTCCTTGGCAGACAGCAGACTCACGATCTTTTGCTCCTTGGCGCTGGCCTCCCCACGCAGCTTGGCCGTCAGGGCCCTGGCAGCCTGCAGATCAGCCTCAAGCTGCTTGGAGCTGAACTGCAGGTTCTGGATAACCCCCTCTTGTTGCCTGACCACACTTCCCAGCTCTTCTCTGGCCCGTTCACAGCTGGTGAGGGAATTCCGCAGGTCAGCAAGCTGGTCCCTCAGGCTGCCGAGTTCGGACTCCAGCCTCTGCTGGTCGCGCTGAGCCTTGCCCTGCAGCTTCCGAGCCTCTTCCAGCTGAGTCAAAAGCGTTTCCTTGTCCTCCTGCAACATTTCACACGTCTTCTGATGCCGCTGAATCTCCTTCCTGGATTCACACTCCCAGTCTTCCCTGCTGCGCTCCAGCCTGAAAACAGAGAAGAGAAAGTCGGTCATGGATCACGGACATGGCAGAGCTGCCCCCCCGGGCACCTGGCGGGACACGTGGCACAACCAGAGAGCTGCAATGGATGGCTGCAAACCCTTCCGAAGGGGCAGGCGAGGCAGGAGGGGCAGTGGGTCACCCTGCGTGTCATGGGGTGTTTCGACTGTCTAGAGGTGAACGATGGTGACAACAGGGGCGAGTGCTTGTGCACAGGAGGCCGGGGGAGGCCGAGGAGGCAGATCTCAGGGCAGGGGGCTGCTACGGACCCCCAGCCAGGATGAGGAGGCAGAGGAAACGTTCTGGGAGAAGTTTCACTGTCCCTGTTCCTGCGGGGGACCTCGCCCACAGCTGTCTGCTGGAAACACGTTACAGCAGCGAGGGAACAGCCGGGAGTTCCTGGAGCATGTGGAGGAGAACCCCGACACCGCCGGTGAGGGAGGAGCTGGGCAGGGCGCCTGCTGGAGCTGCTGTTCGTGAGCAGAGGGGGCCTGGGGGGGGACTGGGCAGAGCGATCGCGAAATGACAGAGTTCGACTCTCAAAGTAGGGAGGGGGGGCGGCAGAACCGCTGCCTTGAGCTCCTGGGGGACAGACTTTGGGCTCTTCAGGAGCCCAGCTGTCAGAGTCCCAGGGGAGACAGTCCCACTGGCAGAGGAGTCCTGGAAGGCCGGACATTCTTCAAGAAGGAAATCTTCAAGGCACAGGGATGGGCTGTCCCCGTGTGCCGCACAACGAGCCGGGCAAAGAGCAGCCTGGCTCAACAGGGAGCTTTGGAGGGAACACAGGGAAAAACAGGGGAGTTGAGCTTCGGGAGAAGGGCAGGGAACTCAGGAAGATGACAAGGATGCAGTGAGCTCTGCAGGGAGAAAATTAGAAAAGCCAAAGCTCCACTAGAACGTAACCCGGCCTCTGCCATGAGCAGCAGCTAAAAACGTGTCTACAAGTACATCAGCAACAGAAGGAGAACTGAGGGGAACCCCCATCCATCAGGGGATGCTGGGGGAAACGTGGTGACAAAGGAAAGGGCTGAGGTACTGAATGCCACCTCTGCCTCAGGCACTGAGACTGGTTGTTCTCTGGGCATCCAGCCCCCTGTGATGGTAGGCAGTGAGGGGGAGCGGAATGACACCCCCACAATCCAAGGGGAAATGGTTAGTGACCTGTGCACCACTTAAGACACCCAAAAGCCAATGGGACTGGATAGAATCATGGAATGGTTTGGGCTGGACAGGACTTTAACAGCCCCCCAGCCCCACCCCCTGCCACGGGCAGGGACCCCCTCCATAGCCCAGGGTGCTCCCAGCCTCATCCAGCCTGGCCTTGGGCACTCCCAGGGATGGGACACCCACAGCTTCTCTGGGAACCTGTCCCAGTGCCCCCCACCCTCTGCGGGAAGAATTCCTTCCCCATGGCCCAGCTCCATCTCCCTCTTTCCGTTCCAACCCGTCACCCCTTGTCCTGTCCCTCCCTGCCCTTGGGAAAAGCCCCCCCAGCTTCCTTGTACCCTCTCCAGGCACTGGAAGGGGCTCTGAGGTCTCCCCGGAGCCTTCCCTGCCCCAGGCTGAACCCCCCAACCCCCCCAGCCTGGCCCCATGGCAGAGGGGCTCCAGCCCTCGCAGCATCTCCAGGGCCTCCTCTGGCCTTGCTCCAACAGCTCCGTGTCCTCCTGCTGTTGGGGGCCCAGAGCTGGAAGCAGAACTGCAGGGGGGGGGGTCTCCCCAGAGCGGAGCAGAGGGGCAGAATCCCCTCCCTCGCCCCCCTGCTGGCCACGCTGCTCTGGGTCCAGCCCAGGATCCGGTTGGTTTCTGGGCTCCAGCGCACACGGCCGGCTCCTGGCCAGCCCCTCGCCCCCAGCACCCCAAGTCCTTCTCCCCAGGGCTGTTCCCAATCCATTCCCAGCCTGTGCTGGGATTGCCCCGACTCCTGTGCAGGACCTTGCCCTTGACCTGGCTGAACTCCATGGGGTTGGCACAGTCCCATCTCTCCAGCCTGTCCAGGACCCTCTGGATGCCATCCCTTCCCTCCAGGGTGACCTCACGCAGCTTGGGGTCATCAGCAAATTGCTGAGGGTGCCCTCGATCCCACCACCCGCGTTACTGACAAAGATGTTAAACAGCGCCTGTCCCAGTCCTGACCCGAGGGACACCCCTCGTCACTGGTCTCCACTCGGACACAGAGCTGCTGGCCATGATCCCACCCCACCTCTGGCTACTGCCTTGGCAAAGGGAAATACAGGAAGAGTGGGTGAATCGTTACCACCCTCTTTACCTGGATATATGAGCCTGAAGCTCCTCCACACGCACGCTCATCTGCTCCACCTGGGCCACCAGCACATCACAAGTTTCCTCTTTTGAGCGTATTTCTTCCTCCTTTTTTTGAATAGTTTCAGTGAATTTTCTCTCCCACGTTTTTGTTTCATCTATCACCCTGTCCCTGTCATCCTGCAGGGAAGACATGCTCCTGGTGAAGGCTGCAAGCTGGGCCAGTGTTTGGGTTAGGCTGCCTTCCAGTTGCTTTGCTTCCCGATCCTTCACCTTCAAGGAGTGTTGAAGGTCACCAATGGTGGTTTCCATACAGCCCTTCTCCCTCTGCAGAGCCACCAGCTCTCCTTCCAGGCTCTTCACTTCCTTGGAGTGCCTGTCTTTTTCCTCTTCCAGCCTTCTCTCACAGTCCTCATCTTTTCTCTTCATCTGAGTTTTGATATTCTCTTTGTTTGCCTGCAACTCTTCTTTCGCCCTGATGCTCTCCGCTAGGGCCCTCGCTGCCTCACTCTGGGTGTCATCCAGCACCACCCTGCAGAGGGCGAGCTCTGCCTGGGCTTTCCTGGCATCTTCAGCTGCCTTGGCTAAACTTGCTTTGGCTGCTTCTGCCTCTTTCTGGGACTCACTCTGCACAAATTCCAGAGCTTTAACAGTCCGTTCTAACCCGCTGCTCTTCTCCTGGCTCTTAATACAGTCCTTCTGCAGCTGCCTGATCTCCTGCTGCTTCTGCTTCAGCAGCTCCTGGAGCTCCCTCATGTGGGTGCTGCCGTCTCCCCGCCAACTACACCTCAGTTTTTCTGCACATTCCGCTTGCTTTTCTGAACCGGCTTTACTGTTCTCCTTCACCATCTGACACTTCTCCTCCTCCAGTTCCTGCAGCGTTCTCTGCAAACTCTGAAGCTCGCGCTTCAGTTGCTTATTTGTGATCTGCAGGTCTGTTGCGTCTTGCTGATAGTTCCCAATGCTCCCGTTGAGTTCCGCCAGCTGGTTCATGAGCCTTTCCTCCAAGTCATCCTTCTCGGCCTCCAGCGCGTCCTTCAGCTCTGCCATCCTGATGAGGTCACTGCTGGTTTCTTGGACCGTCTGTTCCATCTTGGTTACTGTGTCCTGAAGAACGTTCAATTCACGGACTTTCTCTGCCATTTGGGTCTCTAACGTCCTTTTCTCACCTGTCAAAGCCTCCTCGCGCGCGCGGACGTTGCGCAGCTGCTGCTCTGCAGCCCTCCCGGCATCTTCGAGTTCTGCGACTCGCTCCGTGAGCTCAGCGATCTGCTCTACGTACCTACCAAGACCTTCACAAGGGCCACCAGCTTCAGGTGCTTTTGGTTCCGGTTCTGCAGTAAAAGACTCTGGTCTAACGCTTACATCCACCTGGTTTTCCTCTGCTGGTGGTGGTGTGGCAACTGCCTGCCTTGTTTCTTCCCCTCTTGCTTCCCCAGCAGCGTACTGGGCCACCAGTGCTCTGCTTTCTTGCAGCTTAGATTCTGTTACCTCCAACTGGCACTTCAGGTCTGTGATCTCGTGACGAAGAGTCTCCTTTTCAGCCACGAGTGACTCGAGCTGAGGAGACTGGCAATCCCCCCTAGAGCTCCCCAGCTCCTCCATCGGGCCGGTGCTTGCAGCGACACCTCCGGTCCCGTGGGGCTCTCCGCCTGGGACCCGCAGCTCGGCTCGAAGCTTTTCATTCTCCTCTTCTAGTTCCAGGATCTTTTGTTGCTTAGATTTTGCAAATTTCCTCATTTTCTCCTTCATCCCATCGATTTCTTGTCCAGCTTCCAGGAGCTGCTTATCCGTTTCCTCTTTCGCAGCTTCAACACTTTTCAGCTTAATGAAAATTTCCTGCTTCTCCTGCCGAACACCTTCCAAAACACGCTGGATGCGCTCAGCCTCATTGCTCACGTTCTCATACGACTGCAGGAGCGTTTCGTATTCCTTCTGGAGCTCTCCGTACTTCGCGTGCCACTCGGAACTCTCAGTGGCTTGAAGGCACTTCAGGGATTCCACCTCCTGCTCCAGCTTCTCCTTCTCCAGCACAACCCTCTCTAGAGCACACGTCAGGTGTTTGCTGCAGCCATCGAGATTCTGATTTTCTGCAAGTACCTCAGCGAGTTCCGCAGCGAGCGCCTCCCGCTCGCCAGCGAGGCCGGCTAACTTCCCCACCAAAGCCTCCCTTTCTTTAACATGGCCACATATTTGGCTCTCCAGATCTGTCAGCCTGACGGCCAGACTTTCAGTGGTAGTTTTGGCATTAGCCAGCTCCTCTCTCAGGGCTTTGCTCTCCTTTAGTGCCTCTTTCCTCGAGATAAGGGCAGCCTGCAGCTTCCTCTGCAGCTGAGTCTTCTGTTTGGCTGCTTCCGCATCGTCATCCTGCTTCTGCATTTCCAGCAGCTCCGTCTGCAGTCGCTTACTGTGCTCCTCATGGACCTGAGCCTGGGTTTCCAACTGACTCCGCAGTCTCTGGACTGAATCCTCCTTTTCCAGCAACTGTGCCCGTGTGTTCTCGAGCGCTTCGTTCTTCTCCCTTAGCTGTGAGCTCAGACGTTCCATTTCCTCAGCCCTTCGGTGCAGAAGTATTTTCAGGTCTTCCAGGCTGCCCTCTCCAGCAGCTCCACTCTCTGCCAGTTCTGCCTGAGGACTTGCTGCCGTAGCTCCAGCTTGGCCCAAGGCTCCCTTCAGCCCTTCCACCTCCAGGAACAACTGCGCAATGTGCTCCTGCAACCGCAAGACTAGGGCTGATTTGCCGGCCAGTTCACTCTGCGCGCAGCTAAGGCTGGATTCCAACTCCTCCTTCTCCACCCACAATCTTTCAAGTCTTTCCTTGAGCTCTTCCCCAGAACCGTCTGCAACCGGCACGAGGCTGTCACATGCCACATCCTCTGCTTCCACGCACGAAGGGTCTAACCCGCCCCGACTGCCAGGAGCGGGCTCCCTTGATCCTTTCTCTTCTCGGAGTTGCCTGAGCTGAGCCTGGATGCTCTCCGTCTCCTTGCGTTGCTGATCAAACTGCTCTTGGAGGCTGCTGTAATCATCCTTCTGCTGCTTCAGCTGCTCCCTGTGGTGTCTGTCTTTTTCTTGAGCCTTTTTTACGGTGTCTTTGCGAGCCACCAGCGCCTCCTGGAGCTTCTTCTGCAGTTGTTCTTTGTCTTGTTCGAGAGCTGAAATCTTCTCTTTCAGAGCAGACCTCTCATTTTCTGCCAGGTTTACAGCTCCTGAGCTGGTTTTGTCATCTTCTTCATAACCTTCTGGGGGGTTGTTGGCTTCGGTTACCTGTCCAGCATCTGTCTGACTCTCCAGCATTTCACCCTTAATAGAAACAACATTGGTCTCACCCTGCAAGCCTCGCTTCGTCTCCTCAACCACCGCCTGCAATCGCACTCCCGTAGTTTCCTTATCCAGCAGGTCCTTCCGGAGGCTCTGCAACTCGGGCTCCTTTTCAGAAAGCAGCTGAACTAGACACCCGCCGCTGGTCTGGCTTTCGGGATCCACCCCTCTGCCCACCACACTTGTCACGTCTTCTTCCCCTCCAGCTTCCCAAGGCACCGAGGTTCCCGACTCACGTTCTCTTCTCAGCTGCACCACCTCATTCTCCAAGTTGCTGACCTTCTTCAGAAGCTCCTTCCTGGTGCCAAGCACTGCTCGCAGCTTCCGTTTCACTTGCTCGTTTTCTTTTTTCAGAAGTTTAGTGGCTTCTGTGCTTCCTTGCCTCGCTGCCCCTGCCTCACTCTGCTGCTCCGACGCCCCACAATTCAGACACGTGTCGCTCACGTCTGTGTCTTGGTCTTTTTCTTCCTGGGCTTTCAGCAAGAGACTCGTCTGCTCTTTAAGAATCTTCAGCTCATTCCCCAGAGCAAACTTCTCTTCATTCAGCAGGACCACCTTCTCGGACATGCTGATGCTGAGCTCTGCCATCTGCTGGTCTCTCTCCAGCAGGGTTTGCTGCAGGCTCTCTACAGACCTGGTGTGTTCCGCAACAAGCTCTTCTAGGCCTGCTGCTTCACGTCCCTTGGAGGCCAAGTTCTGGGAAAGCTCCTCCATCTCAGCCGTGTTCTTCCTCAAAAGCTGTTCTAGATCCAGTACTTCACATTCCTTCTTCTCCACCTGGCCTCTCAGGTCTTTTAGCTGCGTGTCCTGGTCCGAAAGCTGAAACTGTGCTTCATCCAAGTCCTTTTGCAAAGCTTCAATTTTCATCTCCTTGGATTTAAATTCATTCCTAAGGCTCTCGATTTGTTCTCGTAGAAGACTGCTCTGAGTATCTGACAGCCTCTGCCTCTCTGAAAGAGCCAGATTTTCCTCAAGTTGCTTCACCTGCTCTTTCAGTTCGGTCACAGTAGAAAGTTCCTGCATCTGGCACAGGAGCTGGTCCCGTTCTCCCGCCAACACGCCAAACGCCCTGGCAGAATCCTCCAGCTTCTTCCTGTATCCCTCAGCCAACTGGTGTAGCCTGTTTATTTCTGCACCTTTTTCTCCTAGAGCTTTCTCGTAGGATTCCTCCGATTTCTGCAGAATTACTTGCAGGTCTGCGACTTGGTTTTGTAACTTCCGCAGTTCCCGAGACTGAGGGCTGCCAGGCTCCGGATCCGCTGCAGAGGTCTCCCGCAGTGCCCCCGCCCCTCCTCGGCAGGGGTCAGAGCTCCCCTGGGGCACTTCCTGAGGGCCGGGTCTGTTTTCCTTAAGCTCGCCAACTTGCTGCATTTCTGTTTCTCTCAGCAGTGAGCTACTGCCCAGCTCATGTCGTTTATCTGAAGCCTTTTGCTCTTCCCCCTCAAGAAACTGTACCTGGGAATTATCCTCCGGCTGGGTAAGGGCTTCTCCCGCTCGGCTGCCTGCCGGAGTTTGGCCCTTGGGGCGCTCAAGCTGACTTCTCAGAAGAGTTATTTCTTCACGGGCTTCCTTCAGTTCCAGCAGCAAAACCGCCAGCTCTTTCTGCTCCTCCGCAAGCCAGTCTGGAGCTCCAGGCGGACAAGTGTCCTCAGAGAACTGCTCGCGGCCGCTGGGAGAGCCGCCGGGGCTGGCCTAAAGGAAGAGAACGGGTTTCAATTTTCCTAGCAATCCTGTGAAAGGGTCACTTTGGAAACGTCTGCTTTCCACATCCCGTAGTTTGAGGCCACCCTTTCCTGAGCTGGCTACTGCAATCCACGGGGGCCTCACTAATAGCAGGACGCGGGGCAGTTCTGCTTGTTTCTGTCTCTGATGCTGCAGCAGCCAAGATTTCGGCTTTAGGATCAGACCATAAACATCACTTCCTATTCCCGTGTTTCCCGTTCTCTCCTGAGTACCAGACAGCACGATGCTGAAGGGTTTTGGTTTCCCCGTGATCCTCACAAACCCTCCAGTGTCCTTACGCAGCCGCATTCCCTGGCATCGCGCCCCAGTCTCAGAACGAGAAGGCCTTGCCCCTGCTCTGTCCAGCAGACAGGCAAGGGAACAGCGTCAGAGCCCCTCCTGGAGCCCGTGCCATCTCCAACGGGAGAGCAATGGACAAGGCTTCTGGCCCAGAGCGCCTGGCTTTCTCCAGATAACTATCGTAAGGTGCCCTCCCACCCCCGGAACAGGTAACACAAGGAAAAGCAGCCGGAATCCTGCCCAGAGAGCAGGGATCAGCAGCGCATGGGTAAGGCCAGCCCTCGTGCTGTGAGGGCTGGCTGTTCCTCAGGCCGGAGGGCCGAAACCGTTTACAGGGAGCCACTGAGGGAGGGGCAACCCAGGGCCTGCTGTGGCATTGCAACAGCCGCGTTAAGTTACGGGCTGTTAAACCCCCGTTCTTCGGGGCTTTTAAAATAAACTCGTTTTCATACCCGCAGATGCACACAGTGCGGAGAGGAAGACACAGCTCCGGACTCAGGCTGGACCTCAGGGAGCGCCGAAGCACCATCAAAAGGCTTTTGCACCTCAGAACTCGCCACCTCTCCCGACACACCTGGTGATGAAAGGTACCGTCACCACAGCACACATCAGCACAAGACGTCGCACCTCAAGTCAGTAGGTGCGTGGAGAGACAAGGCGTGGGGCCGGAGCTGCTCCAGCCCCAGCAGCTCCGCTCCGGCTGAGCCGCCCCCGCTCGCCGCCTGCTGCCACCACTGCAGCCAACGCCCACGGGGAACGAGAGGGCCGAGAGACGCGCACCTACGTGACAGGGTGGGTTTTGGGGGGTTTTTTGGTGTGGTTTTTGTTGTTTTAAGAACTCAGGGGCTGGGCTGGTGGTGGCAATTCCAGACACAAAAGGAATTTAGCAGCTTGCAGAGGGAAAGCCAATTCATCTCATCCTAATCCTCTTCTGCGTGTTACACATCAGCCTTTGCCTCCGCACACACTCCCCTTACACCCTTCTCCCTTTCTCATCTTAGGACCCACTGCTCTTCCGATGTGCCCGCTCCATCCCACATCGGAACGTTCTCTACCTCGTGTCCCTCTGTAGGGTCCAACCTCAAAGCGCCTCTTTCCAAACCACCTTAGATTTGTCCCCGAACTCAACGTCCACGGTTTTCTTGTCACCCGTCGGATTCTGCGCCCTCACCTGCAGAAGTGGAGGAGCAGCCTGCGGGAGGGGCTGGAGCTTCCAGGGTCAGCAAGTCCCACGATTTCACCTCGGCTCCAACGCTCCGCTCCTATCGGTTGAAGGAAAACCACTTAGTTCTGAGCCATGACCTTGGCATCACAACAAACCCACCCCTTCAAGTGAAAACCGCCCGTCCCAACCCGAGACACAGCTCTGGTGCCCGGTGAAAACAGAGGTTGGGGGAGGTGGATTGGTTTTGCCGTTAAGCAAGAGACTAAGCTCTCAGCAGGCTGCGGCACCCGTGAACGCACCAGCTCTAGTAACTTCCCTCCCACCTTGAGATGCTTCCACCTCCACCGCTTCAACAGGGCCTTCAAACCCTTCGCTGAGGCCCCGGGCAGAGAGGTGACAAGTCACACATTTGTCAGCGCACGTGTCCCTGCTCCAGCACAGGAAGGACCTGCCAGCTGACGCTGCAGCGGCCCACCCTCAGCACAGACACAGTCGTGTCCCTCACCCTGCTGCCTGGGCATCACGCAGAGCAGCGGCTACCCACCCTGGCCCCCTGCTCCCCAGCAGCCTCCCTGCAGTGGGACCCGCAGCTCCCCGCGGGCGCAAGGACAGAGCCTGCCTGCGTCCCGCCTCAGGGGCGCTCGGCTTCCTCCACCCGTCTGCCAGATCCCCACCAGGGCAGCGGGAAGGGACGGTGTTAGTCGGAGAGGCATTCAGTACTGACAGGTGAGCCTTGAGAATGTTAATTCCCAAGCCCTGCCCCAGCCCAGCCTACGGTTCGGAGGAAGAACTAACACGATGCAGGAAAGAGCACGGATATGGGCTGGGTGGATGACGGATACAAGAGTTTCCCACAGCCCACAAGGGCAACGCGGCCCGAGAACACTGTACCAGCAGTATCTGGGACTGCGTCTCCTCGTTAATCCAGTTAATAACGACCTTCCATAGAGGACTGTTAATAAGGGCCGTGGCAGCTCAGCTGCGGCAAGGGCAGTCCTTGACCCGTTTCACTTGTACTTGGGTTGCTTCACCGTTACCTGCTCCGCGCTGTCGGTGACCATCCCGGCTGTCTGCTGCGGCTCCTGGAGGGCAGGGCGCGGGGGCGATACTTCTGAAACAGCCAAACACACACACGGCCTTTGACGATGACAACTCCTGTTCGGAGAGCAACAGGATTTCTTCCAGGAGCTTTAGAGAACGGGCCCCCGGCTGTCAGTGACAGCGACATGAGGAGGTACAGGACGCTGTCACTGGGTAACGCGTTCGGGTTTCCACAGGCCAACCACCAGGACAACGAGGGGTTTCAAGCACCGTCCAGACAGGAACAAGGAAAGCAGAGGACAGCTGGCGGAGCTGCAGCTCCCAGGAGACATTTCTACAGAGCAGGGAAGTGAACTGGTGTAGCAGAACGTTCCCAGTTTCACATGGGTAAAATGGATGGGAAATCGTTAAAGAACAACTGCTCAGGTGTCCCGCCCCCGCAGGGATCAGCACAAGAGCTCGGCTGCGGCTTGACTCCGAGTGTTTTCCTGCTGAAGTGTCGGCACAGCAGCTACTGGCACCCTGACCGCAGGCACGGTGCCGCTCCCAGCCAAACGCCTGGCAGATGGGAGCGCAGGGGACACAGCGAGGCCGGGCAGCTCCGTCCCGTCCTCGCAGAGCAGCTGCTGGGGTTTGGGCCGCAGGAGCGGACACCGGTCAGGACTGAGAACTGGCCGAAGGGGGAGCCAAGAGGGCGGGGAGGGCGCGGGAGATGGGCTGGAGTGAGTTGTGACAGAACTCTGAGGCAAAGAAGTATCACACAGGAGATGGAAACGGGGGGAGGCTGCAAAGCAGGATTCCAGGAACACTTAAGGATGGTGTTAGAAAAGCCAAAAGTGACAGAGCTGAGACCTGCGAGGGACGTGAGGGGCAACAGGAACAGGGAAGGGACCCTCTGCCTCCCCATGAGTAGCCACAGTTGAACAAGGAATACAGGGGCTGTTGCTGAAGGAGGTTTCTGACTGACAGCGCACACAGCTCAGACCGTGACACTCTCTTCCTCCCTTGTCCCTCCTCACCAACAACGTTTTTCGGGCCTTTTCCTGAGGAACGAGCAGGGACTACTTGTGAGACGTGGAGCAACGCGAGTTTCTGAGAACAGACAGGTTGTCTTGGGGCCTGGGAGAGCTCGGCAGTGTCCTTGCAAGGACAATGTGGTCACTGAGAGGTGGAGGCAGAGGGAAGGGCGCTGTGACAGAACAGACGGTACATCCACCTTCAAAAACCGGCCAAGAGGTAATGCAGTAAACCACAGGCCAGAGCGTCTCGCCTCGGCCCCCCCCAGAAGTCACACGCGAGTCTGCATGGAGCACATCAGCGGGCGCAGGCAGTGGCTGAGGAGCAGCAGTATGGGCTACCAGGGTTCAGGTTTGGCTACCCAACTGCCTTTCCAGCACCTGTGGATGAGAGGGCAGCGGGGAGCATTTACCTCGGCTTTAGCCAGCATCTCACACCAGTTCTGTACCAACACCAGGCAGCAGTGGCTTGGACTGAGGGACTCACCACAAAACACTGGTCTGACGGGGCTCAGAACAGCAGTGAGAAGGTCAGACTCCACCTGGAGGCCAGTGGCAAGTGGAACATCCCAGGGATCTGTCTGTAGCCTCTCCTGCTCAACATCCTTACCCGTGACTGGGAGGTGGCAGGGTCCCCCCCCAAAGTCTGGGGGGCACAGGGCAGCAGGCAGTGACCCCGCCGGCAGGGCTGCCCTTCACAGCGACCTGCCAGGCCAGAACCTGTCCGGGGCAGCAGGAACCACATGAAATGCAACCAAGGCAAACATCCAGTCCTGGGCCTGGAATGCTGGGGCTCTGCAAGAAGGGATCTGCTAGACTCAGGCTAAAAACATCAGCCCACAGCACGCCTGGTGACAAACGTCCAGCAGCCTCCCGCACTATACGAACAGCAGCCAAGCCAGCGGACCCATCACAGAGATTATCCGTGCTCCAGGTGCCACGCCCCACTTTGGACCCCCAGTCACAGAAAGACTTTGACAAACTGGAGCAGGTTCAGCAGAGTCCACCAAGATGGTCACGGGACTGGAGCGCTTTCCCCGTGTGAAGAGGCTGCAGGAACCAGGCTTCCCCAGCCCGGAGAGCGGCAGCGTTGGGGAGACCTAAAAGCAGCTCCCAACACTGCCAAAGAGGTTATGGAGAAGACAGAGCCAGAATTCACAGCAGTGCAAGGCAGGGGGATGAAAGACAATAGAGCGCACGGCAAACCGGAACACAACGTTCATCCAGCACCCTTCGGCATAACAGACATCAGTGGGTCAAACCCCGGTGGAACCGCCCACTGAACATCCCACACCCCGTCCAGTGAAGCTCCCCTTGGCACCCTTCTGTGAAAACCCTGCAGCCACAGAGCACCATCGGCCTCGCCTCCCTCCCAGCACCCCCTGCCCCCTGCCCCACAAAGCGCAGGTGCGGGACACACAGCGTGTGAGCACAGGGGTGCCGAGTCCCACCCACCCTGTCTCACGGCCACAGCCAACCAGCGCTGTGTATCGCGAGACAGCCCCGTGCAGACCGGCCTGCAGTGCCCAGCCCAGCCTTCAGCGTTCCGCGTGGTTCACCCCTGTCTCTGCCTGTCTGTTCACTGCCCGGGACGCAAACAGAACCATGGAATGGTTTGGGTTGGAAGGGTCCTTAAAGACCACCTCGTTCCAAGCCCCCGCCATGGGCAGGGACACCTTCCACTAGACCAGGTTCCTTTTGGCTTTAGAATTAAATTCAGTTTTAACCACTGGAAAGAATTCCACGGTAGTTCCGAAGACCTTGGCAACAAAAGCATCACGGACCCGCAGCCCCAGGCATGCCCATTACCTAAATACAAGAAAGGAACACTCTGGAACCTTTCAGGCACGTTAAGTTGGGTAAGACGATCGTACCACCTTCAGAACTCCGTCCTTCTGAGCTTCCTGAGGGGAGCAGCGAAGTCCCAAGCTGATCTTCCTGATCTGCCTCTTCCTGTGAAGTTGATTCATCCTGTTTAGACACAGGACAGGGGAGAAAGAGAAATTCCCACAGTTTATACACAGACATTAGTCTGGTCCTTCCCTCAACCGTTTACCAAATCCATCGGCAACTTCAAGCTACTGGAACTGGCTCCCCCCGACTCCCACAGCCTCTGCCCGTCGGCTGAGAGAAGCCCGAGCCTTCGAGCAGCAAATCATAACCAGGAATTCCAGACATCTCCTGTGAGTTCGGGCAAAGTTCAGGAGCCTCCTACAAAAGAGTCGTACCTGCTCCTTCCTCACTTCCGAGATCTCCGCCAGCCGGGATTTCAGCTCCTTCTGGCAGCAGACGAGTTCTTCAGATTTCCGCACAAGTTCATCTGATGGAGAGGGAGGAAAAGGGGAGCTGGGGGGGGTCCCTGCCTTCTGGCTGAGCACAGCCAGGTTACAGGCCTGCATAGCGCTTTGCAGGGTCACCTGCCTCATGGGAGAAAATGGGTGTGAGACCACAGCCGGAGGCCAGGTGGACGCTGCTGGTGCTGCTGCGGGCCCACGGGGCGCTGCGTGGCCTGCTCTCCGCCGCCGCCTCACTTACCACTGCGGCAGAGCTTCACACTCCGAAGAACATGGCACATCTCAAAGCTTACAGAACTCGATGGAAAAAATCCCACAAGTCATTAAAATTAATTAAAACCACCTGGCTCAAGAAAACCCTAAACCCCAAAGGTTCCAAGCCTGGGACAGGACCCAAGGGCAGCACCGGATCTGCTGCTCCTCTGGCAAGCGGCTTCGGTCCCCACCAGAGGCAAAGGTGGGATGGCACCGGAGCCCTTCAGCGTGACACATCGGTCACTCCTGCGCTCCCGTGCAATTAGGAATTGTTACACCCACACTCCCCTCTGAGCCATTCCAAAACCAACGCCAAGCAGAGGGCAGCCCACAGATCCTTCGGCTCTCGAGAACCTGCCCCGGCGAACGGCGCTGCTCACCCCGCAGCTCCTGTACGGCAGCGCTGTTCTCGGCAGACAGCGCCAACAGCCGCTCCACGTCCCCTGTCAGCTGACGGTTTTCGGCAGCAAGGGCAGCGTGGCTGGATCGCAGCTCCTGCTCGGTGCCCTCTAGGGAGCTGATCCGCAGGTTCTTCTCTTCCACCTCCAGCCTTTGCTCCTGCTCCAACTCCTTGTACTTCCCCTCCAACTCCACGTGCGCTCTTCTTGCCTCTCCCAGCTGTGCCGAGAGACACTGCACCTCCTCCTGCAGGCGATGGGAGGACAACTTCGCCTCCGCCAGCTCCAGCTCCATCTTCTCCTGGAGATACCGAAACTCTCGTCTCTCTGCATCTAGCACATCCCGCAGGGAGCTCAGATCCACTTCCATCCTCTGGCACTGCTCCAGCAGTGTCTGGAAAAGGATACGGGAATGAGTTTAACTCTCAACTAGTTCATGGATTCATGGAATGGTTTGGATTGGAGGGACCTCAAAGCCCCCCAGCCCCACCCCTGCCACGGGCAGGGACCCCTTCCACAGCCCAGGGTGCTCCCAGCCTCACCCAGCCTGGCCTTGGGCACTCCCAGGGATGGGGCACCCACAGCTTCTCTGGGCACCTGTCCCAGTGCCCCCCACCCTCTGCGGGAAGAATTCCTTCCCCATGGCCCAGCTCCATCTCCCTCTTTCCGTTCCAACCCGTCACCCCTTGTCCTGTCCCTCCCTGCCCTTGGGAAAAGCCCCCCCAGCTTCCTTGTACCCCCCAGGCCCTGGCAGGGGCTCTGAGGTCTCCCCAGAGCCTTCCCTGCCCCAGGCTGAACCCCCCAACCCCCCCAGCCTGGCCCCAGGGCAGAGGGGCTCCAGCCCTCGCAGCATCTCCAGGGCCTCCTCTGGCCTCGCTCCAACAGCTCCGTGTCCTCCTGCTGTTGGGGGCCAGAGCTGGAGGCAGAACTGCAGGGGGGGTCTCCCCAGAGCAGAGCAGAGGGGCAGAATCCCCTCCCTCGCCCCCCTGCCCACGCTGCTCTGGATCCAGCCCAGGATCCGGTTGGTTTCTGGGCTCCAGCACACACGGCCGGCTCCTGGCCAGCCCCTCGCCCGCAGCACCCCCAGTCCTTCTCCTCAGGGCTGTTCCCATGCTTGCCAAAGCAAAGTATCTCAATTATATATTAAAATTGCCATTAAATCCTGTTCAAATGTCAAGGTAGAAGAAAGGGAGAAACAAAAGGAATGGCCCTACTGTGAGCACAAAAGCAACGCCAGGAGGAAGAGCGACTCTCAGTGTTGGCAACGTCTTCATTCCGAGCAGGGGAACGTCAAGACGGGAACAACTCAACAGTGGCCATGACTTGGCTGTCAGAGGAAAGCAAGCTTCCCAAAAATGGGAAGGGGGACCACAACAACACAGGGGGAGCTCAACCACCACGGTGTGGAGCTATAAAACCAGAATCAATGTGTGCCTACCCAAGGAGGGCAACAGCGCTGAAGCAGAAACTGGGAGGTAGCAGGGGGCTGCTCCCAGCACCCGCTGCGGCAGGGAGGATCCCAGGGAGCCAAGCAGAGACCCAAGACCATCCAGCAACAGAAACAGACCCTACACTTGGCGGAATTCCTTTTGTCAAACCTCCTCTTTCCGGAACCAGGATTGCTCCTCTGGAGCGGGCTGATGCAGGGCCCCCTTTCCTTCATGGGTAGGAAAAGCGGCTTCAGCCACAGCCTCAGGCTGATGTGCACCAAGGTCCCCCGACCATGCAGTGTGCAGGAGGGCACCCGAAGGCACGGAGGAGTCCGAGACCCCACCAGCCAGGCCACGACGTTATCTGTGCCAGCGCTCCATGCAACCCCCCTGAGCAGTGCCATCAGCACTGAGCACAACTCAGCCCGCCCAGACCCTCCCCCCTCCCTGGGGGCGAGAGGCCCCAGCGCCGGGCCCGCTGGGCCCCCCGGGCAGCGCACTGGGCGGTGCGTGCGGAGCTGTCACAGGCAGGCTCAGCCCTGGGGCGGCTGGGGCTGAGTCTCTCTACTGACAGTTCGGTTCATCTCGTCGAAAGGGAGCAGAATCCTTCCCAGAAGTTCAGATACTGGAAACGTTCAGGACACACCCACGCGGCCCCACCCAGCAGCTGTGCGAGGGCTAGAACTGAACCCTGCTCCTGGGGCACCCGTTTACGCAGCCCCAGATGCACAGACCCGACCCCGTTCTCTTCGTGCTCCAAGCCATCAGCTGAGAGCCAGCAGCAGCCCGAAGCTGCGCCGCCCCACGAGCGCGCTCTCAGCCAGACAGCGACAGGGCACGTGTCTGCGCTCCGGTCTCGCCTGGGTGCTGCGTCGCTGCAGCAGCACTGGGGAAGGCGCTTGTGTCTGCGGCGATGCGGTGTCCAAGGGCTGTGAACATGTCAGTCACAGCGCAAGCAGAGACAGCACCTGTCCCCGTCCGCCTGCCCGGAGCCTGGGTCGGTAGAGACGGCTGCAGCAGCACCCCTGCCCCTGCTGCCTGCCTGGGCCTAGGCCGTGCGTACGGACCCACAGCCCTACGCCTGACCCGAGGGGGCCCCCCAGCTGATCTCATGATGGAAACCTGGTGCCAGAAATCAACTCATATGGCAGCCTCTGGAGGCCCCATTCCCCGTACGCGCACGGTGGTCAGGCAAGAGGCAAAGCGTGACACGTCACCTGGTTTTGCTGCTCAGCAGAACGTAACTCCCGAGCGTGTCCCAGCAGAGCTGCTTCCCGCTCCGCCAGCTCCCGCTGAAGCACACCCAGGTTCTGTGGGAGACAGGGCTGCGCGTTACCCGGGCGGGTAACACGGCTGGGTTTCCTGCCTTCAGCCACACGCCTGGTTTCACAAGGGCTCCTTGAGGGGCCTGATACCTGCGGTTTGCCTCCGCGTATTCCAGAGCCCCAGAGCGTGCTGCAGCACGGCGCTGGCGCACACCAACGTATCACCCCTCTTCAGCTGCTCTTGCTTTTCAACTGACCGCAGATGGACACTGGGACTCCAACCCAGCATCCCAAAAAACCCCACACAACCCTGTGGGACCTCTTCTCGCCCCTTCTGAGTCGCTCCGATGGGAGCTGCTCTCTCAGACTCTCCTCAGACTGGTCAAAGTCCTTTTCCTTCCCCCCACGTTAGACTGTCGCTACCTGCTGCGTCTCGACGTCCAGCTCCAACTGGGCCACTGGCTTGGACACCTCAGCTTGGCGCTGGTGAACCTGCTCCTCCAGGAGAGCTTCCTTCTCCTGCAGCACTTCCTGCAGGCAGCTCAGCTGAAAACACGAGCCACAGGTAAAATTAACGCCCCGAACAGTCTGGTTCAGATCTCGACCGACACGCAGGCTCCCTCCAGTGTGCACCAGCGATTTGCGCGTGACGCTCAGCGGCTCAATAATGCCGACGGTCAAACGGCACCTCTGTCCCACCGAGACACGCGTTAACTGGCAGACCCGGGGCACAGAAACGCCCTCAGCTTCATCTGCCGACAGGCACGACAGGAGGTGACTACGCCGTGGTTGGCAGCCCTCTGGGCTTTTGCTCGCAGAGGCTGCGGCCCGGCACACACAGCAAAAGCCGAACCCTACCTCAGGGACCCACAAACACCTTTCCCAGGCGAACACAATGGACCAGGGCAGTGGGTAAATCTTGTGCGGAAGAGCTCCTCCGCACGCCCACCGCGGAACACGGCTCTGCCCCGGCTCTTACAGTGCCACCGCAGAGCAGCGCCGGCAGCCCCCGCACTGACCTGGGGGGAGCAGACCCCTCCGGGGGCTGCACACCCTCTCCCTCACCAGCCCCACTGCCAGGGAGGCCCGGTAAGGCGACTGAACCGCAGCAGCGACTACTGCCTTGGGGTATGGGATGTATTATGGGATGCAGGTGAAGAGCACCTGGGGATTGCGCAAGGCTTAAGGAATGCTTAGAGGAAGGACCAAAGGGAAATGGACCCAGGACACACCCGCTGGAGACCCAGGATACAGCCTCCGTACCTCTGCTTTCCACCTGATCCCAGCATCCTCCAGGTTCATTCTGGCCAGAGCCAGCTGCTCCTGCAGGTCCCGGACCGTCTCCTCTCGCTCCCTGAGCTGCTCTCTTAGTGCTTCGGCTTCCCGCCTGTGCTCTTCGCCTGCAGCTTGGGTGCTCTGACACAGCAAAGGGAAGAAGCGGGAAGAAAAGAAACAGAAGGAAGATGACTGACGAGCTACCGGGCAGTTACAAAACCCAAACTTGGGCCACGTTTCTTACCTTCACGTTTTGTGTTTCTCAATGAAACCATCCTACGTTACCTATTTTCACTATTTCTGTGTGCATACACACAAGGTGCCTGACTGGGAAGTGTCAAATCATAGAACCACAGAATGGTTTGGCTTGAAGGGTCCTTAAATGTCTCCCAGCCCCACCCCCTGCCACAGGCAGGGACCCCTTCCACAGCCCAGGGTGCTCCCAGCCTCATCCAGCCTGGCCTTGGGCACCCCCAGGGATGGGGCACCCACAGCTTCTCTGGGCACCTGTCCCAGTGCCCCCCACCCTCTGCGGGAAGAATTCCTTCCCCATGGCCCAGCTCCATCTTTCCAGTTAAACCTGTCACCCCTTGTCCTGGCACTCCCTGCCCTTGGGAAAAGCCCCCCCAGCTTTCCTGTACCCCCCACGCACTGGAAGGGGCTCTGAGGTCTCCCCAGAGCCTTCCCTGCCCCAGGCTGAACCCCCCAACCCCCCCAGCCTGGCCCCATGGCAGAGGGGCTCCAGCCCTCGCAGCATCTCCAGGGCCTCCTCTGGCCTCGCTCCAACAGCTCCGTGTCCTCCTGCTGTTGGGGGCCCCGAGCTGGAGGCAGAACTGCAGGGGGGGTCTTACAAGAGCAGAGTAGATGGGGAGAATCACCTCCCTCGACCTGGAGTACTCTGGAATGGCCAACTACCACACGAGTAGCAGCCAACTACCACACGAGTGCTCAGCACACAAGGGAAGGCAAGTCATGCTGTTAAATAACATGCAGCGCATCACCTACAGCGTGACCACCTGGGTTTGTGAGGGTCTCCAGCTTCACAGATTTCTTCAATACCCAACACGAAACATTTTTTCATTAGCAACAGAATATTCCCTACATGACACAGGGGCAGCACTAGATGTTCAGGCTGCAGAAAATGCTCTCGGAAATCTCCTCAGACTAACGGATTTAGAGCAAAGAACCCGCTGGAACCAGCAAGGCGTGCTGGTTCGGGGACGGTTCCTTCTCCTCACGCTACCTGCTACGGCTGGTTTGGATCTGTGTCGAGAAGGATGCGGGTTACGTTGGAGGTTTCGCTGTTGCCAACCAATGTTTACACTGAGCCAAGGACGCTGCAGTATCTCACACTGTCCCACGTTCCCAGCTCCTTCTCAAGAAGCCGGGAGGGGGCACCGGCAGGACAGGTGACCCCAGCTGACCAGAGGGACACAGGACATCATGCTCAGTGTATGCCACGGGGGAGTTGGCCAGGGAGGGAGTGCTGCTCGGGGACTGGCTGGGCAGCGGGCGGGGAGCGGGTGCAGCACTATTTTCCCCGGTGCTGTTTTTCTTCTCACTACATTATCACCACAGCTGTCAGGGTACTACCTTCATCCCCTCTCAGCACTGTTAGTGTCAGCAGTTTATTTCAGTTCCTTTCAGTTGTTAACCTGCTCTTAGCCCAGCCCGTGAGTTTCCTTACCTTTCCCTCCCATGCCCTCCCCACCCCACCGGGAGGGGGAGGCGAGCGAGCGGCTGGGTCATGCTTAGTTGCCGCCTGGGGTTAAACCGCGGCAGAAGGGGAAATGCACGGTCAGCTCTGCTCTGCCGCGCGGCACCAACATCCTCTGTGTGCACGCGACCACGTAACCACACGCCTGGGCTGTCTGCTCAGACACCAGCGCGCGACGCCGGCACCCTTTCCTGTCTCTCCAAGGCCACCTGGATGGCAGGAGTGCCCCCCACCACAGCTGGGCACCCCGCAACAGTCACGCGTTAGTCCAGCACGTCACTGTACGGAGAAGCAGGAAAGCCACCCCGTCACCATCCCAGCTCCGGGGAGCTGTGACGGAGCGGCAGGTCTCCTCCCCTGTTCCAGTGCTGGATCAGAGCCTGTCGCTGGCTCCCAGGGTCCGCGGGCACGGCCCACAGCCCGCCACTGGCCCCCAGGGTCCGCGGGCACGGCCCACAGCCCGCCACTGGCCCCCAGGGTCCACGCAGCATTTGTCCCTCGAACCTGTTCTGAGAAGTTCCCGAAGGCTTTCAGAAGCCCCAAGTCGTGCAGCAGGAACGAGCAAGAAGCTCCTGTTCCGCACAACTGTGACCTACAGGCCAGGTCTCTGGGAGCCGGCGGCACTGACGCCACGGGGAGCGTTGTTCCACGCAGCTCCGAAACGGAACGGGAAGAAAGGAACAGCAGACGCGCAGGAAGCTTCGAGCAACCGGGGATACACGTAACCGATAGGGCTGGGGCAAGGCAGTGGCTGGGGACAGAAGGGTGGGTTAGTTGGTTTACCTGGGATTAGCTCCCAGTAGCGGTATTTAGCCAGGCTGGGAAAAGCTTCCGCTGAAGTCTGTGCACAGCGGCCCCTCCGGTGCGCCAAGCCAAGGACGGCAGTGCAGCCAAAGTCCCCAGAGCTCCCGCTTTCCACAGCACCTTCCCCAGACTGTATGAACTCCTACACCTGGACAGAACTGGGCTCACCCCCCTTAGGGCCGGAAGGAGCCCTGGCTGGCCCTGTGCAAACTCCAACCACAGGAGGTGCCAGCGGATACGCAGAGCCTCCCGAGATCGGGCTGTGCTAAAAGCCCAGAACGTGACAGCACCAGCGAGATGCCCGAGGCAGAGCCTTTCCCCGGGCCCACACCCTGGGGAGAAAAAGCCCTCTGCTATCTTTATCCCTCATGGTTTCCAACAGGAACCGCCAATGTCCAGCACCTCAGCACGACATGCGGGCCCAGCCTCGTGTTCCTGTCTGCCAGTGACGGGGCGTCTGGCTGGGTGCTGGGTGCCCTGAGCACCATGGCTCAGGGCAGCATCTCCTGGGAAATTGTTACCGAGAGCAGGACCTGGAGCTCTAAGCAGGATCAACCCTACGAGAAGATACCTCGAAAGCGCTTCCTGGGTGAAAGCCGCCGCGCTGCAGGCACTGCTCTGACAGCACTTCTGCTGGCCCCACGGGCTCTGCCCCACACCACCTCCAGTGCAGACGGCACCCAGACCTCACTCTCCAACCTGAAGGCCTCTTCTCTCAATGGCTCATTTGCATCCAACCATTCACCTGCCACCCCTGTCCTTCCCTTAACACCTCCCCCTCCCCCACGCAACCGCAGGGAGACAGCAGTTTGCCCCCACCTCAGCCAAGCCACTGAGTGTCCGGTAACGGCAGCTACTGGCACGCCGGGGAACACAAAGCCCTCCGCCGCTCCCACATTTACCTTCCCGCATTCCACGCACGCAGAACACGACGACACTCCATGCCAGGCCTTGCCAGCCCGAGTACAGCAGCGGGAAGGATAGCTGGTTGCCTTGCGTAAACGACGAGCAGGCCTGTCCCAATCGCCACCGCCCCTCCTGGCTGACACTAAGCTTTGGCTCATTTTGCCTTCCTCAGCCGACAGATGTGCGTGGAGCGAGAAGAGTCCTGAGCCCGCAGCAGCGGGCCTGCAGCCAGGAGGACAGCGGGCAGTTCCGCACGTGCCACAGGCGTAAGCTGACGCAAGTGCTTGACCTCGCACGCGTTACACCGGGCTTTAGTTCTACGTTGTGTCAGCCCTGGCGAACATCCTGCCCTCCCAGTGCAAACCGCTGCTCCTCGCGGAGGATTCTCAGCACCGCACTGTACAGCAAGCGCGCCTCGGGGCCGCCAGCGATCAAACTGAGCACGCGACAGGGAATCGCTGCCGGCCACCAGCAGGCACCCCTTGCCCGGCAGCTCCCACACTCCCCCGGGGCCTTTCAAAGAGCCCCTGCCCCCCCTGCTTTCACACGCCGCCTCCTGTCCTGCAGTCTGCCCGGCTCCCACCACCTCTCCTTTGCCTAACTTAGCCCTTCCAAGAAAACCGCGGGGGCAGCAGCACAGCCTGAAACTGTAAGCGATCACCAGCTCCGATGGGAGTTCCTGCCTAGTAGCTTACAGCTCCTCTGGCGTCTCGGCACAGAAAGCCATCCAGGTGATTCTTTTCCACATTCCAGTCACTGCCTGTTAGTCGGAACGCCCTTCTCACCTCCTCGCTCCGGTGCTGCAGCCAACCTTCCCTCGCCTCTGGGGTCCTCACGTCACAGAGAGCACGGAAACCCACGGCTCAGAGCAGTGATTTCTGCAGGAAGGAGCTGCGCTACAAGCACTGGGGGTACGCACAGTGCAACCGGCCCCTGCCCCCGAGGGGATGGGGTTGTGCGCTCCGAGGGCACCTACAGTACAAGGAAGCTGGACCGACTGGCTTCCTACAGCGTGGACGTCCTTGCTGGAACCAGGAGTGTCCTGCTAACAAGGTCGGACCTGCTAGCTCACCGGGAGCGAAAACGCAGAGCAGCACTAGCTTATCGGTAGGTGTGAACATCTCAAGCAGCCGCGTTCGCACAACCTTGGCATCCACTTGCTCCTCCGGAAAGGTCTGCGCAGGCCCTGGCACTCCTTTCTCCGTCAGCTCCTCGATGCGTTTGTTCAGCGACGCCAGTTTGGCTTTGGCCTGGAGTTTGAGCTTCATCAGCTTCGCATCTGCAGCCTCCCGCTCGGCCTGTAACGGAAGGACACAGGCTGGCTGCGCTTCGAACTGCGGCGCCGTCCCCCTGAGAGCGCCCCTCGGACAAGGTACAGGCGGCGCCAGCCTGCCGGTCCTTGTCCAAACCCGCCTCCCCAGTGATAGTGCCCAGGAAAAACCACCAGGAAACACGAGCTCGGAAACACGGCACCGGCAACATCTCAGCTCCTCCCGCAGCACCTTCTCTCCGAGGGCCAGGCCACTCGGGGGACTCCTCCCAGCAGCCAGCACAAGCCCGGGTTCACTCCCTCTGCCACAGGCAGTGCCTGGGCACTACCTGGACTCCGGCACACTCCCGCCACGCCGCAGGGTCTGCGATGCGTATCCTTGGTTACGGGCCGTAAAGCCACTGGACTGTTGGGTGCAGCACAGCCCATTCTGTGTCTCAAACGCTCCGAAGTGGGGAAAGAAAAACCTGACACCAACGGCATCAGCATTTATTAGAGCCACCGGAATGGGCACAGGCTTCGAGGCGCTCCAAGGCAAAATGCCACGTAACGTGGGTGTAGCGTCTCTGCTCGGAAGGGAACTGCCCCGAAGCACAACGAAGAGCAGCTGCTCCCCATTTCCCGGGATAGCGCCCGTGCCCTGGATTCCAGCAATTCTCTGGGATCGACGCATTTACTGGGGCAGGTGTCGGGTGTCCGAAGAACCCAGACTGGCTCGCACAGAATGCCGCAGCAGCATTTCCCTCTTGCTCCCAGGCCCCGGGAATGACCGATACCTTGAGTACGGATTCATTTCGCTGGAGCAGGGCATCCTTTTCCCGGATCAAATCCTTCAGCTGAACCACAAGTTCTTCTGTCTGGGCCAGGCGCTCCAGTAGCTCTTCGGGTGCCTCCCCCATGCTTTCTGCTTCTGGCTCTAAAGCTGGTTCCTGAAACAGTGAAGGGAGTGCTCGGGAGGGAAAAGGCCCGCAGACAGCCGCACAGCGCCCACGCTCCAGCGGCAGCCCCACCCCCACAGGCTGCACTCTGCTCTGGGCAAGCACTTAACGAACCCCTAGACCACACACAACCCGGTGAAACCGGGAGGAAAACACAGGACACCCACGAGCCAACCCAAAACCAAGGGTTCCCCGGCTGAGCACTGCGCCAGCCGTCTGAAACGAGTGGCGCGGCAGGGACCCCGCTACTCACATGAGGACCAAGGGGTGATGCGGATCGAGCCGCCACCCCCGCCTAGCCATGCAGGGCACAATCATTACCACTCCTAAAAGCTTTTCTTCACCCTAATTCTCCAGGATCACCTTGGGATGTGGAAACTAAGGAGATTATGGTCTGCCCCACGAAAGCGCTGACTGCAGAGGTCAGGACAGAGGAGCAGCGGAGGGAATGACAGCTCGAGTGCTCCACAACGGAGCAGGAAACAGCTCTCGCTGTGGGGTGATTCACACTCCCCAAACCAATGCTCGGGGAGATTGGGCAGGGTTGAGGTGACACTGTACTTACAGCGACAGAGGACTCGGTTCCTGCATCTCCATCCTCGCCTGACAGCTCCTGCAAAACTGTGTTGGCCAAACCTGACAAACGGCTCAGCATCTTCAGCCTGAAACAAAGCAGAGTCAGGACACGGTCAGAGGGTCAGAGCGCTGAGCAGCAGCGGCATCCCTTCCCGCCAACTGCAATGCTGGGGAGCGCGTCTCCTCGGCCAAGGGACAAAAGCCAAAGTGAAACCTCAGGAGTAAAGCAACGACCACGTTAGCAGCAGCAGACAGAGTCTGAGCAGAGCAGCGGAGGACGTGCTGGCGAGGCACGCGAAGGCCCCTTCCCCACTCCACACGGATGGCTGGAAAGCACATTTTTAGAGCAGATCTCAGGTCACCCCCACAGTTCACTCGAGCTTTCTGAACAGTGACATTACAGATCCATCACACGAGAAAGTGAGCCCTGAATGAAGTTATTCTGTCCAGGCTGTGCCGGTCACAACGCGACAGGGCTCCTGTCCGCCAGCAGTGTGAGCGGTGAACTCAGCCCGACGTCTGCTGAGCAGATGCAAGTGTCACACTGGAGAGGTGATGACACCTCTGCACGTCACACATGTGACAGGACCTTGGCACAGGGGAATAGTCTGCAGAAGGCAGACATTCCCTGCCTGCTGCTCAGCATTCCTGCTTTCCCTTCCCCAAAATTAAGGAGCCCCACTGATCCAGGAAGCGGCGGCAAAGAGCCAGAACAACGCCGCAGCACCGGCCAGCAAGTGCCCATCAGCCAGGCGGGGAGAGCAGCAGGTTCCGAGCCCAGCCGACGGCCGGCAATACACCGTGGCACGCTCCCCGGAGTCCAGCGAGCAGCTGGTGAGCCAAAGCACGGAGCCGCTGGCCAGAGCCATCTCATCAGGCTGGAGAAATGGGGATAGAGCCTTGGCAGAGTTCAGAAAAGGCACACAGGGAGCCCTGCTCCTGGGATGGACCAACGTGCCATGCTGCAGGCTGGGCCAACCGACGGTGCCGGGGCGTGGGGGGTGCTCTCGCAGCAGGTCAGCTGTACCCCAGCTCTCTCGGTAACACTGCGGCCAGCAGGCTGGGGAACCAGGAACCCTTCCAGTTCGGCACCTGCGGGGCCCCAGCAGCAGCCAAGGGACGAGCTGGAGCAAGCGCCCAGGATGGCTGGGGTATGGGGCATTCAGAGTGGCAAAGAACGCTGGGCTTGTGCAGCCATGGGAACAGGGGGCAGGGAGGGGGATATAACGGCAGCTGAAGACAGCCAGACACTCCCACAGCAGGGGGACACAAGCTGCAGCATGAGATTCCCGTCAGAAAAACAAATGCACAGGGAGATGATTAAAGACCCACGGGAGGAGGGTCCCAGGAACCCGCTGTAACTTTGGAGTCAGCCGCACTAGAGCAGGGGCTTGACTGCACGAGCTCCTGAGGCCCTGCAAGACCCAAATCACTCAAACGCTCCGTAGGGAGAGGGGACACGCGACACCCGACGTCCCTCAGCAGGAGGGTCGCAGCTCTGGACCGACGCAAGCTCCCGCCTGCAAGCGGCACAGTCGCCCGTACAAGCCCAAGAGACGCTCCAACAGCGCAAGCTGAAACCAGGCCAAGGCGCATCAGCCCCGGGATCAAGCTCGCGGCAATTATCTCCCCCAGACGAGGCGTTCACCTGCCACCGCGCGGCCGGTCAGCCAGACACAGCCCCCTCCCGCCGGCCGCGGCCACACGCTCCCACCGCCCCTCCGCGAGCAAACCTCGGCTCATCAACTGCCGCCGGAGGCGCGCCAAGCCCGACACCGGGGGGAACAGAGCCGCGTGCCCTTCCTGCGGCTCTCACACCCCCCAACCTCCTGACCTTGCAGACGCAGGAAACACCCCAGCGCACACAGAGTGCCAACAGCGGGACACGGCGCGGCGCACCACGCTCCTTCACACCCCAGCCGTGTGCAGCTCCACTCGGCCAGGGCAGGGATCCCGGGCAGCACACTCACGCCCTGCGCCATTCCCTGCTCCCCCGGGCACCGGCAGGCTGCACCGATCCCGGCTCCTCACGGGGAGAGGGGGAAAAGGAGAAACAAGGGGGGCAATAATGCACCCAACAGCAAAGAAACGAGCCCGGCGCTCAGCCTCCACAGCATCCCGCGTCCGCAACAGGCGTGAAAAGTGGCGAGTCCGCCCTCTTTGGAAAGCTGGATTTCTCCCATCCCCCCCCCACGTGCCCTGGTTCCTTACGCTCGGCAGCGCGAGCCGAGTCTCCTCAGTGTCCAGAACAAACACTCGAGAGGCCGCTGGTGGCGCAGAACGCCAGGAGGCGAGGGGCCAGGCCTCTGTACCAGCGCTGCAGCTGAGAGGCCACCCCAGTACTCTGCTCACTCCCCAGCCGGCCCGGCTGAGACTCAGGCACGGAATTCCACGACTTGGCTTGACAGCTCCTGCTGGAGCAATTCCACCATCAGCAGGGGCTGCCCACCAGGCTGGCAACAGAAGAGCTGGGGTCGTGATGGGAACAGTGAAGCATTCCCAGTTTTGTAACCCCCCCGGGCCCCAGCGGGGAACAGAACCTGCTGCTTGGCAGAGGCACATTTAGAAGAGGCATCCGAACACAAAACGGCCCCTTTCTGCCCCCCACCGACACTTGAGAGGGTGGGTCCGACCTCCCTGTTAAGCACCAGGCCACAGCTGCTTGAAGCGACAAGGCAGCGTGGGGCTGGGAGGTGACACGAGGTAACCGCAAGGCTGCGCGACCCAGCGCTGACGGAACCAAGGGCTGAGTGATCGGGAACAGGGGAAAAGCAGAACCTAGGCACCTGCAGGCAAATGTGCCCACAAGCGGGGGCCCAGCACCCCCCTGCGTGCTACTGGCGTTACAGCTTCACGCACACGTGCCCAGACCCCTCGCATTAGCCCGGTGCCAAGCTCCAGCTGATTCCCTGCTGGGCTCCTCAAAACCCAGCCAGAGGAACCTGGGCCCGTCTGCACCCGCCGGCACAGGCGCAGGCCTCAGCAACCGCAGGACTGGGAGACTCAAGTCCCCTGGTTCGCAGGGGAGCCGAGTACAGCACGGGATGGGAAGGAGGATGAAAGGGGATTCTACCATTCCAGCAACAGCAAAAGGAAGCCCAGGGAAAACATGGGAAACGTGGCAGGAGCCCCAGTCACAGCAAAGGCCGAGGCACTTGCTGTCACCTTCCCCCTGGCTTTCAGCCGCCAGAGCAGGCTTCGGGAATCCCAGTCCAGCGACACCTGATGGCACGCCCGGAGCTTTCCACTCGCCATACTGGAAGAGGATGAGGCCAGGGAGCACAGCCGAGTCCCTCGGGCCTGGCAGGATGCAGCCAGAACGCAGGGACAGCTGGTGGGTACCACTGCAGGGCGCACCCTTGGCAGCTCTGCGGGTACCCCACAGGGAGCGGGCACCATCCAGAAGGTTAGGGACAGGCTGGGCAAACGGGCCAGCAGGAGCCTCCTGAAGTGCAACCTCCGGCACGCGGGGAAGCACAGCCCCGCGCACTGGTACGGGCTGGAGACAGACCAGCTGGGCGGCAGATCCAAGCGGAGGGCGTCACGGCGGACAAGCCATCGATACACCCTCACGGCAAAGGCCAACAGCATCCCGAGCTGCATTCGGAGCACGGCCAGGAGGGAAGGTGATCCTTCCCCCGCCTCAGCACTGGCGAGGCAACCGTGAGGGCATCCAGCTCTGAGTCCCCCAGGACAAGAGGGGTGGGAACTCGGAGCAAACTCAGGGTAGGACAAAGAGAAGGCTCAGGGAGGCTGTTCCTGTGGAACGGGCAAGGTTAGAAGAAACCTCAGGAGGTCACTGGGTCCAACCTCCCTGCTCAAACTGGGCCACCCCGAGCCGGTTGCCCAGGACCGTGTCTGAATGGCTTTTGAGTAATCCTGAGGATGGCAGGACTGCAACCTCCCTGGGCAGCCTGGGCCAACTTGTGCCAGCGCTCAGGAACTCACAGTGCAACTCGGCGGCTCCTGACGTTCAGGGGGAACACGCTGTGCCGGGGTTTGCGCCTGTCGCCTCCCGCCTGGTCAGCGGACGCCACTCTAAAGAGCCCGGCCCAGCTTCCCTGAAGCCTCCCTGAGAGTAAATCCTGGAACAAGGATTTATTTAAGCCAGCTTCACACTGCCCCAGGGCCAAGAGGCCGCACAGCCGGCGGGAGCTGGTTTGTGCAGCAGCCCCAGGGCCTCGTGGCAGCAACACCGTGGTGCTTGCACTGCGGGCTGCCCCGAGCTGGGAGCGGGAAAGCCCTGCACAGCGCCGGCCGGCCTCCTCACACCCAGCCCAGCGCAAAGGACAGAGGTTGTTCTGTGCTCCACACCCCGGCAAAGCAAACAGCACAGCTCCCCGAGAGAAGGCCTCGGCCCTCCCAGGGTCACACCCCTCCTGTTTTCGGAAGGGACGGCGAAGCACAAGCCCTGCGCTGTGTTCGTGGCGCGAGCCAGTGCAGCGTGTGCCCCGCCGGCACCCGAAAACCACCTTCTGCTCAGCATTCCCACGGCTCCAGAGCTTCCGCCCAGGAGACTTCCCTTCGGACACTAGGCCCACCAGCAGCCCCCGGACAGGCTCCTCTCCCCTGGAGACACTCCCCCCACACCGGAACGGCCGGTGCCCGCCGCCAGTCACCGGGCAGTGCCCTCAGCAACGCGCAGGGCACAAACCCCTGCCTCCCGCCCCGGGTAGCGGCCCAGGGGAGAGCCTCGGCAGCGCGGTTCCCTCGCCTGCTGCGAGCGGATGACAGACAAGCTCAGTTCGAACCTTCCCCGTCCCTTCTTTGCAAGGCAGGCGGGCACTGCTGCCGCACACGGCCTGCGCCCAGCCCCCCCACGGCGCAGGGGCGCTCTGAAAGGGACACGGGCCGCAGCGGGGCCGCAGCCCGTGGCCAACCCCGGCCCGGCCGCAGGAACCAGCCGCGGGAACGCACCGCTGCCGCGCTCGCCCCGCAAACTCACCGACGGGACCGCAGCTGACCGCAAGGCCTCCGGCGGGCCTCAGGGGGCACCAACCGCCCCCGGCCGGGCTCCGCTGCCCGTTACAGCTGGGCACCGCGGCCGGGCCGCCGGGAAAGCCCGGCAGAGAGGGGGCTGCCGCCTGCCCAGCCCGCCCCGCTGCTCCCCGCCGCCCCGGAGTCCAAGGAGCTGCACACCCGCCCCGGCTCCTGGGCCCGGCAGCGGGGACCCGCGAGCCACGGTCCGACACGAGCCCCAGCGGGGCTGGAGCGCCGAGCCAGCACTGCACTGCGGAGCGAGCCCGGGCTGGGGCCGCCGCCGGTACCCGGGTCACAGCGACGAGCCCCGAGCGCGCAGGCGGCGGAAGGACAAGCCCGGGAGCGGAGCAGAGCGGAGGCACCGACCTGCCACCGCCACCGTCCGCGCGGCAGCCACCTCAGCGCCGGAACACGCCACGGCGGCTTCCGCCTCCCCGCAGGGCAGCCAATCAGCTACGGGCGCAGGAAGACAGACGCGATCGTCGGCTAATGGCCACGAAGGAGCCGCCCCGGCGCCAGGGTTATCCTGCTACATGGCACAAGCTGACCAATCCCGAGAGGGGCTGGGAACCCGCCCCATAACAAGGAAGTAGCCAATCAGACACGCCGCGAGGGCGGGGAGGCCCCGGAGCGCGCGGGCTGCCCCACCCGGGGGGTGCTGGGGGTGCGCGTGCTGGGGGTGCCCCGAGGGGCTCCCGAGCTGGCGGCCTGACTGGGGAGGCTGCTACCGCGCCACGGCCCCGCCTCCGGGCAGGGGCAGAGCTGCGAGTGGAATTTTAGGAGGCACACACACAGAGGAACACGGCTGTGACACACGTGTGTGCACACCCCCGGACAGCAGCGCAGCAGGCGCCTCCCCCCCCCAACACACCTGTGACACACGTGTGTACACACACCCCCCCCGTGACACACATGTACACACACACACACGGACAGCAGCATAGCAGGAGCCCCCCCCCAACACACCTGTGACACACGTGTGTACACACACACCCCCCTGTGACACACATGTACACACACACACACGGACAGCAGCACAGCAGGAGCACCCACACACACACACCCCTGTGACACACGTGTACACACACCCCCAGACAGCACTGCAGTCAGGAGCACCCTCACACACCCCCCCACACACCTGTGACACACGTGTACACACACACACGCACCCAGAGAGCAGCGCGGGCAGGAGCACCCACACACCCACACACACCTGTGACACACGTGTACACACACACACACCTGTGACACACGTATGTACACACACCCGGACAGCAGCGCAGCAGGAGCACCCCACACACACACCCTCCACCTGTGACACACATGTACACACACACACCTGTGACACACGTGTACACACACCCCCAGACAGCACTGCAGTCAGGAGCACCCTCACACACACCCCCACACACCTGTGACACACGTGTACACACACACACACGCACCCAGAGAGCAGCACGGGCAGGAGCACCCGCACACACACACCTGTGACACACGTGTACACACACACACCTGTGACACACGCGTGTACACACACACACGCACCCAGAGAGCAGCGCAGCAGGAGCACCCGCACACACACACACACCTGTGACACACGTGTACACACACACACACGCACCCAGAGAGCAGCGCGGGCAGGAGCACCCGCACCCGCAGACGGCACCGACGCTGCATCCTGCCCCCTCTCTGGCTGAGCAGGATGAGGACCCACCGGCGGCACGTGCACACGTAGCACCAGGCGGATCCCTCCGCTGGCCGGGCTCAGACACTTGCCCTGCGCAGTAGCTGGCTCTGGATGCCCGACCTTGCCAGCTGTTGGCACCTGGGCGTGCCAGCCCCCAGGGCCCACGGCCCCACTGCCGCTGCAGACCCCCGCGCACACCAACGCAGGTCTGTGCGCTGCGGGTCCCTCGGCACGGGGATGAGGCTCGGGATCCTTGCCTTCTCCAGCTGCTCCTGCTCAGGGATGCACAGTCAGGAGGGTCCGGCCCCACACCTTCCAGCTGCTCCAGCGGTTGGGCTGCACCCCTGGCCCTCCCCATAGCCCACTCCTCCGGCGGTCTCACGAGCAGAGACCACCCACGCGCTTGGCGTTCGCGAGTGACCAGGGACGGCCCCCGGGGCTCTCAGTCGCTGGAGCTGCCAGCAGCCAGGGCACGCGGGACCGCGAGCCGCGGCCTGACACCCGCGGCCGGCACTTAGACTCCTACTGGCTCCAGTTCCTGGCGCCGAATACAGGCAGGACCTGGATGTTTCTGCGTCAGGAACTCCAGAAGAGTTCGACCTGAGAACACGGGAAGGACGGTGCTGATGAGGCGGGGGCGCGGCCGCACACCCTACTGACCACAACCATCCTGTGGCCAACCAGTCCATGTATCCCCTGTCCCTCCATTTTCCCATGCTTGTTCATCCCCCAACCTCCTAGACCCAGCCCTCTCCCCACCTCTGCTTCCTCCCCTCAACATCCCATAATGTACAACCCCCGGCGCCCCACAGAGCTTCCCCAGCCCCAGGCAGCAGCCCCCCCGGTCCGCGAGTCCTGCGGGAGCCGCTCCCACTCACTCACTGCGATGGGGTCACCTCCAGGCCCAGGGGAGCCTCAGAGGAGCCGGGACAGGGGCTCCCTTCTCTTGTGGGTCATTTGGGCTCCCCCCCCCGTGGTTGTCCCCTTTGCCCCTTCCCGCTGGTGCGGAGGAGCCCTCCAGGGGCTGCTTGTGTTTCTCTGGCGGCTCTGGAATTGGCCGGGTGGGGGCGATGGAGCCCCCTCACCCGCCCCGTTCCGCCGGCCCGTTTGTGTACGTGGAGATGAGCTTTTTCCCACAGCTCAGCGCTCACAGGCCGCTGCTGGTCCTACACGCTGTCACCCAACGATTCTGCTTGTGCCAACGGGCGCTTGGACCCGCTTGGAGGAGCAGACCTTGGCCGCCCCTCTGCTCGCCTTTTCCACTTCCCCTCCTGTCTGACGGTATCAAGGTCAGGACGAAGGGGGGTACCAAATCCGCGCAGCTCCTGAGGCCAGCGGCCGATTAACCTTCTCACCCTTTCCGATCTGGCTCCTGAAATAGCAGGGATTTGCTAGCTTATCTCGCACCTCCTTTCCATTCTAAGACGAGTGTTTGTGCCGCTGAAGCTTTGGGGTTCGCAAATCAGGCTCTGAGCAGATTAACATTTATAATTGGCTCCTGGATCCCCGCTGCACCGACACCAGTGTCAGAGGGGGAGAGGAGCGGGAGGCAGTGCCGTGCGAGCCCCAGGAGGGAGAGGATCGTTCCCGTCGCACCCTCTGCGCAGGCACACACATGGGGAACAACAGCGGCTCCACCGTGGACGACCTGCAGGCCATCGAGATCCACCACTGGTACAAGAAGTTCATGACGGAGTGTCCGTCTGGCCAGCTGACAGAGTACGAGTTTAAACAGTTCTTCGGACTCCGAGGGCTGGATCCAGAGGCCAACGAGTACATTGAGCAGATGTTCCGCACGTTCGACATGAACAAGGTGAGTTCCACAAGGAATTTACGGCGCCACACGGCCCAGAGCACTCCCGCCCCGCGCTTGGAGGCCGGGGCTTCCTCCTGCAAACACTGGGTGGGCTAAGGGGCCGTAGCTCAGAGCAAGGAGCACACTAACGCGCACAGACAACGAACCGTGGGTCGTCACCCTTGTTGGCTGACTACCTTGTGCCAGTCCATCTTGGAAATTTGAGAATTCCCTGTTGTGGCATAACTGACTCGGCCTGGTTTGGCCAGCACAGCACGACAGGAGATTCCCTTCTCGTACGTCCTTGTTCTTCGGAAAGGTACCCCGAGCAGACAGGAGAGACTAGAGCAGTCAGACCCACAGGAAACCACGACATTCACAGAGGAAGCCACTTCCAGGCATTCGGCAACCGCAGGGAGCGCTGCGTGGAGAGGCCAGCCCTGCGGCCGCCCTCAGCGCCCGGAGGAGCGGCACACAGCAGCAGCCGGGCGGTGGGCAGCGCTCCCCGCTGCAGCAGGGCGCCACGGCTGTCCCCAGGGTCAGAAACGGGGGCCCCATCGTTCCTTCAGCATGCAATGCCCTCGCCTTCGCCTGGTTTCCATCTCTGTGTGGCTGAATCGGCGCTTCGGGCCCATGATGTCAGTGACAGAGAAATCTGGGTTATGGCACCTGGGAAAATCCGGCTCTGCTCTCTGCTCCGAGGCTCAGAAATGCCCGGAGCAGTCAGGGAGTCACGGAGGGGCTCATCACAGAGGCCTGAAACGGGCAGGGGATCGCGGGGTCTGTGTGGAGAAGGGAAGCCGAGGGCCTGAGCAAGGAATGTGGGTTGGGACAACATGGGAGAAGGCATAAGGAGTCAAGGAATGCCAAGGAAACTTACGGAACTCTTGAAGGGAGGAGAGGAGCAGCCAGGCTGCGTTAGGGCCGCCGAGGTCTCGTGGCAGATGCTGTGGCTGGAAATGGCGGCAGATCTCAAATATCCTGCCTCATCCTAAGCCTCTCTGTGCCCAGGGTGAGGAGAGCGAGGAGCAGCAGTCTGTAAACTAAGCGGCCGCATTCACGGTTCTTGCACAAGCCTTTCCCTTCGGCTCTGTCCTTTCTTGGCATGTTTAAGGCCTTCAAGTTTCATCCAGGGATGTTATGTGTTCCAGAGTTCTCCTGGATCCCCACCTTGTGCAGGAAACGGTGTTTTCAGGCGGCTCTCAGGCTCAGGTTCGGCGATACACAGGCAAAAGGCGTCTTACAAAGGGGCAGTGCTCACCAGGGGCCAGAGGCGGGCCTGGCCGGCGGTGAGGGGGAGCCCAGGTGGGTTGATCTTAGCAGCCGGCAGCCAGCCGCTTCAGCTAAGCCCCTTTCATGAGCAAGGACAGGGGCAAAGGCCCCCAGGGGAAGAGCCGCCGGGTGGTAATGCAGACAGGGAGAGGGTGGGATCACCTGCCTCTGGACTTCCCGGTTCAAGAACAAAGGATTTGTCCTGCTGAGGAAAAGGGGATACCTTGTCGAGCGGGTGGTTTTACAAATGGCGATCGTGGCCTCCTTCCGCCTGGAGCTCCTCACCTCGTGTTCTGGGACTTCGCTCAGCGCCGGGTGATCAAGACGTAGGGGCGCGCTGCGGCGACCATGAGCGAGCGCTCTGGAATGCCGCGGTCCTTGCTGGGCACAGAACGCAGGGCTGCCCCCCTGCCCCGCCACAGTGTGCTTACAGCTGTCCCGGACGGCCAGGCGGCTCCGTTAGACGCCTCAGTGAGTGTCGTCTTTCCTCCTTGGGCCGTTGACGTGGTTGTTCAGAGGTTTTGGACAGAGGTTCACACTTTGTCTGTCGTTTCTTTTTAACCATTCCAAGTTCAGTCGTGTTAGCTCTGGGGATTCTGCAGCTCTCCTGCCCCCAGGAAACAAGAACGTTTTGAGTTTCTTTGCAGATTCAAGAACTGGAATGTTTAAAAACCTAAATACAGAACAATTTTTTCCAGCTGCCCAACGGTGTTCCACAGATTTTAAAAAGATCTTCAGTCACTTTTTTCCCAGAGGATGGAAGAGATCTCCAGCTCCCAGAAAGAGCCGCGGTTCCCACGCACACAGAGCAGAGCAGTGAGGAAATGCTGTGGTGGGATGACCCGTCAGCCTGCCCTCGGCGCGGGGGAAGGTGATGGAGCAGATCACCTTGAGGGCCATCACGTGGCACATACAGGACAACCCGCTGGTCCGGCCCAGCCGGCGGGGGTTTAAGAAGGGCAGGTCCTGCCTGGCTGACCCCATCTCCTGTGACAACGTGACCCGTGGAGTGGGCGAGGGAAGGGCTGTGGATTAGGGTTAGGGTTAGGGTGTGCTGCCTGGTCTTTGCCACAGCCTCTGGCACCGTTTCCCACAGCGTCTCCTGGAGAAAGGGGCTGCCCGTGGCTGGGACAGGCACACGCTGGGAGAAACACTGGCTGGATGCTGGGCCCAGGGCGGGGGGATGCAGTTCGGTCCCGCTGGCAGCTGGTCCCCAGTGGGGTTTGTCCCCAGGGCTCAGCGCTGGGGCCAGGCCTGTTCCATGTCCTTAGCCATGACCTGGGGCGGGGGTCAAGGGCACCCTCAGACTGTTTGGGATGACACCGAGCTGGGGGGAGTGTGGGTCTGCCCCAGGGCAGGAGGCTCTGCAGAGGGATCGGGGCAGGCTGGATCCATGGGCCGAGGCCACTGGGTGAGGGGCAACAAGGGCAAGTGCCGGGTCCTGCCCTGGGGCCACACCGACCCCCGGCCCCGCTCCAGGCGTGGGACAGGCGCTGGGGAGCTGCCCGGCGGGAAAGGGCCTGGGGGGTTGGGGACAGCGGCTGGACAGGAGCCGGCGTGTGCCCGGGTGGCCAAGGAGCCAGCGGCATCCTGGCCAGCAGCAGGGACCGTGTGGCCAGCAGGACCCGGGCAGGGTCGTCCCCCTGTGCCGGGCACTGGGGGGGCCGCCCCCCGAATCCTGGGGTCAGGTTGGGCCCCTCCCGGCAGGACAGACCCTGAGGGGCTGGAGCGTGTGCGGAGAAGGGCCCAGAGCTGGGGAGGGGCTGGAGCACAATTCCTGTGGGGAGCGGCTGAGGGGGTGGGGGGGGTTCAGCCTGGAGCAGGGGGGTCTCGGGGAGAGCTGATCGCTGCCTGCAGCCCCCTGACAGGGGGGGCAGAGGGGGTGGGTGGGTCTGTTCTCCCCAGGGCTGGGCCAAGAGGGCACGGCCTCAGGCTGTGCCAGGGGGGGTTCAGGTGGGATATTGGGGCAATTCCTGCCCGGAAAGGGCTGTGGGGCACTGGCAGGGGCTGCCCAGGGAGGGGAGAGTCCCCATCCCGGGAGGGGGTTCAGAGCCGTGGGGCCGAGGTGCTCAGGGCCATGGGTCAGGGGTGGCCTTGGCCCTGCTGGGGGGCAGCTGGACTCGATGATCTTAGTGGTGTTTTCCAACCCAAACGGTTCTGGGATCCCACCTTCTGCTTCTGCAGCCGGAGCCCCGGGTGGATTCCCTCTCCCCACCGGCCCCAGGCAGCAGCTGGGGCTGACCGAGGGGTTTGATCGCAGTGACCCCGAGGAGGGACTGGTTCCAGCTCCGCAGGCGGTGAGCACAGAGTAGCCCAGACACGAACTAGGTCATAACTTTAGGAATCCAGGTCTTTAGGAGATCTTAAAGGTGGCCTGGGAAATAGGCCGTGTGTCTGCACTGAAGCTTGTCCCGAGTCCAGGTCTCTGTGCCATTTGTTCTTTCTCCTTTCGGTGGCAATCTAAGGATCAATGAGTTGAAAGAGCTCCAGAGCCAGAACTCCCTCAGTTTGTTCTTGGCACCATTCGGTTTCCGTTTTCCCACAGGACGGATACATTGACTTCATGGAATATGTGGCTGCCCTCAGCCTCGTTCTCCGTGGGAAGATGGAGCAGAAACTGCGCTGGTATTTCAAGCTCTACGATGTGGACGGCAACGGCTGCATTGATCGGCACGAACTGCTCAACATCATTAAGGTCAGTCTCCGGGGGCTCTGGTCCTTCCTCTTCCCTTAAAGACAAACTCTGTCACACAAGTGACTGTCACTGTTCCCCACGTGGAAGGTCATGGATGAGACCCGCCTTAGCAGCATCCCTTTTTAGCAGAATTCCCCACAATCGCTCCGTCCAGCCACAGACTGGAGCTGGCTCCACACAACTGTTGTGTGCCGGGGGCCTAAACGGCACTTCCCAAGATTTCTGTCCCCATGGCTGGCCATTCTGGTCTCTGCCATGTGTCCTCTCTATGGCCTTTGTCCCTGCAAATAGCAGCTGGTGGGTTACTCCCAGTTTGCTTTGTAAAACCAGCCCCAAACGCCAGTGACCCTGGGAACGGGTGGGAGGAGAGCGGCTGCCAGTGGAGGGAACAGTGTGCAGGATGCGGTTGTGAGAGGTGTGGGAACTACAGGCGCAAACACGACCCTGCGAGTATGGCAGAGGGAATTCTGCTGGCATTTCCGATGGTTCTGCAGAGGTTTGGAAACTAGAAAGGCGCAGGAAAGCTTCAGTGACCCAAACTAATTTGCATTTCTGAATGAGAAGGGACAGGGAATGGGCCTGGCGAAGGTCCGAAGGCCGAGCTGCCCGCGCACACCCCCGTGAGCAGGGGGTGCGTAACGGGCTCACACCTGGATGTGGTTTTGGAGCTGGGCACTGAAGGGACCGAAGCAAACCCGTTACTGTCATAATACACAGCCTCCTGCTGCCAGCTCACAGTGGAACTGCTCTGGCAGCACGGGGAATAACAGACCACGGAGCTCTGGGGGCCGGGGGGCGATAATTGCTGGCAGGCAGTCTCCCGCCCCGTGGCTTCGGCGGGGGCAGCTCACGGTGGGTTTTGGCAGCCTCAGGCAGTCCTGGGGTGATACCAACCTTCAGCTGAGTGAAAAAGAATGAGAAACTACCCGAAGGTCAGAAGGTAAAAGCTGGGACGTTACTTGTCTTAGAATCACCACGGAGGCTCCGGGATCAGTATTTCACGGAAATCCTTAAACTGAGGAGAGTTAGGCACGAAGAGAAGGGAGAACGCCGCTCTGCGTGGTGATGGGTGAGAGAATCGTAGTGAACAGCACTGAATAAAGCTTCAGGTTTCTCAAGCTGAACGTGCACGTCCCGTGAGCTCAGGGGAAGCAGGACACACACAGGACATCCATCCGTGTAAACAGGGAAAGCAAGAGCAGAGCTCCATGAGCACAGCACGTACCAAAGGAGCTCCGTCGTGCCAAAGGCCGAGGGTGCTGGGGTGTTCGCTGGGCTGAGCGGATCACAAGGGCCGATCAGGTGGGTCCAGATCCTCAGCAGTGCTTGACCTCTGCCTAAGCTGATTTGGGGTGATCCTCTGGGCTTCACTGCTCATCCTGTGCTCCCGAGCCACGCTCCCACACACAGTGCCCGCCAGAGGCCCGAGGATTTCTGCTGTGGTGTCCTGTGGTTCTGGTTCGCTTGTGTGGGGAAGGTGCCGGGCATGGCCGTGCCGTTCAGAACCCGTGCGCACACCGGCAGGGAATCGGTCTGTTGTTTGAGAGCCGTTCGGCAGCTCCCTGTTCCTGCTCTTTTCCTTTAGGCTATTCGAGCTATTAACGGTGGAGACCACGAAACAAGCGCAGAAGAGTTCACCAACCGCGTCTTCAACAAGATCGATGTGAACGGAGACGGTAAGATTCCCGGCTTTGTCACCCGGCTCCATGGCCTCTGGGCTAGAGGCGCGTCCGTGTCTTCCTGTCTTGGCTGAGCCTCGTGCCTCTTCATTTTGCATTTGCTGGCTGGGGGAATGCTCATCCAGTAACGCGCTCCCCGGGAGTTGTGGTGAGGCACGCTTCTCCTTGCATTGTACACAATTCGCACGACAGGATTTGATCCTGAGACTGTTTCAGTACAGGAAACCTGCTGCTGCCTGGCCCGGGTGCCGCCTGGCCCGGGTGCCGCCTGGCCCGGCTTCCTTCTCTCCCAGCTTCTGCCTGTCCCAGCTTCCTCGTGTCCCGGCTTCCTCCTGTCCCGGCTTCCTCGTGTCCTGGCTTCCTTCTGTTCCGGCTTCCTTCTCTCCCGGCTTCTGCCTGTCCCAGCTTCTGCCTGTCCCAGCTTCCTCGTGTCCCAGCTTCCTTCTCTCCCAGCTTCCTCCCGTCCCGGCTTCCTCCCGTCCCTTCCCTTGAACTGGGAGGGCAGGTGCGGAGCAGGGTGCGTGGAGCCGGCTGAGCCAGCCTTGTTGATAAGAAGCCACGATCCCGCTCCTTAGCTACGCCCTTCCTCATTCCTTCCCACGTGCCTCTTCCCTTGTGTCGGTGGAAAAAAGGAAGCCGGAGTTTCCTGGATGTCAGGGGAATTTCGGTTTAGCTTGGAAGGTCTCCCCGAGGCCCCTTTGTACTTCCGAAGGGCGCACGTGTGGTCCGCGCTCTCCACGGTCCCCGTGCCCCTTCTCCTGTCGGACTGGCCTGGTTGTGCGTGGAATGATGGGGCCTTCTCTGTGTTCGACGCAGGCGAGCTCTCCCTGGATGAGTTCGTGGAGGGAGCACGGAAAGATGAGGAGTTCATGGAAGTCATGATGAAGAGCTTGGACCTGTCGCACATCGTGGCCATGATCAACAACCGCCGGCACAGCGTGTGAACCCCGCTGGCGGAGACACCGCGCCCGGGGGCAGGGGGGTGCCCGCGCCCTGGGGAGGAGAGACAGCGCTTTGCAAAGCAGGCAGAACTTCCGAAAACACGCGGGCAGGAGCCGGAGCAGAGGCTGCTCACTGCGCGTGAGGTCGTGTTCCCAGCCACGCGCTGCTGCTCAGCCCCGCCGCGCCGGCCAGGTCAGGAGAACCGGGCCTGGGTGGCAGCATCTCTCCTGACCTACTACAGCTTAACGGCTGAGTTTCAGGGTGCAGGTTCCCTCCTTTCTCCGTGTCCCAGCTTGTCACTTGGCGACGGACTAACGGTGACGCTGTTTGTGTGGGGCACGAGCAGCACCGGGTGATGGCGCGTGGAGCGCTCCCGGCTGCACACAGGGCTTCAGGCTGCTACCGGTGCAGGAACCGCGGAAGAATCGACTCCCATCGCCCTTGTCACGGCGCCAGCTCCCCACCCCCGGCGGTCTGTCCCGGCCAGTTGTGCTGGGCTGGGTGGCCCCTGCGGACGTAGTTCTGCGCGCAGGGTCTCGAGAGCTGAAAGCGGCAGCTCCGCCTGTGCGGCTGGCGGTGAGAGTCTGCTCCCAGCCGCGCTGACCGTGATGCTGCTCCTCCCGGCTTTCTGGGGGCAGAGACCCCCGCAAACAAGGTGGCGGCCTAGGAGCAGCTTCGCCGGCGACAACAGGCACTACTCGGCCTCCCAAAGCTGAGGAATTACCCGAGACGTCAGATCCCTTGTATCCTTCTCCTACCGCCCCCCTCGTACACCCCAGAGAGTGAGGGGGTGTGATCCTAATGCTGATCCTTCTGCACCGTTTATTGCTCCGTGTTTGCCTTCGGGGGGCAAACCTGAGGAGCAGAGGAAACGACCCGGCAAAGCGACCTGTGATTCCGCTGTCGTGTGAGCGCTGGGGCCAAGCGGAGGCCCCAGATCGGTGCTGCCACAAGCGGCCCCGTGTGTTCGTACGTGACGGGAGGAGCGACGCCGCGGGTGGAACCAAGTGAGCTGGGCTGTCTCCTTCCCTAGCAGGTGAGCTCACAGTCAGAAGCAGCTTCACATCTGGAGAGAGCCAGGAGGGAAGGAGGCAGCGGGAGTTGAGCAGCGCCTGTGCCGCGGCCGGGCACGGCCTTCCTGCGCAGGAGGATGAACTCGCAGGCCCGGAACAGGGCGACTCCAGCGTGGACGTAGTCGTGCTTGCATTTAAGGGTCCGTGCTGCAGGTGTGGGGGCTGCTCGGGGCCGAGGCTGCCGCCTGCCTCGAGGGAGAAGCAGGCAGTGCTGCCGCTGGATCTCCGGTGAGCGGTCGTGTTGGAGCAGGCGACGACGTTTGCCGGGCAGGCTCATGCTCCAGGGCTGGCATGGGCACGGCTGCAGCGTCGGGGCTCCCGAGGGGAGCCCCAACCTGGCTGCTGGCGAAAGTCGCTCGGCTCTCCCCGGGCCTGCGCTGCGCGTGCTCTCGGGCTCTGCTGTCCCTTGGGGCTGGGGAAGGCTGGGGGTGTCCTCAAGACGGCCAAATCTGTCCTGTACCTGCTCCAAGTCCTAAGCCCCCTGCGGTTTCCTGTAAACCTGCGGGTTTATTACCATCTGACACACAGAAAACCCCAACTTTTGGTTCTTAGGAAAGTGAAGAATTTCTGGAAGTGCGGCTGGTGTATTGCGGAAGCCTCTGCGCAGCTGGAGCTGCCGTACGCGCTGTACGGAGCCTCCTGGATGTGCAGGAAGGAGAAGGGCGTGTGCTGGGAACATTCTCCACAGTAACCTGGGACATCTGTAAGCAGAGAGCCACTGCTGTGTGTTTAAGGGGCGCTGCAGACACTGCCCCTCCTTAGCCGAGGTCGCTGCAGACGCCGAGCGGTTCCCAGCTGGGATGCAGTCAGGACCGTGGTGACAGCCTGGTGCTGAGGTGCAGGCTGGGTTCTGCTTTTAACGTGCCTGTCCCTCTGTCACCAGGTGGTTTCCCCGCGTTTTGGCTCTTTGCGAGGCCAGCCCTGCAGCACACGTGCTTTGTCAGAAGCCGTGGGGAGGAGGCCAGGGAATCTGCAACGGGGGGATCACGCGGCGCTGCCCTGCTTGTCTGTCTTTGCACACTTCAGATTAAACACAAGTTCTCTGGCCGAATCAGCAACTGCTCCCTTCGCTGGAAGGTTTTGGAGAATCGAGAGCTCGTCAGGGCTGTCAGACCCCCCCAAGGGCAGGAACCGCACGAGGCCCTGGGTTAGGGCGAGGGGTTGGAGGCAGGAGTCAGGGATGTTGGGTGTTGCAGTTATCAGTTGGGATTGGGTCAAGGGTTCGGGCTGGGACTTAAATTAGGGCTCAGGTTGGGGTTATTGTGGCAGTTTGTTAGAACTGGAGTTCAGGTTGGGATTTAGAGGTTTGGGTTGGAGGGGCCGGGGCAGGTGTTAGGATTATGATTTGCAGAGGGCTGGAACTGGAGCTCTGGGGTACAGTTAAGCACCAGGGGCCAGGTTCATTGCTCAGCTGCACGGGTTTGGGCCTCCTGCCTGGGAGCAGAGAGGGCTCTGGGAGCTGTTTGCGGGGGCTGTCCCAGCACCGGCTGGGACCACAGTCCCCCCGCGGAGCTGATGGCGCTGGAGCAGTTCCCGAACGTCCTGTCCACGGCATGCAGCGCTGCGCGGGGTGAGCAGCCCTGGGGCCTGCGCCGCGGCGGTGGCCTGGGCCGAGGAATGTTTCTGGCTGCGGACGGGCAGGTATTTGTGTGGTAAAGGGGGGCTGAGGCCTCCTGTGCTTGCTGTGGTTTGGGGACTTGTCCTGTGACTGTGGGTGTGGGGAATGGAGGTGTCGTGGTTTAACTCCGGCCAGCAAAACACCACAAAGCCACTGTCACAAATCCCCCTCCCCTCCTCCAGTGGAGGGGGAGAATTGGGGGAAAAAGAAATAAGGAAGCTCATAACATTGAGATAAGAACTAGTTACTAATTGAACCTAAATGAATATATACAAATGCTACTGATAAAAAGTAATTAAAATAATGGAAAATAAAACATATGATACAGTTGCTCCCCACCCACTGACCAGTGCACAGCCAGGTGCTGAGCAGTGAAAGAGCCCGAGAGCCGCAGCCCAAGAGCGATCACAGCCCGAGAGCGGTCGCAGCCCGAGAGCGATCGCAGCCCGAGAGCGATCACAGCTCAAGAGGGATCACAGCCCAAAAGCCACACTCCAAGAGCCACAGCCTGAAAGCCAGAGCCCGAGAGCGATCACAGCCCGAGAGCGATCGCAGCCCGAGAGCGATCACAGCAGACTCCGAGCGAACCCCATCAGTGACAGCACGACTGGGAACACTAAACAAACCCACCAACTCCCTCACGAGCGAGCCAGCACAGGAGTTGGCAAAGCAGCTAACGCAGGGATCGGGGAGTGTGAGCAAGTGCCAGGGAGTGAACGAGAGAGAGAGGAATGGCTCCTGGCCCCCTCCCCGCCTCTGCCCCCAGCACGACGTGTGATGGCATGAAACACTCCCTCGGTCAGCTGGGGCCAGCTCTGAGCTGGGTGTCCCTGCGCTGCCCGCAGCGAGACAGCGAGAATTCAGCACAGGCACTGCCCAGCGCCAGCTCAGCCCCTGTAGCGCTGCTCTCGGCCCCTGTAGCGCTGCTCAGCCCCTGTAGCGCTGCTCTCGGCCCCTGTAGCGCTGCTCTCGGCCCCTGTAACAGTGCTCAGCCCTTCTAATGCTGCTCTCTGCCCCTGTAACGGTGCTCTCAGCCCCTGTAACGCTGCTCAGCCCTTCTAACGCTGCCCTCAGCCCCTGTAACGCTGCTCTCGGCCCCTGTAACGCTGCTCTCAGCCCCTGTAACAGTGCTCAGCCCTTCTAATGCTGCTCTCTGCCCCTGTAACGGTGCTCTCAGCCCCTGTAACGCTGCTCAGCCCTTCTAACGCTGCCCTCTGCCCCTGTAATGCTGCTCTCAGCCCCTGTAGCGCTGCTCTCTGCCCCTGTAACGCTGCTCAGCCCTTCTAACGGTGCTCTCAGCCCCGGTAATGGTGCTCTCAGCGCAGCTCCAGGAATGCAGCTGCAGGAACACAGCTTCCTCGAAGCCGCGGTCCAGAGGGTTAACTCTCTCCTGGCTGACCCCAGCACAGGAGGGTACGTCCCAGGAGCCTCTGAAATCCTTCTGCCTGTGACCCTTCCTCAGGCCACCGCGTGGGTGACGCTGGAGGGATCCAGCATGGAGATGTCACATCCTCACAGACCATTTAAACACCCCCAGGACACAGTGGAGATGGGCGTAAAGCAGTGACCTCCGACCCAGCCCGGCCCTGCAGCTGGGACCCCCCCAGCACCCTTCAGACACCGCAAGGCTGCGCCACCCCCCAGCGGGCCCCGTGCAGGCTGGAGCTGGGGAGGGACCCAACGAAGTGCAACAGGGGCAAGTGTGGGGTCCTACCCCCGGGGAGGAACAACCCCGGCACGGCACAGCCTGGGGGGCACCTGCAGCGCTGCAGAGCGGGACCTGGGGGGCCCGAGGACAGTCGGTGGCCTTCAGCCCACCACATGCCCTGTGCACAGGTGTCCCGGGGGCGTTGAAAAGAGCGCGGCCAGCAGGTCAAGGGGGGGTGGGCTTCCCCCTCCGCTCTGCCCGAGGGAGGCCGCATCTGGAATGCTGTGTCCAGCTCGGGGCTCCCCAGCTCAGGACAGGCAGGGAGCGGCTGGAGAGAGCCCGGCGGAGGGTCCGAGGCTGCTCAGGGGCTGGAGCACCGCTCGGGCGGGGGGCTGAGGGCGCTGGGGCTGTGCCGCTGGGGAAGGGAAGGCCGAGGGGCACCTTGTCAGTGCCCGGCAGGATCGGGAGGGCGGGCAGGGGGATGGGGCCGGATGCTTTCCAGGGGTGCCCAGCGATGAGACGAGGGGTGACGGGCACAGGCTGGGCCGCAGGGAATTCCATGTGGGCGTGAGGAAACACTGCTTTCCTTGGAGGGTGCAGGAGCAGGGAGGGGGCTGCCCAGGGAGGGTGGGGAGTCTCCTCTGGAGATCCCCAACACCCCCTGGACGCGTCCCTGCCCGCCCTGCTCTGGGTGACCCTGCTCTGGGTGACCCTGCCTTGGCGGGGGGATGGGCCAGGGGATCTCCGGAGGCCCCTTCCAGCCCCCCGGCGTTCCCTGATTGTGTGATTCTCAGCCACTCCGTGCCGTCCCTCCCAAGGCCGTCTGCAGGCTCTTAAATCCCCTCCAGCCTTCCTCCGCGTCTCCCCCAGCCTCCTGTGGAGGCTGCGGCCCAGCCAGGCCCCGTCTGCTGGCACCACAACGGCACCACAAGGCCCACCGACACCTCCGGGGCTGCCTTAGTGCCGTTTCACCTTCGTAGCAGATGTTGCACCTCCCGCTCGCCCAGGGGGCTTCCTGCGCCCCCCGCTCTGCCCCAGCCCTGTCGCTCCCTCCCCCTGTGCCGTTAATCGGGCCTGAGCGAAACTCCCTCGTGACTGGCAGTGCCAGGCTGGTCGGGGCTGCTGCTGACGAGGACATCGCCAACACCGATGGGTTCAGCTGTTTCTAAGGAGCATTTGTATTGCCGAGCCCTTTTCCTGTTTCCGACTGAAACGGCGTGTGGGGACACAGCTCAGCCAGCCCCCCCCGCCCGCAGGGGCTTCCATCCCGCAGCACGGACGCTGGGGACACACGCCGAGGGGCCGGGGGCCATAGCGCGCCGGGGGGTCAGCTCGCTCGCTCCTCGGCTCGCTCGCTCGTCCCTGCGTCGCTCAGACAGGGAGTCGGGGGTCGGGGGGCTCTCCCGGCCCTGCTGGCGCTCGGGGGGGCGCTCGGGCTCTGCTGCCGTCGCTCTGGGGCTCCGGCTCTCGCTGCTCGGGCCCTGGCTGTGTGTGGGGCGGGGGGGGAGCGGGCGTAGCACGGGGTTAATTGCTGTTGGGTTAATTACTCCTGAGCAGCAGCACCGTTGCTGTTCTCAGTGTCACTGTGCTGGGCACGGCTGGGCAGGGGTTAAACTGTTCTCAGCTCAATCCACGCCCCCCCCCCCCCCCCCCCCCCCGGCTGTCCCCTCCGGCTCTCCCCCCACCGGAGGGGGGGTTACTGCAGCTGCAGATGGTGTGTCCGATCTTCATTAAAGCAAACGGGAAACGTAACTGCAAGAACCAAACCCCGGGGTCTGCGTCAAGTCCCTGCGACAGCCCCCGCTGCGGGATGGGGGTGGGACAGCACGGGGGTCCCAGACGGAGGGGAGGCAGGAGCCGGCATCGCACACCCCGACAGCCCCCGCTGCGGGATGGGGGTGCTGGGCCCCATGGCCAGGAGCAGCACCCAGCTCCGAGCACGGCCAGCCAACAGCCAGCAGGGACACACAAGGGTGGCATCGCAGCCTCCTTGCGGAGTCCCCTGCCACCCCCCTCCCTGCAGCCGCTTGCCTGCCAGGCCTTCCCCAAACCCACAGCCCCGTGTGGGCACAGCAGGCAGCCTGCACACGCTGCGGGGCCGAAGAGCCAGTCTGGGCCAGGACAGCAACGCCGGCCACATCCTGCCCGGGGCCATCAAGGAGCTCGAGCCCGCGCAGCCCGACGGCTGCCCACCTGGGCGTCCCCTCTGCTCCAGCACAAGGTCCTGCCCCGAAGCTGCTGGTACCAGCCAGCCCATCCTCCTCCTGCCCTGTTCCCGGCCCCGGGAGGCAGCAGTGCTGCCGCTCCCAGCCGGACACGCAGGGTGGGATCCCCGGACGCTGCAGCACACCCTGCGCTTCACCCCATACGGGGCCAAAGGGAGCTGCTCCAGCTCGGGAGCTGCTGCCGGCGCACAGTCCCTCCCCGAACACGTCAGCGTTCGTCAGAGGCCTCAGCCGGGATGTCCAGCAGAGCGCAGGGTGTGACCAGCACCCCGGGGGGCCGCTGGGCTCCCCAGCCCACGCCTTGCTGCCCCAGCACCCAGAGGTACCACTGAGCCAGGGGAGCCCCAGGGCTGGGCTCGGTTAGTTGGGGCAGGGGGGCTGAGGGGCTGGGATGGGGTTAGTTCGGAGCGACTTGGGGGAAGGAGCAGCGGCAGCAGGAAGGCTTCGGCGTGCAGCTGGGCACGCAGCAGGGCTGCAGGGCAGGATCCCGGCCCCTCCGGATCTGGCTTTCCCCAAACTCCATGCGCTGCTCAAAGAGCACCTTCTGCAGCTCCATCTCCTTGAGGACCTGCAGAACCTCGGGCCCTGCCCCGCCCTGCAGCAGGTCGTAGTTCTCGCCTGGGTCCGACTCCAGGTCGAAGAGCAGCGGGGGCAAGTGAGGGGTCAGCGGGGTGAGCCCGTGGCAGGCCTGGTCTGGGGTCGTGTCGCTGTGCAAGGAACCTGCAAAAGGACCCCCCAGTGCAGTTTCTCCTCTCTGGGCCTCGGGGCTGCCCGAGCCTGCCCGGGCAGCGCAGCCGCAGCACTAACCTTGCGTGAAGTAGTGAGCCTTGTACTTCCCGAGCCGGAGAGCGAAGGGGCCGTGCAGCGCGTCGGGGGACGGCGGGTAGAAGAACATCACCTGGCGGGGACTCTGCGGGACATGGCAGTGCTGAGCTCCCCCTGGCAGCCACGAGCCGGGAATGGCACCGGGTAGAGGCCCCAGGTAGCCCCACAGGATCCCGACACCACAGCCAGAACACGACCAGGGCTGGGGGGGCAACAGCACCCTTTCTGCTCCCTGCGCAAAGCTCCTGGGGCTCTGCCCGCCCCTGGTGGCCATGGGGGTCCAGCAGAGCCCAGCAGCCGGGGAGGCCCAGGAACCCCACGGCACAGCCCAGGGAAAGGTCCCAGCTCATGGATCTGCCCTGCGCCACATCAGGCCCGCAGCCCCAGCCCCCCGGCCCGGCTCCCCCCCAACCCCCAGCCCGGCTCCGTGCCCCACGCCAGCCGCACCAGCCGGCGGGACTCACCTGCCCTGACCGCAGCAGCACGGCGCTCAGGTCATAGCCATCCAGGACAACCCTGGGAAGAGCCGCTCCGGCCAGGGCCGCCAGGGTCGGCAGGATGTCCAAGGTGCTTGCCAGCTCGTGCGTCACTCCTGTCCCCCGCCACGGCAAGGCGTGAGGGAACGTTCACGCCCCCGATCCTGCTCCCGTCCCAGCCTTCCCGGCAGCTCATCCCCGGGCGCCAGGCTGCTGCCACACCCCGCCCCGGCTGGCGCCGCAGAGGGCGCGAGGGGCCCGGACTCACCTGGGGCGATGTGGCTCGGCCAATAAGCCACCGCAGGCTCCCGCATGCCACCCTCGTACGTTGTGCCCTTCCCACACTTGAGAAGGCCGGAGCTGCCGCCACGTGCCATCCGCATGGTGGAAGGGCTGGGAAAGAAGAGCCACCTGCCACCCGCTCCACAGGGTCACCCCCCCTGATGCTGCCAGGAGCCCACGGCAGCAGACGGTGCCACGCGTCCCGGCCCCGGAGGCGAAGACCCAGGGCAGGGGGGGAAGCCGAGGTGTGCAAGGCATCTGCGCAGGGCGCCCCCGGCCCGCGCCACCCCCGCATGGCAGGAATCAGGGCGGATTTGGGTTCCTGCCCAAGCCCTGTGAGGCTTCTGTCGGCGAGGAGGGGCACAGCGCAGTCGCAGCACACGGGGCGGCTCAGGCACTGGGTGCTCTCCAGAGCAGCGGCCACCTCCCGCCTCCCCTCTGGGCTCCGGGGTCTCAGCTGGCCCCTGCACCCCCCTCTTGCCCCAGCCACCCGCTGCCTCGTCGCGGCTCCCCCACCCGCGGCAGCAGGACGCCAGCGGGCAGAGCCCCCCGCCGAGCCCACTCACCCGTTGTCAGAGGTGAAGAACACCAGGGTGGAGCTTGCCAGCCCGTGCTCCTGCAGCGCCTGCAGCAGCTGTCCCACCGAGCCATCGAACTCCGAGAGCGCGTCCCCGAACGGCCCTCGCCGCGACCGCCCCGCGTACTCCCGGCTCGCAAACTGCGGGTAGTGCGTGTGCTAGGGAGAGGGCAGAGAACGCGGCTGCAGACGCCCAGCGGCAGCCGGCCCCCGCTTCACCCGCCGACAGCCAGCACCCGGGCAGGGCAGGCGGGTGACGGCACCCGTGAAGAGCCTGTCCCCGAGCCCTGGGGGCCTCTCCCAGAAATGGCACGCAGGAGCCGAGCCCAGGAGCGGACGGGCAAAGGCCAAGCGGGGAGTTTTCTGCCGTGGCCTCCCGGCCCAGGGCGGCGGGCAGAGCTCCGGCAAGAAGCAGCCTGAGTGCGTTACCAGGGCGGCGCTGCCACCAGCCCCGGCGCGGGGACAGCCACGCCAGGTCACCCGGGGGCAGGTCTGGACCGCTCAGCACCGGCCTGGGGCTGCAGGAGCCGACCCACTGCCCTGCTCTCCCGGCTCCCTCCCCACCCCCAGCCCCAAGCGGCCCCCCGTACGTGGGAGGCGTAGTAGAGCAGGAAGGGGAGGCCGCGGCGGGCACAGTCTGCGATGAAGTCCAGGGCGAATTTGGTGTAGAGTGGCACCAGGTCGGGGAAAGAGACCGGCTGCTGCACGATGCTCTGGTTCCAGAACAGCGGGACTGGCACCAGGCCCTGGTCACAGGTCCCGAAACACTTGGTGTCGGGCGGGAAGCAGGTGAGGTTCTGGCAGGGGCCCTGCGGGAACAAACACCACCCCGTTGTGCGGTGAGCACCGGCTCTGCGGCGGCCGGTCTGACAAGCCCCCCGTGGGCAGCTCCTGGGGGTCTCTGACCCCCACGGGCAGCTCCCGGGGGTCTCTGACCCACCAGTGCCCTGGCCGCCACGCACACCCTCCTCCGCAGCCCAGAAGCCAACCCTCCCTGGACAAAGGGCGTGCGCTCCCACACCCCACCCCATGAGCACCTCGCAGAGGGGCTTCCCCCACCAGCACCCACCTCCCCGCCCTGCGGCCACCCGCCCAGGCCCACTGACCGGCCCGCGTGCTCAGCAAGCTGCATCGCCTGGCACCCCCCGCCGGCCTCGGGACCCCCGCCCGGGCCTGCCAGGCCCCTCACCTGGTCGTGGGAGTAGGGCACCCCCAAGAAGTGGTCAAAGCCCTGGTGGGTGGGCAGGAAGGAGCCGTTGAGCCCCAGGCCAAGGTGCCACTTGCCCACCATGGCTGTGGCGTAGCCCTTGGCCTTGAGCACCTCTGCGATGGTGACCTCGGAGAGCGGCAGGCCACCCCGCGAGCCGGGGTCGAACACGCCGGGGTACACCCCGGAGCGGGTCTGGAAGCGGCCGGTCAGCAGCGCCGCCCTGCGCGGGGACAGAGAGGCCACGGTCAGCGCGCCGCGGCGGGGGCAGCGCGCCCCAACCTCCCCGCGGGGCACCCCACTCCCGGGGCCTGGCGGCTGCTGCCGCCACCTCCCCCCTCTGCTGGCATCGGCCACCGGTCCCCTCACGGGGCGGCCAGAACCCCGGGGCTCCCGGGACGCGGCGGCCCGCCCTCCCTCCCTCGCAGCCCGCAGCTCCCGGCCGGGCGCCCCGTCCCGGCCTCTCTCCCGGCGCCCTGCGGCAGCTGCCAGGCGCGGGGCGCGAGCGGCGGGGCCGTACCGGGACGGGCTGCACACCGGGGAGCTGCTGTAGAAGCTGGTGAAGCGCAGCCCCTGGGCCGCCAGCCGGTCCAGGTGGGGCGTGGATGACGACGGGTGCCCGTAGCTGCCCAGGTCCCCGAAGCCCAAGTCGTCCGCCAGCAGCAGGATGAAGCTGGGCGGGGCGGCGGCCGCTCCGCGCAAGGCCAGCAGCAGCAGGGCGCACGGCAGGCCCCGGCCCCGCGGCCCCATGGCGCTGCCGCCCGGGGAGGCCCCGCCGTGACGATCGCTCCGCTCCGAGCCCCGCGCTGCGGCAGCTCCACAGGACCCGCAGCCCCGGCCCGGCAGCTCCCGGTTACCGGAGCCGAACCGCCCCGCTCCGCGCCGCCGCCACCCACGTGACCCGCGCCGCCGCGGGGCATACCGGGAAGCAGGACTGGGCTGCCCCGGGCGGGGTGTGCGGCCGCGTCGTTTCCTCGGGACCCCCCCGGAGCGCCGCGCCCGGGGCTGGCGGCCGGTTTATGATCGACGGGGGGTTCCCGCGGCTGGTGACCCTCGGCCGGGAGTGGAGTCCCAGCGGCCGCTTGCCCCCCCTCCGGTGGGGGGAGAGCCGGAGGGGACGGCCGGGGGGGCCGTGGATTGGGCTGAGAACGGTTTCACCCCTGCCCAGCCGTGCCCAGCACAGTGACACTGAGAACAGCAACGGTGCTGCTGCTCAGGAGTAATTAACCCAACAGCAATTAACCCCGTGCTACGCCCGCTCCCCCCCCGCCCCACACACAGCCAGGGCCCGAGCAGCGAGAGCCGGAGCCCCAGAGCGACGGCAGCAGAGCCCGAGCGCCCCCCCGAGCGCCAGCAGGGCCGGGAGAGCCCCCCGACCCCCGACTCCCTGTCTGAGCGACGCAGGGACGAGCGAGCGAGCCGAGGAGCGAGCGAGCTGACCCCCCGGCGCGCTATGGCCCCCGGCCCCTCGGCGTGTGTCCCCAGCGTCCGTGCTGCGGGATGGAAGCCCCTGCGGGCGGGGGGGGCTGGCTGAGCTGTGTGTGTCCCGCTGCCTGGGCTGAGAAAGGTGGGAGCAGCGGGGTGGGAGCAGGAGCTGGGAAAGCCCCTGAGCTGGGGCAGCCCCCCAGCACCAGCGAAAACCCTGCATCAGGGCTCTTCTCCGGGAACCCCAAACCAGCCCCAGCCCAGCCCCGGGAGGGGAGTTTGCCCCGTCCTGACCGGACCCTCGGAACCGCCCTCAGCGTGGCCCAGGCCTGGGGGTGCAGCCTCAGCCCCAGTGTCCAGCCCCTGGTCCCTGGGGAAAGGCCTCGCAGGCCCTGGCAGCCCGGCCCACTCCAGCCGCTGCGGCCGGGGCAGCATGAGGCTGCGCGCACGCGCCGGGGTGTGAGCAAGCCGGTCCGGTCACAGCCGTCCGGTCACAGCCCATCTGGGCACAGCCGGTCCAGGCACCGCTGTCCGGGCAGCGCCAGCTGGGCAGGAGCGATGGGCGGGTGGGACGGGTCCCGCCCGCTGCAGGTCCAGGGGCACGCGTGCCGCCGCGTCGGTTCTGCGGTGCGCTGTATGCGCAGCGTGCGCTGCGGGTGGATGCTCCCAGGGCGGCCCGAAGCGTTCCCGCGCGGCAGCGGCGGGGCGAGGGCAGCGGGGAAGGTCTCGGGAAGGAACTCGTGCCCAGACCCAGGGCGCGGGGGGGTTTCCCCAGACCCAGCACAGCGTTTTGTGGGGGTCGCTGAGGTTTTACAGACCGAGTGGGATGTGCGGGGCCCGTGGAGGCTGCAGCCAGGCAGGAGGGGGGAAAGGGGGGCTCAAACGATGAACAGACACGTCAGCGTGTCGGGAAACGCGCACAGAATGGGCTGCTTCACCAGTTAAATGGGCTCCTCCGAGCCCCTTCCACTGCCGGGGGGGTACATAAAGCTGGGGGGGCTTTTCCCAAGGGCAGGGAGGGACAGGACAAGGGGTGACGGGTTTAACCAGAAAGAGGGAGATGGAGCTGGGCCATGGGGAAGGAATTCTTCCCGCAGAGTGTGGGGGGCACTGGGACAGGTGCCCGGAGAAGCTGTGGGTGCCCCATCCCTGGGGGTGCCCAAGGCCAGGCTGGATGAGGCTGGGAGCACCCTGGGCTGTGGGAGGGGTCCCTGCCCGGGGGGGCACTGGGGTCCCTTCCCACCCAGAGCGTTCCGTGACCCCGCGATAATGCAGATGACCCCTCCAGGGTCAGAGAAGGGCTTTGCCCTTTGGGAACTGTATCCGGGATCCTCTACGGATCCAGCCGGGGGCGCAGCGACCCCCCGCGCCGGGGGAGCTCCTGCCCATCCCGCCTTCAGCCGCGTGCGACCCCCCGGCTCTGCCTGCGCCCGCGCACCGCAGGGGCCCCGCCGGGGGGGAGGGGGGGGGCGAGGTGCTGCGCTGGGCGGGGCCGCTGGGCAGCCCCCGCCGGGGGTGCAGGGGGGGGCCGAGGGGGGTGTGGGGGGGGTGCGCGTGTGCAACCCCGCGCCCGCCATTCCCCGCCGCCGCCAGGGGGCGCCGCCGCCCGTCACGTGGGCGGGGCCCTGCAGGCTCCGGGGCCGGCGGGGGGTCGGTCCTGCCGGGGGCTGCGGGGGGCTGTCCGCTCCCCCCCAGGGCAGCGCGAGCCCCGGAGCTCTGGGCACCCCCAAAGCTCCGGGCACCCCCGGAGCTGGGGCCGTGCCCGCCCCGAGCTTGGGCCGCCCCCGGCGAGGGGGTTCCTGCGTCCCCCCCGTCCCGCACCCGCCGGGGCCGGGAGGTGCCGAGGCTGCTCCCTGCGGGGCTGTGTCACACCCCCGGCCCCCCCGGCCCCCCCGGCCCCTGCACGAAGCTGCCGCTGACCCGGGCTGCTCGGGCGGGCGCTCGGCTGGGTACCAGCATGGCCGGGGGCCGGGTGGGGCTGGCTGGGGCCGGGGGGGGGCTGGCTGGGGCCGGGGGCGCTGGCTGGGGCCGGGGGGGCTGGGCCAAGGGGCGAGAAGGGCTGAGGCTCGGGGTGAAGCTCACCTGGAGTCCGAGGGCTGCGGCCCCCGGGGTCTGCGGGGCAGAGCTGCCGGGCCCAGGGGAGCACCCACAGCGGGCGCAGGGCAGCTGGGGCAGGGTGGGCTCCGCACCCCCGGACCCCCGGGCCAGCGGGCACGGCTGCCAGGCAGCTCTGTGCAGCACCGGCCCCCCATTGTGCCGGCAGCGATCTCGGGGTGCTTCAGTGGTGGGGCAGAGCAGCACGGGCGGGATGCTGGGGTGAGGGGGATGAGGGGTGTTGGGGGGAGGATGAGGGGTGTCGGGGGGACGCCGGCTCGCTCCGGGTGCGTGGGCAGCTGGGACGCTGCGTTGGCGTGGGCAGAGACCTGCCACAGCCCGTGGCAGCACCGGGGGTGAGCACAGGTCCCTGTCCCCAAGGGGCCAGGCCCTGGGGATGTGTGTGGAGCTTCGGGTGGCCCCAGGGAGGGTCGTGCCGGCAGCACACGGACCCGTGTCTGGGTGTGCAGGACCAGGGCGTGTGGACACGGGCCGCCTGGGCAGCCGGGGTGCGGGATCGCCCCGGGGAGGTGCCGGCATGGCAGGGCTGCTGGCAGGGAGCACGGAAAGGGGGCTGCAGCGCAGGAGAGAGTCTTTCGCCCTTCCAGGGCCACGTCACTGCTGCTTCCCGACGTGGGGAGGCCTGGTCCCAGGCCAAGGCCCTGCCGTCCCGGGGTGAGGGGATGCAGCACGGGATTGCCCCCGGCAGAAGGCCTTGGCGTTCCTGGGCTGGGGGTGGTTCTGGGCAGACGTCCCGCAGCTCCCAGGTGGCAGATGGATCTGGGATGTCCCTCTGCAGCCCAGTACCGCCCCTCACATGCCAGCTGGAGTCTCCTGACGGGCTCTCTCCGATCCTGTTCCTGACATTATTTTCCATAGGCCATGTCTGCGAATCCCCATCTGCCCGCTTGGGCTGTAGGCGGGGTGCCAGGGGCTGGCGGAGATGGGCTGTGGCGGGGGATGCTGCGAGGCGCCGGGGGGTGCTGGCTGTGCTCTGCGGAGCTGTCGGGATCACAGGGTGGTGGGGGTCAAGGGAGCTCTGGAGGTCACCTGGCCCGGTCAGGGGCAGCTACAGGGGGCTGCCCAGGACCACTTGGATCTCGGGTATCTCCAAGGATGGAGACTCCTCAACCTCTGGGCAACCTGTGCCTGGGCGCAGTCACCCCCACGGCAACAGAAGTGTTTCCGTGTGTTCCGGTGGCGTCTCACGGGTTTTGATCTGTGCCCGTTGCCTTTCGTCCTGTCACTGGGCACCACGGGGAACAACCCCCCTCCCTCCTCATTCCCTCCGGTCAGACACTGCTGCGAGCCCCTCAGCACCTTCCCTCCTCCGGGCTGCACAGCCCCAGCTCCCTCCCTCTCCTCGCAGGAGGATGCTCCGGTGGCTCATTCTCAGGGTTTGCTGGACTCTCTCCTTTGCGCCCATGTTTTCCTTGTACGGGGGGCCCGGAACCGGACCCAGCGCTCCAGATGTCTCGCCAATGCTGAGCAGGGAGGAAGGATCCTGGCAACACCGTAACAGCCCAGGGTACTGCCGGCATCCTGTGCCAGGGGCACGGTGCTTGTGCAGGGAGAGCTTGGTGTCCGCCGCAACCCCCGGGTCCTCGGCAGCTGCTTCCCGGCCGGACGACACCCAGCACATGCTGGTGCTGTATGTGCCCTTGGCTGAACTTCCTGGGACGCCAGGTCCTGTCTGCGGATGGCAGCACACCTGGCCGGCCAGCCGCTCCCCCCGTGGGCCATCGCACGCTGGGGCCGGACGGTGCGCTCTGCCCTGTCAGCCGCGTTAGTAACGGAGATACTGAACGCCGTTGGCCTCGATGTTGACCCCTGGGGTACCCCGCTAGCGACTGGCCTCCAGCTGGGCTTTGTACCACTGGTCACAGCCCCCTGGGCCCAGCCACTCAGCGGATTTTCAGCCCACCTCACTGTTGGCGTCTCATCCGCAGCTGCTGGGCTTGCCCGCGAGGATGCTCCAGGAGATGTGTGACAAGCGTCACTGGGATCGAGGAAACACCATCCGCGCTCCCCCCGTCCGCTGATGAAGGCCGCCCGGCTCTGCCTGCCCCTGCGGGCTCCCTGCCCTCACCAGCGCCCCGGCAGCTGTCCCTGCTGCCCCCCAGCTCATCTCCCAGGGCACCCGTGGTCGGCTCCCGCCTGTGCTGGCTGCAGCCAGCAGGTGACAGTGGCAGGGACAGAGGCAAGTCCTGCAGCCCTGTCTGAGCGTCCGGAGGTCTTGGGCAGCCTCTGTAGTGGGAGAGCCGGGGGGGTCCCAGTCAGGAGAGCCAGCCAGTGGGTTGCAGAGCAGCTCAGCCCAGTGCAGGTCGGCATTGTGGTCCAAGGAGGGGGTGTCCCCCACTGCTCCCAGCCCACGGCTCCCCACGCCGTCAGTGCAGGATGCCAGCCCTTCAGCTCAGCCAGCCCGGACGAGCTCCAGCGTCTCCTGTGCTCGAGAGCTGGGTAAGGAGCGGCAGAAAGCGCTCCCGGTGCAGAGGGAGCCTGCCCCCCGAGCGAGAGGCGTCACGGAGCAGTCCCCCAGCCTCCTGGCCCTGGGCCCCCTCTGGCAGCGTGACTGCCCCCATGCGCAGGGCGATCCCTGGGTTCCCGCTCTGCGCCCCGAGGTGTGAAACACTGAGCAGCAGTTAAATGCGCCGCAGACAGATTTAGTCACGAGACCCGGAGTCATTAAATGTGCAGCGCGGGGGGGGGACGTGGTGAGCCACGCGCCCCAGCTCCCTCGTGAGCAGGTCTCTGCAGGTGTGCCTGCTCCAGCCTCCCAACCGTTCCCGCCGCTGCTGGGGGAGGGAAGCGCCGGGAAGCGCTGGGAGGCTCTGGGAAGTGCTGGGAGGCTCTGGGAAGTGCCGTGAAGCAGCAGCGTGTGGAAGAGCAGGTTGGTGCCACGCAGAAAGGAGCGCGGCTCCGGCACAGGGCGGCCCCAGGCTGGGAGCGATCTCAGCAGGCAGCCGTGGGGCTGCGCAGGGCCAGAGCCCCCCCGGGGGCAGGAAGTCCTGGGGGCACAGCACAGCACAGGGCAGGGGGACCTGTGGGCTCAAGGGTACTCTGCACGTTTTCCCCTCCTGCCACCCCACCTTGCGCTGCCCCCACCAGCACCTTGCATTCCCCACTCCCAGTACCCCCCCCATCCTCAACAGCACCCTGCCCTCCCCACTCCCAGTACCCCCCCATCCTCACGCCCCAGACGCACTCTGACTCTGCCCCCACTCCCCCAAGCACCCCCTGCCCCATCCCTGCCCCCCAGGACACGGGCCCCCCGTGCGGAGGGTTCCCTGGACGCCCCCGGCTGCAGCCCTGGGGCTGTTGGAGGCCTTGGTGTCCCAGGCCCAGGCAGGACGCGCTGCCCGGGGGGCACAGCCCACCCTCCCGCTCCAGGCACAGCACCCCCAGCCCCACCACCGAGCCTGGAGCATGGCAGCAGAGGGCCTGGCCAGCTGGGGGGGCTGCACGTGGGGGGCTGCACGTGGGGGGCATCAGTGGGTTTGGGGAGGGTGGTTAGCAAAGGAGGGAAGCCGGGTTGCCAGGGCAGCTCCTTCCCCTCTAACCCCTTTCCCTGAAGGCACAGTCCTTCATCCTGCCCTGCCTCACCAGCCCACAGAATCGTGGGAGCACGGAATGGTTTGGGCTGGAGGGACCTCACCTGCCACGGGCAGGGACCCCTTCCACAGCCCAGGGTGCTCCCAGCCTCACCCAGCCTGGCCTTGGGCACTCCCAGGGATGGGGCATCCCCAGCTTCTCTGGGCACCTGTCCCAGTGCCCCCCACCCTCTGCGGGAAGAATTCCTTCCCCATGGCCCAGCTCCATCTCCCTCTTTCTGGTTAAACCTGTCACCCCTTGTCCTGTCACCCCCTGCCCTTGGGAAAGCCCCCCCAGCTCTCCTGCACCCCAAAGAGGCCGAGGCAGGGTTCAGCACCCCAGGGTGTCTGCGGACTCCTCGGCAGGACAGCAAAACCCGGGATAAGGCCGGGGGTCAGGCCGGGGCGGGGGCTGTGTCAGCATCCCCGCGGATCCGGTGGGAAGGAAAGAGGGAGCGGGAGGCACAGCTTTCCGTGTCCCTCCCGCCTGCTCCTGGCCCGGGTCACACCCGTCTGTGCTGGGGGTGGCTGGAGGCACACGCCAAGGCCCCACATTAACTGGTGGGTGGGGAGCAGCCCCCCCCCAGCCGGCTGCCCAGGGACAGCCTTTGCCACGCACCCAGGGCGTTGGGGCGGAGGGGACAGCACCGAGGAGCCTCAGCCAGAGACCCCCCGGCGGCAGGACTACGGGGGCCATGTCCCACCCAGCACCGGAGGCTCCCAGAGGGGACGGCGCTGCCGCAAGCTGTACGGGCTGGGGGCCACGTCCCGGGGCTGCGTCCCGGCACGGCGCGAGCCGCAGGGGCAGGAAGCGCGCTGAGGCGTGGGACGCCCATGGCATGCGTGCGTGACTGGCGCTGCAGCAGGGCAGGGTGTTTGGGAAAGGCAGTGCCCTGGGACTGCCACCCCCACCCCCCCCGTGCCTGGGCCGTCTCCCAGGCAGATGGCGGCCGCGCCGTGGGGCAGCGGCACCCAGCAAGGCCCGTGCTGCGGGAAGCAGAGGGCTGGGCGCGGGTGCCCTGGGCGGCACGCAGCGAGGCTGCCGCTGGCGCACCCAGGGCTCGGTGTGTCAGCAAGGAACATCTGATGTTTCCGAGCCCTGCAGCAGCTGCTCCTACGCCACCAGCTCGGGGAGGAGACGGCTGCAGCTCCCGCTAGCACCGGGAGCGGGACAACACACCACCTCGTCCTGCGTCCGCCGGCTTCTAGAGCTGGTCTTGGCCCAGCGGCTTCGTACCCGAGAGCCAGGAGTGGCCGCGCAGGGCACAGCGCGGGACCCGGCCCGTGGGCCGGCCCGGGCGATGGCCAGTTTGTGCTCCGGGCAGGGCTGCGGGATGCGGGGCAGGGGCAGTGGGCAGCGCAGGTGCTTGGGCCGAGCAGCCCCCCGCTGCGAGTCCTGCACAGGCACCTGCAGTGCGGGGGGGCGAGCGCGGCCACCGGGCACTCGCCCTGGGACGGGCAACATGGGGAGAGGGCTGCCTGCCTTCTGCCAGAGCTTGGGCCACTCTGCACCCAGGACTGCAGGGCAGCGGCGGCGGTGGGGCAGGAGGGAACCTGGCGAGCTCGGCACGCTGTCCCCAGACCGGCACGGCTCACCCCGGCTGTGGCCACTGTCGCTGTGCCCGAGGAGCAGCGTGACAGTCCTGGCCTGAGCCCAGAGCCCCTTGTGCCGGCCGGGACGCGCTGCAGATGGGGAGCTGGACCTTGGACTTGGCTCGCCAGTCCGTGGGACGTGGAGTCCGGCAGCGACCAGAGGCTTTTCTCCAGGTAGCCAGAGCTGCCGAGGAGCCGTTCCACGATGCTCTTGTCACAGGAGCAGGGTGACACATCGTCTCCAGCCGGAGCCTTCAGCAGGGGGCCCTGACACAGCTCTGAGCATGGAGTTCAGCAAGAATCACCCTCAGCGGGGGCTGCGGACAGCAGTGGTGAGCCCACAACAGGGGTGCTGCCCAGGCTTGGGTGGCACACTCAGCCCGGGGCGTTAGCCCCCTGATTGCCTGGGCTGAGCTGGAGCCAACTGCTCCTGCGGGAGCCAGTCCCTACGCGCTCGAGTGCCTCGGGAGAAGTGGTGTCACCGTGGGTGAGAGGGGCATTTTGCTGGTTTGGGTTGGAGGGACCTCAAAGCCCCCCCCAGCCCCACCCCCTGCTACGGGCAGGGACCCCTTCCACAGCCCAGGGTGCTCCCAGCCTCATCCAGCCTGGCCTTGGGCACTCCCAGGGATGGGGCATCCCCAGCTTCTCTGGGAACCTGTCCCAGTGCCCCCCACCCTCATCATAATCCGTGTCCCCAGCTCCTTCCCCACAGGGCTGCTCTCAGCCCGTTCATCCCACCGACTGCACCGGCATTGCCCCAACGTGGGTGCAGGACTCGCACTTGGTCCCATTGAATGTTGGGGGGTTCACGGGTCGATCCCTGGGTTCCCCTGCGCCGACCCAGCCTGGGCCCCCGCAGACACTTCACTGCAAGCTCTCCCCAAAGGGACCTGGCGGCGGGGTGCAGGTCTCCAACACGTCCCACCCGCATCTCTCTGGGGAAGACTAAAGCACCTCCTGCCCCCCCCGAGCTGTGCTTTCACTCAGAGCAAAAGCCTCTTCCAGAGCTCCCAGGAAGTTCCCTGCCCATGTCCTGGCCTTCCTGGGCTCGGCTGGAGGCTGAGGGAGCTGGCGTGCCTGGGCGCGACCCCCGCGTGCCACCCGGAGCACTGGACTCGGCCGGAGGCTGAGGGAGCTGGCGTGCCTGGGCGCGACCCCTGCGTGCCACCCGGAGCACTGGACTCGGCCGGAGGCTGAGGGAGCTGGCGTGCCTGGGCGCGATCCCCGCGTGCCGCCCGGAGTGCTGGACTCGGCCGGAGGCTGAGGGAGCTGGCGTGGCCGGGCGCGATCCCCGCGTGCCGCCCGGAGCGCTGGACTCGGCCGGAGGCTGAGGGAGCTGGCGTGGCCGGGCGCGATCCCCGCGTGCCGCCCGGAACGCTGGACTCGGCCGGAGGCTGAGGGAGCTGGCGTGGCCGGGCGCGATCCCCGCGTGCCGCCCGGAGCGCTGGGCACACTGCTGGCGATGGCCAGCCTGGCCCTGACCCCGGCTGGAGCCCGGCCCCTCCGCCCCTGTGTGCGGGGCACCGGAATGTGGGAACGGCTCCTGCTCCCTCCGAAGGGCAGCAACGGGGAGGGCTTCAGCCAGCCCCCCCCCCCCCCGCACTCAGGGGGCAATTCCCTGCTCCAGATGCCTCACCGAGTGGGAGATCCGGGGACACCACCTGCCTCCGCTTCCCTGCAGCGGGAACGTGCCTCGGGCACGCGTGGCATCCCCGTGTGAAGCCAGGGCGGCCGTGGCTGCTCGACCTGGGCTGCCCGGACGCCGACGCCGCCCCCGAGGTCCAGCAGGCTGCTCGGCCCTCTGTCCTGCCCTTGGGCACCACTGGGCATCCCCGTGGGGTGCGCCCAGCGCCCAGAGGACACGCGCCTGCGGGATGTGCCGGGAGCGAACCGCCAGTGCTGGGCAGCTCCGGCAGCCCCCCGTCTGCCCCCCTGCCCTGCCCCCCACCGTGTCCCCTGTGGGGTCTCCACCACCCTCCCGCCTGGCAGGCTGGAGGGACCAGATGGGCCCTGCCTCCGCCTGGCTCCGCTCTCCCGGCTGGAGACGTGGCGTCCTGCCGCTTCCCACTCGCCAGCAGTTGCATCCGCTTCTTCTCCGACCTTTGGAGAGCGGGCGCAGGCGGGAGCTCTGCTTGGCACCACACCGGCCTGCAGCCCCTGCCCCGGCCGGGCCCCCAGCCCTGTGGAGCCCGCTGCCTGCTGCCCACTGCCTGCTGCCCGCTCCAGCTGGGAGCACTGGGCCAGGTTCCCAGAGAAGCTGTGGGTGCCCCATCCCTGGGAGTGCCCAAGGCCAGGCTGGATGAGGCTGGGAGCACCCTGGGCTGTGGGAGGGGTCCCTGCCCGTGGCAGGGGGTGGGGCTGGGGGGGCTTTGGAGTCCCTCCAACCCAAACCATTCCACAATCCCACAGTTCTCATCCCCACACAGACACAAGCATGGGGCCGCCCCATGGGGCAGTGCTGGGGCTTCCCCACGAGGGCTGGCTTCCTGCTCTGTGGGTTTGCCCTGGCTGTGGGGCAGCTGCGTGCACAGCCAGGGGCCCCCCACTGTCCGCCCCACACGTGCTGCCCGCCGGCTGTTCCCTAAGCTGGGCCCTTTCGGCTGCCCCTCCAAGCGGTTCCCTTCTCCCAGCTCGTGCCGGCTGCTTCCCGCTCGGCCGCGCTCCAGGGCAGCTGCCACGATCCCGTCTACGGTGCGGCCCCGCGCCTGGGCTGCGCTGTGGGGGGGAAGGAGCTGCCGGTGCCCTCCCTGGGGGCTGCTGCCCCGAAGGAAGGGGTTCTGCCCCCCCCCCCCCCCCGGAGGCCTGTCCCTCACCGTGGACTCGCTCCCTGTGCTGCCTCCTGGACCTCCACAGGACCTGCCCCGTGGCATTTTGCCCGGGGGTCTCAGGGCTGCGGCGCCCGTCCCACCGCCCCATGCCGGGGGTCTGGTCCCGGGCCCTGACCCCAGGACCCGCTGCCTAACGCCGTGGGGCGGCCGACGTGCCGCTGCCCCGGCTCAGCTGCCGGTGTGAGCTGGGCGCTGGGGCGATGCCCGGAGTCCTGGGACCGGCGGAACGGTCGGCTGCCCGGGAACAGCGCGTTCTCGCTCCCCGGGCTCGCGAGGGGAATCCGGGGGGGTCGCGGGGGGAATCCGGGGGGTCACGAGGGGAATCCGGTGGGGTTGCAAGGGAAATCCGGGGGGGTTGCCTCCATGGGCTAAAAACCACCCGACCAACTGCAAGGGAACAGCTCCCCAGAACCAGACAAAGGGGCAGAGCCGGGACACGATTTGCACCCCCCGAGGTGGCAACGCCGACCTGGGAGGGGGCAGGAAGACACTGGAATGGGGCAGGAACGTTGGGATGGGGCAGGAATGTTGGAATGGGGCAGGAACACTGGAACGGGGCAGAAAGACACTGGAATGGAGCGGGAAGACATCCCTTGGTGGCTGCAGCTCCCGCGGAGCGGAGGAGGGATGGGCAGGAGCTGTGGCCAGCGCAGGCCCCAGGGGATGCTGGAAAGCATGGATGTCCCACGGATGTCCCGGGCAAAGCGGGTGCCCAAGCGAGCCCCCCCGGCCGGGGCGCTGTCTGTCCGTCCGTCCGTCCCGGCTGCGGGCAGTGCTGCCGGCGGGTTTCCTCCCGGCCCCCGGTGCTCCCACAGGAAGGGAGAATCGCTGCTCCGGCAAGGTGTTTCCTGGCTCCCCAGATAGGATGCGGAGGCACATCCTGACCCCGCGGGTGTGCACAGCCCCCGCGGCTGTGCGTGACACAGCCCCCAGTGACGCGCAGCACCCCCAGCCCCCCCGGCCCCGCGCACGGGTACACGCGGCCACCCGTGTGCGCGGAGCCGTGGCCAGGCCGTGACCCGTGACGTCCCGGTGTCCGGCGCCGCTGCCCGGCCCAGCTGCGGCAGGACACGGTGCGGGGGGGCGGTAGCCGGGCCGGGGGTGTCCCCTTCCTGGCAGGAAAGGGGCTGAGCTGCCCGCGCGGGTTTCCTGGAGGCTCCAGCGCCTCGGAGCAGCCTGAGCGGGAGCACGCGGGGCTGGGGCAGGTAACAGCACCGGGGCGGGGGGGCCCCAGGAATGTGAGGCTGGGGGACTCCAGCAGCGTGGGGCCAGAGGGTCCCAGCAGCGTGGGGCTGGGGGAACCCAGGAACATGGGGCTGGAGTACCCCAGGAATGTGGGGCTGGGCTGGGGGACGCCAGCAGCGTGGGGCAGGGGCTCTTCCGCTCCCTGCCGGGGCCGCGCAGCGGAGACACCCCGGGGAGGGCAGCCCCGTACCCCAACGGGGCCAGGGGGCTGGGGCAGTCGTGGCACCTCGCCCTGGGGTCAGCGGGGGGGCCCGTCCCCACCCGGGTGTGGGTTCCATGGGGCTGGACCGGCAACACCGGGACTCGGCTGCGGGACAGTTCAGGCTGCGCCATGGGGCTGGGCTGTGGGGCAGCACGAGGCACGGCCGTGGCCCGTAGGGTTCGGGGGGGCAGTCCGGGGGGGTCCGGGAGGGGCGCGGGGGGTCCAGGAGGAGCGCGGGGGGAGCGGGGGCGAAGCGCCGGGGAGCAGCGGGGGCAGCGGAGGGCCCGGGGTGCCGGTGGCGGCTGCGGGGCGCAGACCCCCCCTCACTCCGGGGGGGGAGGGGGCGGGCGGATGCCGGGGCCGGAGCAGCCGCCTCTGAAGTTTCCCTCCGCCCGCCCCTTCCCGCGCGCACCGGCTCCCCGTTGTCATGACAACTCCTTAAACTAACTCCCGCTGCCGGTGGCGGGGGCCGAGTGCGCGGAGCATCCGCCGCGCGCGCCGCCCCCCGCCCCGGCCCCGCCGCCCCCGCCCCGCTCGTTCCGCTCCTCCCGCTACCGGCGGCCGCCGCTGCCCCGGGCCGCGCCGCGGCTATGGTGGCTCGGGCCCCGCCGCCCCCCCGCAGGTACCGAGCGGCCCCGGGGCTGTCCAGGGGGGCGGGTGGAGGGTCCGGGCGGGGCAGCGCGGAGCGGAGCCGGACCCCCCCCCGGGGTCACCCTGCGCACCGGGCGCCCGCGGAGGACCCGGAGCCGGTCCCGGACCCCGACCCCGGGCGGGGCGGAGGCCCCGGGGGGGCCGCGGCGGGAGGGGGCTGGGCGCTGCCGGGGGGCTCACGGGCGGGCGGGGGGCGCGGCCGTGGGTTTTGCATCGGTGGGTGGGGGGCTGCGGCTTGCCGGGGGGAGCGGCCCGGTCCCGGGGGCCGTGCTTGGGGGTCGCGTGCCCGTCCTGGGAGCCGGAGCCGCGCGCTGGGGCGCGGGGATGCGCGCGGGGGGTGGCCGGGGGGTGGGGTGCGGGGGGGAGCGGGAGGGCGGCCCGAGGGGGCGGGAGCGGCGGCCGGGACCGGGGTGTCCGTGCCGGGCGGGGGGGCTGCGCCGCCTTCGGGGCCGCGGCGGGGTGGGGGGGTCGGGCTGTTCGCGGGGAGCTGCGGGGGGCGGGCGCCGCGGTTTGTGCTGGGGGGGCAGGAGCCCTGCTTTCCGGTACCGGGCGTCGGGGGGGGCTGTGACACCTGCGGGAAGGTCCGGGCACGTTTCATCCCGGGAAGCGGCCCGGGCCGGGCGGGGGGAGGCTGGGAGCAGCCTGGGCTAGGGAGGGGGTCCCTGCCCCTGGCGGGGGGGCACTGGGGGGCTTTGGGGTCCCTCCACCCCATCCCGTGGTCCCGCGACTGGCGTCTCCCTCAGCTTCTGTCGCTCACCCGGCTGCGGTCCCCGCGGGGAGCGGGGTGCAGGTACCCCGGGGTTTGCGCGTGCGGTGCCCAGCGCCTGGGGGCGCCCTGGGTGGCGGCACCTCCGGGCCGCGCTCGCGGGGGGCCGGGCGGCCCCGGCGGATCTGGGTGGCTGGGGGGCCGCGGGCTCTGCCCCCCCCCCCCGGGGGCGTGCTGGGGGGCCGCGGGCTCTGCCCCCCCCCCCCGGGGCGTGCTGGGGGGCCGCAGGAAAAGCTTGGGCCCGCCACACTCCCGCTTCCCCAGGGGGCGAGGAGGCAGGGAACGGCGGCGCTGGGTTGGGGCGCGGGGGCTCTGGTACCCGCGCGTGGCGGCCGGTGCCGGTGCCGGTCGGGAACTGGCGCGACGGCAGCCGCGGATCCAGCGGGAGCCGCACGTGCCGGTTGTTGCCTCGAGGTCTGGACCGGGAGCTCGAAGCCGGCGGCGCCGCTCGGGGGGACGGCCGGGGCGTCGGTGGGGAGCAGGGTCCGGCCGAGCCGGCCTGGCGGGTGTCCTGCAGCCGGGGGGGTGGGAGATGCTCACGGGGTGTTCTCGGAGCTGCCGTGTGTTTGTGCCGGCGCCGGGGGAGGGCTGGGGTCCTGCAGGGCCCCGCTCCCCTCGCGCTCCGGCTCTGCGGGTCGGTGCCTTTGCCCCGGTGGGCGCGCGGTGGCCAAGTGGCGCTGGGCTACGGCTGTCGTGGATGTGGCCATCACACGGGACCCCGAGTTCCCCGTGCGAGGGGGGTAGGGATGCCAGCAGGGTGAGGGAGGGGATTCTGCCCTTCTGCTCTCGTGAGACCCCCCCGGAGTGCTGTGTCCAGCTGTGGAGCCCCCGGCACCAGAAGGGTACAGACCGGTTGGAGCGAGGCCAGAGGAGGCCCTGGAGATGCTGCGAGGGCTGGAGCCCCTCTGCCATGGGGCCAGGCTGGGGGGGTTGGGGGGTTCAGCCTGGAGCAGGGAAGGCTCCGGGGAGACCTCAGAGCCCCTGCCAGGGCCTGGGGGGTACAAGGAAGCTGGGGGGGCTTTTCCCAAGGGCAGGGAGGGACAGGCCAAGGGGTGACAGGTTTAACTGGAAAGAGGGAGATGGAGCTGGGCCATGGGGAAGGAATTCTTCCCGCAGAGGGTGGGGGGCACTGGGACAGGTTCCCAGAGAAGCTGTGGGTGCCCCATCCCTGGGAGTGCCCAAGGCCAGGCTGGATGAGGCTGGGAGCACCCTGGGCTGTGGGAGGGGTCCCTGCCCGTGGCAGGGGGTTGGAACTGGATGGTGTTTAAGGTCCCTCCCAACCCAAACCGTTCCGGGATTCTGTGGGACTGGGCCGGAGGCTCAGCGCGGGGCCACAGGGCTCAGCTTGCTGGGAACTGCGCGGGGCAGGGAGGGGTCCGCCCCCCGGGGTGGGACAGGCTCTTCCCCCCGACTTCATCCCCTTCTCTGAATGCTTGGAGGTCGTTCTGTCCCCGCAGTGGCGCGCGGGCAGCGGGGGGAACGCGGAGCACGTTTCCGGCGGTTTGATCCCGGCGCTGGAACACGTGCCAGCTCCAGCGGTTCAGCACAGCCACCCTCGGGCCGGCTCTGCGGGCCGCGCCAGGCCGGCATGGGGGGCTGTGGGCAGAAAGGGGCCCGAAGGAGGCTGTTCCGTGCTTTTCAGACCGTGGCCTGTTTTCCCTGGCGTACAGCGTGGAACCGGGGTGTTCACCTAACGCCAGCTGCTCTCACCTGGGGGGTATGATGGTATGTGTGCCGGACGGCGCTGCTCGCTTAGGGCACCGTGCCAGTCTGGGGGGCACAGGGACGCGCCCAGGGCCACACCCAGGGACATGCCCAGGGACACACGGACCCGCGCACAGATACACAGACTATTCCGTTGAGGTTTCCACCAGCTGAAATCTTTCCGCCGCCGCTCGGGAGCGTGTAAGCACGTTGCAAAGGGTGAGGCACGTGTGCGCAAGCAGTGAGGAGCGGAGTGCGGGGTGTGGGGGGTGTGGGGTGGGGAGGGGGCCGGCACGACGGGCAGGGCTCCCCTTCCGTCCCGCCGAGCGCGGCAAAGCGCGTGCAAAGCCGGGGCATCCCGGTGGGGTGCTGCTCCCGGATGGAGATGCCACGGGAGCCCAGGGGCGATGGGCAGCTGGTCCTGCCCTGGTGCCAGGGACAGAGCACGTGGCTGCTGTGGGGCTTTGCAGAGCTGGGCCGGGGCTGGCGATGGATTGTGGGGCAGCGCTGGGCAGGAGCTCGCCATGGCACGTGGGGCAGAGCTGGGCGGGAGCTCGCCATGGCATGTGGGGCAGCGCTGGGTGGGGGCTCGCCATGGCACGTGGGGCAGAGCTGGGCTCTCCCATGGGAGCTGGAGTGGGGCTGTGGGAGGGGAGCTGCTCCTGGCCGGTGCTTTTGGGAACGAGGGGTATTCCAGGGACGGGCTGTGGCTGGGAGGTCACATCGGGGGGGCACCCGTTGGCAGCGCTCCCGGCTCCCAATCTGCTCCCCCTTTGCGCAGGAGACGGGAGCTCGAGGGGAGCCTCAGGCTGAGGGAGCTGTGTGGGGCAGGGAAAGGGCCGGAGGGCAGCAAAGGGGCTTGGCCATGCCCTGCCCCGCTCCGGCCTCTGGCCCGGTGCTGACCGCTAGGCTGGGAGGTGGGATGGGGGTCCGGGTCTCCCCTTGGGATGGGGGTCTGGGTCTCCCCTTGGCGCTGGGGGTACAGGGAGCAGGAGCTGTGGGGTGCAGCAGGGGCTTGGCAGCCTCGTGGGGTGCAGGGGAGCCGTGGGGCAGGGGGAGGCCGTGCAGCTGAGGCAGGTTCGGGGGGTAAATTGCCATCCCACTCCTCGGTGCCGAGGAGCTCTGTCACTGTGACAACGGGTGACAGCTGGGCGCAGGAGTGCCGCGGCTCCCGCTGCAGCGTGGGGAGGGCAGGGGTGCAGCCTTTGGGGGACCCCCCAGGCCCAGCCCCAGCTCGGGGTGCCAGTGCTCGTGCTGCCGCCGTGTCGGGGCACGGGCGACGGGTGCTTGGGTAACCTGAGGAGCGGGTGGCTCAGGAGACTCTTCCATCATTAAATATTGAAGGACCTTCGCCACCGTGTCCCTCCCGTCCCCCCCCCGCTGCCGGCAGCGCCGGGCGTTTGCGGTTCTGGGTGTTGCGCGGACCCGGCTCCGACCGCGGGTGCCTTTGGGTAGGAGCAGAGCTGGGGGGGCCTGGGGGGGTCCCTCCATGCCTGGCTCACCCCAGGCAGAGCCCGGCCCCCTCAGCGGGCAGGACGCGTGCCACGCAGACACATCCCGTGGCCCCGAGAGCCCCGTGGTGGCACCAGGGGGTTGAGCTCCAGCCTCTGCTCCGAGGGGCTCAGTGGGAAGGAGCTGGCTCTCCGGAGGGGCTGCTCCATGCCAGGGCGGGTGACTTGGCGAGCTCCGGAGCCACAGGGAGGCCTTGGGGGGCAGGGGGCGTCAGCTGGGCCGTGTTTCACCCAAGGGTGCAATTTGGCTCCGGACAGACCGGGCGGGTGCTGGGCTGTGTCCCACCGCCCCACGGCTGCACCCACCTTGGGGGCTGTAGGGCTCCCTTCCCCGGGAGACGCTGGCACCCCTGGCTCCTTTAGGGAGTGGTTAAGGCTTCCAGGTCTGGATTCCTCTGCTTTTTATGGCCAGCCTCGGGGGAGCGCGAAGAATGGCAGGAAACGCAGCGGCCCCGGCGCACTCGGCGCTGGACGCTGCTGTTGGGCAGTGGCGGAAGCTGGCCCGGGGGGGGGCTGCCCGGGGACCCTGCCCTGCCCAGCGGAGGCTCAGCCATGTCCTTCCAGCGTGACGTGGTGTGTCCTGACCCCGCTCGGCCAGGACCGCGGGGCAGCAGGTCGTGGGGGCGGGGGCCACGGGCTGTGCCCCTTCCCGCGTCTCCCGCGCCGCTGCAGGGTGGCGCGTCCCTCTGGGGACGTGACGACTGTGCTCGGCTCTCCCCGGCCGGCTGCTCGCCTGCAGCCTGAGCCCCACAGCGCGGGGGGCTGCGGGGGGCCGTGGGGCCGTGGCTGGGCGTGCTCTTGCGCGGAGACGTGCAGTGGTGTCTGTCCGTGGCTCTGCAGTCCTTGGCCCGTGTTTCTGCCTGCCCCGTTGCCGGGAAAAGCTTTGCCTGCCTCGTGGGGAGCACGGAATGGATTCCTTGGGGATCTCGTGAGTGGGGACCGGGCGTTGTCCCTTTGTGGGGCCCTGGGAGACCTCGGGGGGCAGAACCGGGCACATCCCCTCCCTGTGAACCTGATCACAGGCATCCCTGCGTGTCCCGTCTGCCACGTCACAACCCCACGGGCATCTCCGTGCGGAGACATTCCCACAACCCCGAGACGGGAGTCTCCAGATGCTTCCCAGCTCCCGGTTCCGTCCCGGGGATGGTCTGACCTCCACCGACTTGTCGTTCCTGGCCCTGCGGCGTGTTGGACGCTGGGGCCCGGCTGCCGTGGTTACGGCGGGGCTGCAGTCCCTGCCACCTCTCCCGGGAAGGGAAGGAGCTGGAGGAAGAGCAGGGAATCTGGGCATTTGTGATAAAGGAGGCTCGGACAGGGGAAGGGCAGGGTCGCCATTCACGAGCAGGAGGAGTCGGGGCGCTGCCGGCTGGTCGGAACAAGGCCCCTCCGGCTCCACGGAGAGCAGGACCCCCGGGGGCTGGGAGCGCCTGGATCCTGGCAGCGCAGGGGCTGCAGCCGAAATGCGCCGCGGATCATCTGCATAATTTATTCCTCTGCGAGGAGTTGAATTCATCAGGTCCAGTGACACCCTCGCGAAGCTCCCTCGCCTGTTGGCAGCTGGGAGCGGGTGCTCGGATTATGAGCTTTTACTTTATCTCCTGAGCCGCTTCCTGTGCGCGTTTGACGTGGCGGGATGTGTATTCCCGTGGCCCATGTTCCGCCGGGCCCTTGTCACCCGGGGCCAGAAAAGAGGGTGCCCGAGGGTCCGACCCAGGAGCTCGTGGTGCTGGCCCAGGCTGCTGCGGAGGAAGAGCCGGGGCTTGAGCGAGGCGGGGGCTGGGAGCCACGTGCAGCTGGGGGCCGCGCTTTGGGACCCTCCGGCCGCCCTGGCCCGCCTCTGGCACTGCCCATGGCGCGGGGGGCCGGCTGGGGACCCCGGGGGTTCCTGCGGCAGGGAGCCCCCCCTCCGGGCGCCGGCCGTGCAAGGAGGGGTTTCCTTAGTGCGAGATCCCGCGGCGTTTCCCGCCGCCCTCGTGCTGGGAGGTGGGAAGAGCAGAAGCGCCGTCTCCTTTCCGCAGGCTGGGGGGATGTTCCAGCCTTTCGTGTCTATTTGCCTCCCCCTGGGGCAGCAGCCTCTGCTCGTCCCGCTGGGCACTCCTCTCGTCCCGCTGGGCCCTCTCGTCTCCCGTTTCTGGATCCCCTTGGCCTTGTGTTTTCCCGGGACGCTGGTACCCAGCCCTGCTCCCGTGGGGCTGTGCCCAGGGGGACGGCTCTGCCAGCACCGTTCCCCATGTGCTCCGTTGCCCGTTTTGCTCTGGGGTTTGCTCCTGGTGCTCCCCCAGCCCCCCCCGCCCCGGGGATGGTGGAAACGTGCAGCCGGTGCCCGGCTGGGTCGGGACAAGGTGCTGCCGGGGATTCGGGGCTCGGCTTCCCGGGCTGTGCCGGGGCCTCCGTGCGTGTCTGGGGAGCGGGGAGGGCTGCTGTGCCCCAGATGATGCCGCACGCGTGGGGGTTGGTCGGGTGTCTGATGCCAGGGGGGCGCAGGGGGTGTGAGCCGGGCCCCGGGCGCAGGTTATGCCGCCTGTGGTGACCTGTAGCTGTAGCCCAAACCCAGCCCATCCCCGGGGCTGCCGGGAGGCGTCGGGTGAGCTGGGAGCACGAGCCACTGGGTCCCTGCGTTGTGGCACACCCCCCCCCCCCCCATCCCCCCCCCCCATCCCAGCCTCCTAATGGCAGCAAACGGGTCTCCTGGCACTGCTGGCAGTGGGAGGGGTGGGGGGGCTGCCCGGTGCCTTTGCCTGGATCGGGCCCCGCGCTGGGCTGCCGCAAGGGATTTTGGAGGGAGCAGGGGTGGGGGGAGGTGTCCCGGGATGTGCCCCCTCTGCCCCGGGGTGTTACCCCTCAGCCCGGCAAGGCTGTGCTCCTCGAGCTTTGGTGTCCCCACCGGCACAGCGGTCCCCTCCCCCACCGTCTGCCCTGCTCAGCCTTGGTATTCCCAGTGCCCAGGGACAGGAGAGACTGGTCACTGAATGTCCAAGCAGGACACATGGATTCATGGAATCATGGGATGGTTTGGGTTGGAGGGACCTCAAAGCCCCCCAGTCCCACCCCCTGCCACGGGCAGGGACCCCTCCCACAGCCCAGGGTGCTCCCAGCCTCATCCAGCCTGGCCTTGGGCACTCCCAGGGATGGGGCATCCCCAGCTTCTCTGGGCACCTGTCCCAGTGCCCCCCACCCTCTGCGGGAAGAATTCCTTCCCCATGGCCCAGCTCCATCTCCCTCTTTCCAGTTAAACCCGTCACCCCTTGCTCTGTCCCTCCCTGCCCTTGGGAAAAGCCCCCCCCAGCTTTCCTGTACCCCCCAGGCCCTGGCAGGGGCTCTGAGGTCTCCCCGGAGCCTTCCCTGCTCCAGGCTGAGCCCCCCAACCCCCCCAGCCTGGCCCCATGGCAGAGGGGCTCCAGCCCTCACAGCATCTCCGGGGCCTCCTCCAGACTCGCTCCAGCCGGCCGACGTGCCCTGCTGCTCTCCCAGGTCCCTACACAAACAGCTCCGGGAGGTTTCCGCTGGTTTCACGGCACCGGCATCCTGGGAGCTCTCCCCGGGCGAGGAGTCGCTGGGGCCGTGGCAGCTGTGTCTGGAGCATCGTGCCACGGCCTCCACGGGGCCCTCGGCGGCGGCATTTCACATCAGCTGCTGAGTTTTCCAGCTGCATCCCAGGTTCTGGGATCCCTGGGCCAGCGGAGGCTGGAGTGTGGCTCCCACAAGGCTGCGAGCCTGGCGGCACCTCGGCCGCCTGCGTGGCACGCTGCGAGCTCGCGGCAGAAGCGGGGTGCCTGCTGCAGCCCCTTCCCCCTGGCACCTGGCGTTGCCGCCGCCAGCTGCGGCGTGGCCGGGGAGCGCTGAGGAATCCCAGCTCATCCATTTTTAATTTCCCACAACGGAGCGGCCATTGCGGCCGCTCTCCCGGAACGGCTCCTCGGCGAGACGCGAGCGGAGCAGGCCCGCACGTTCCCAGCGCGTAAGCGAGCCGAGGCACTATGGACGCGCTTCCCTCTTCTCCTGGCCGCCCGTAGCTCCGCCTGGGTGTGGCCCGGGCCCTCTCTGGGAGGTGGGCGCCTCCGGGCCCGCGTCCCTGTGGCTCATCCCGAACAAGAGCTGACCCTGTGGATGAACTGACCCCCAGCACTGGTGTTTCGGTTCGAGCCGGCCCTTGCTTCCCCTGGACTCTGGGCTGGGGAGGGAGAGGCACACGAGGACCCCCCACCCACGGCAGCCGCCTTCCCTGGTTCTTGGGCCCGGGCTGATCCCTGGGGAAGCCGCGTCGCCCACGCGCGTGGTCTCGCCGAGCTGCGGGGAGCGGCGGTGGTGGGGGCTGGGGACTTGCGAGTCCTCCAGCCAGCGCGGGCAACGGGCAGAGGCGGGGATGAGGGTGGGGGCATGGCGCTTCTGCTTGCGCCGGGGGGGGGCAGGGACGCTCTGCTGCGGCGGGGAGGAGGTCAGTGCGAGCTGTCGGGGACCTCGCCTCACCCTGGGCTCCTGCCGCAGGTTTGCTCCCGGGACGCTCGTGCTCCTGGGACGCTCGTGCTCCAGGGATGCTTTTGCTCCAAGGATGCTCGTGTTCCCGGGATGCTCGTGCTCCCAGCCCTGCGGTTCCACACCTCCTGCCCGCCTGGGTGCAGCGGGCCGGGCCGGGCCTGCGCTGACGCTGTCCTTGCTCTGTCACCCACAGGTTGATGCCGAGGGAGTGCTGCGGCCCCGCGCCCGTGACAGTCGTTTCAGGTAAGCGCTGCCTCGTCCTGCCCTTTCTGCCTTGGAAGCGCCCTGGGCACCCCGGCGGGAGGTGGTGGGGAGGGGGCTCCGGCTGGTGAGGGCCCTGCAGCCCTGTCCCAGAGGGGATGGCCTGTGGGGACAGTGAGGATGGGGCCCCGGGACTCAGGGGCAGGGATGTGGGGAGCAGGGGCGGAGACGGGGCGCAGGAGGGCTGGCGAGGGGCGGTGGGGCCCAGGCTGGGGGGGCAGGATGCATCTGGGCAGGGTATGGAGTGGAGTCGCGTACGGCATTCCTACGCGACGTGCTTTGAGGAGGCATTGAGGAAAGGTCCCGGGGGAGACTGGCTGACCAGGTCTGCTGGGACCCAGGCATCTGATGGCATCCCCCGGGGCCCGCTCGGCTGGGGTCCAGGATTTCTGTCTGGGACAAGTGCTACTGGTCCCGCAGCACAGGGGCTGCCTGGACATCCCGCTGGGGTGGGACGCTTTGGAAGCACTGCCCGTTCCCGGCACCGCCGTGGCTAGTGGTCCCGTCACCCCCCGTGCCCACGGACTGAGCGCTGCACGCACGCTGCCCCACAGACCAGGCAGGGTCTCGGTGGGACCTGGGTGCAGCGTGTTGGGAAGGGCGTTGTCTTCGGCCGCGCGGAGTCGTTCGGGCCTTGGCTGCCGGGTGCGGGTGCCGTCAGGCTGGCGCGAGGGCGGCTGCGGTGCCGAGGGAAGCAGTGGCGGGTGCCCCTGCCCAGGATGCAGGACAAGGGCGGGGGCGGCGCACGCTTCCTCCCAGGGCGCGGAATGGGTGCGGGCAGGGCAGGGCAGGGACGCGGCGGGGGCTGCTGTGGCTGCAGCTGGGCCAGAGCCTGGCACAGAGCGGGAGAAGGGCGACCACGGCCGGGAACAAGGAAGCGAGGGACAACGTGGGAGAGGGGAGCGGGGCCGCCCGCAGCTGGTGCAGAAGCAGCTTGGGCTGTAGGACATGGCGGGGGCAAGGGTGGGGCGAGAGACGTCCCATGGGAATGGGAGGTGGGAATGGCAGATGTCCGTGATCCTGGACCCGCCTGTCCCCTGGCTGCGCCATGCCTGGAGGCAGGTCCAGTCCCCTGCCTGGGGTCGGGCTCTGCCCTGGCTGCCACGTGCTCCTCGTCCCTGCCCAGGGGGGTGTCGGTGCCCAGCAAGGACCCCAGCCCCTGCCGGGCACAGCACCGACTGCTCCTCGCCAACGGAGGGTCTGGCTGGTGCTGTCCCCGCTCCAGATGTGACCCACGGAGCATGTCCCTAGGGTGTGTGAGCGTGTCCCTAGGGTGTGTGAGCGTGTCCCTAAGGGTGTGTTCCCTCCTGCTGCTCCCTGCGCGCCAGTGCAACCAGGGCGGGGGCTGGAATGGGGCAGGACTCCAGCTTCTGCCCCCTCCCCAGGCTGTGACCTGCCAACCCCTCTCTCCCCTGCGCAGGGATGCGCTGGGAACCGAGGGACGCCCGTGCCCTCCGCAGGGACACCTCCGTGGGGATGGGGCAAAGTCCCACTCACCCAGCCCCCTCTGTCCCGGAGCACCGGCTGGCGGAGCCGCGGGATGCAGCTCCAGGGGGAGGCTCGGAAACCAGAGGATGAGACAAAGGAAACGGGAAACGCTGGCGCACGAGAACAGTGGGTGCTGCTTCTGGCGCTGGCGCGCTCGCTGCCGAGCTGGCAGCTGCATCCCGGGGCCCTGCACCTCGCGAATCCTCCGAATTGTTCGGGCTGCCCGTGTGGGGCTGGCGGTGCCGTGTGGGCTGAGCAGCGTGGGCTGAGCAGCGTGGGCTGAGCCGTGTGTGCCCGTGCAGGGGCTGCGTGGGCTGTGCTGCGTGTTCCCGTGCCGTTCCAGGCTGTGCCGTGCCGTTCCATGCTGTGCCGTGCCGGGCAGTTCAGGGCTGGCTGCGCTGCGTGGGCTGCGCTGCGTGTTTCCGTGCAGGGGAGATGCGGTGCCGTGCCGTGCCATTCCATGCCGTGCCGTTCCGTGCCGTGCCAGGCAGTTGAGGGCCGGGGAGCTGCCGTCCTGCGAGGGTGCTTCCCCGCGGGCTGTGCCGGTTGGCTGAGCACCGGTTGCCAACCCGGGGCAGCTGCAGTGCTGGACTCTGTGTGCTGGGGACGGATGGTGTTTGCCCTGAGGGGTGGGCGCTCACCTGAGGTGTCCCACGGGCCGTGCTTGGTGCAGTCGGCACTGCCTGGTCCCAGGCACGTCCAGGACTCGCAGCGCCCGGATCTGCTGGTGTGGAGCATCGTTGCTGAACACTCCTGAACACTTGGTCTAGCTGGAGAGGGGCCATGGGGAAGGAATTCTTCCCGCAGAGGGTGGGGGGCACTGGGACAGGTGCCCAGAGAAGCTGGGGGTGCCCCATCCCTGGGAGTGCCCAAGGCCAGGCTGGATGAGGCTGGGAGCACCCTGGGCTGTGGAAGGGGTCCCGCCCGTGGCAGGGGGGTTGGAACTGGATCATCTTTAAGGTCCCTTGAACCCAACCCATTCCATGAGTCCCTACGGAGCAGATCACGCCGCAGAAGAGGGCTCTGCCCTGGCCCGCCCTGGTGTGCAGCCGAGCAGCAGACCCCAGTGGGTCCCACGGAGCTGGGCCTGGTGAGGGCAATCCCTGATGCAGCGCTTTGTCCCCAGCCGTGGCGGGGAAGGACCGCTCTTCCCACAGGAGCCCAGGGCTGTGGGGCACCGGGGTGCTTCTCCAGCCCTTCCCAGCTCCTGCCGGGGCGGCAGCTCTGCCCTGTGCTGCCTCTGCCAGGTGGGAGGGGGCTGCGGGCAGGGCTGCGGGCAGGGGTGCAGGCAGGGAGGGGGTGCCCGAGAGGCGATTAGCCTCCCAGTCCCAGACAAACAGATGGAGGAGCGTGATCCTATTAGGGAAGGGCTAAGCGGGAGAAGCCGGGCAGTGTGTTCGCGCTGGCGGGTCAGGTGCTCCGGGCTCCTGCGGCGGTGGGATGTTTTTCCGGGGTGACAGCCACCCCGACATGAGCTCCGGGTAGTGACTGCGCCTGGGCAGCCCCGAGTCCCTGGGAACAGGTCAGATACACGGTCCTGGGCGTGGGGTCAGCGCTGGCAGCCCTGGCCCCTGCCCCCCGCAGACCGGGGTGCCTGGGGGGCTGGGGCAGCGCCGGGGCTGAGTGAGGGGGTGGGGATGCACCTTGCTGGTGGCGAGGAAGAGGGGGCGCTGGGTCCTGGGGGCAGCAGGGCTGTCCAGGTTGCTTTGTGGCTGGTTATTCCTGGAGATCCCTGGGATTCTTGTGTCTTGCCGTGTCGTGCTCCTCCAAAGCTGGAGCCGGGCGGGGGGAGGAGGAGTGCAGGACTGCAGCGGGTACGGGGCAGATGGCCACAGCATCGCCCGCCATGGGGCTGTGCCGCCGTGGGGCTGTGCCTGCTCCCACTGTGGCTGCACGGAGGTGCTTCCCGAGGTCAGGGTGGGAGCTGTGGAAACCTAATGCTTGGATTTCCCTGTCCGTGGGCCGTGCCACCTTCCGGGGCTGTGCTGGGCTGTGCCCAGGTGAGCTGGGGCAGGCTCTGGGGTCTCGCTCCTCCTGGCTGTGTCCTCACGTGTGTCTGACCCAGGAATGCCCCCTCCTGCGTCCATGGGCTGGGAGCAAGGCGGGGGGGGGGGGGTGTCCTTGTGCTTTGGCTCCATATGAAGAGCCAATGGGGGGGTCAGCGACTTGTGGGACGGGAGGAGGTGCCAGTGCAAACCTCCGGCAGGGGTGTCTGTGGCCAGGCTGCTCCGTGGGACTCTGGAGGGGGCGGATTCCCTGCTCTGGTCTTGGTGGTGGATCCCAACTGCCCTCGTGGCACCGTGATGGTGCAGTGAGGGCTGTCCCTGTGCCCCGAGCCCACACGGCAGCGTGGCCTGGGCTGGCAGCGGGCTGCACCGTGGGTGTGGGAACCCCGACCTGGGGTGCACAGGGCTTTGCACGTGCTCCGTGTAGCTGTGGTTACCATGGTGACTGTTAAGTGATGTTCCCATGGCTACACACTGCTCTCATCAGAGTTACTGCGGGGGGAGCGTGCCAAGCCCCCAGGATCCCGCTGAGGGATCGGGGAGCCTGTTCCCGTTGCAGCCATCCCCTGGCTCCCGCTCTGGAGAGACCTTCCTGGGGCAGGAGGGGCTGCCCCATGGCCGTGGGAAGGGACTGGTGGGGTGCAGACACCCGTGTTGGGACAGGCGTGGGGCAGGCCCTGCGTGGTGGTGGGGCTCTGGGGACACCACGTCCCCGGAGCCCTGTGTCAGTGCTGCTGGCTCCTGCGGGGTGTCCCGTGGATCCCACGGGTCCCAGCTGCATCGCAGGGGAATAGGTCCTGCAAGTGTCAGTCCTCAGCCGCTCCTGCCTTGCCCCAGGCTCTGTCCCTCCCTTCCGCCCCCGCCCCCTGAGCTGGGGGGCTGCAGGGACAGGCTGGGGGGCTGTGTGGCCCATGGGGCTGACTCCGGGTGTGAGTGGCACAGGAAGGGCGAGGGCAGCCCAGGAGGAAGGACCGTGGGCACTGATACTTCACCAGGATCCAGGACAGACATGGGAGGGGACTGTGGGGCAGGAGCAATGGGGACTGGCCCCATCTCTGATGGAGCAGAGTTTGGGGAGAGCTGAGACATGGATGTAAACCTGGATTTAAGAGGCCACACGTATGGCCAGGGCTGTGTGAGTGGATTACGGACTTCCATAGAATCACAGAATGGTTTGGGTTGGAGGGACCCCAAAGCCCCCCCAGTGCCACCCCCTGCCACGGGCAGGGACCCCTCCCACAGCCCAGGGTGCTCCCAGCCTCATCCAGCCTGGCCTTGGGCAGTCCCAGGGATGGGGCACCCACAGCTTCTCTGGGCACCTGTCCCAGTGCCCCCCACCCTCTGCGGGAAGAATTCCTTCCCCATGGCCCAGCTCCATCTCCCTCTTTCCGGTTAAACCCGTCACCCCTTGTCCTGTCCCTCCCTGCCCTTGGGAAAAGCCCCCCCAGCTTTCCTGTACCCCCCAGGCCCTGGCAGGGGCTCTGAGGTCTCCCTGGAGCCTTCCCTGCTCCAGGCTGAACCCCCCAACCCCCCAGCCTGGCCCCATGGCAGAGGGGGTCATTCCAGCCCCAGCCCCTCCCTCCTGCTCTCGTGTCCCTGTTCATCTCGCTCTGGCGTTGCAGGGACGGGCAGAGCTGGAGCTGCTCCTGCTGGCAGCCCTCGGGGCAGGGTGGGCTTGGGTTTGGCCTGGGCCAGCTCCTTGGACCAGCTGATGGCCGGGGCTGCCCCTGTCAGCCCAGGGGTGGGGGCAAGAGCACAGGGACGGGGGCAAGGACCAAACCACCGTGTCCCATGGCAACGCCGGTGCCGTGCAGCCGCAGCGTGCACGTGCTGTCCTGCCTGCCAGGCCGCTGTCCTGCGCGCCCAGCTTGCCAAGAGAAGGGGGCACGTGGCCGGGCAGTGGGCAGGGCTGTGGGCAGGGCAGCGGCAAGCTGCCCCAAGCCACACTCGGGGTGTCGTGGCCGGTGCCTGGCACTGGATAGCACTGTACCCCGCAGGGGACTGCAGGGGTGGGAGAGGGGTTGCTGGTCTGTGCTCCTTGCCCCTGGCTGGGGCCAGGCAGTGGGTGCTGCTCCTCCTCTGTGGGGGCTGGGGGTCCCGGTGGGGGCTGTCGGCTCCTGCTCTGCCCGCGCAGCCTGGCAGGGAGCTCTGCTGCCCATCAGGCCACCGCCAGGACTCTGGCTCCTTCCCACAGGGAGGACAGTCCTGCCTCCCCCTGGGTTCAGGGATGGGGCAGGCGGTGCGGCTGTGTCCTGGAGCTTGGGCTGCACGACGCCGTGGGAGGTGGGCAGCCAGGGGTCCACGCAGGGATGTTCTGGACCAGGGTTACCGCTGTCCGTCCTCTTCTCCTGAAGACTTGACTCCAGCTGGGGCAGCGGCAGGAGCGAGTGGGCAGCCTTTGCTTTGGCTGAGCGGCTGCCCCCGGCCAGAGCACCGACTCCCTGGCTCTGCGGTGCTGCGCTCGCCGGGGGCCTGCAGCGGGCAGAGCCGGGCAGAGAGGGGCTGCAGGACAACCCGGGGCCCCTGTGCCGAACTGGCCCAGAAGTCTGCAGACAGGGTCCCCCACAAATCGCCCCCAGCCGTGCACTGCATCTGCCTCCACGTGTGCACGCGCTGGGGGACTCAGGGGTGCCCCGGCCTCTCCGCTGGGCCCCAGACACCGATGGGCCCCGCTGTTGCTGGGCTGGTGCTGAGTGGGCAGGGGATGCTGCTCCTTATCCCGCTGCCCCTCGCTGGGGGCAGCGCTGCTCCGCTTTGCGTTGCGGGACGGGCCCTTTAATCACCCGCCCGTCCCCAGTGACCCACTGACCCCCGCCCAGGGAGAGAAGGAAAATGGAGTGGCAGGGGAATCGCCCATCGGGAATGTAGGACACTGCGGCCGCTTGAACGCGGGCGATCGATGAGCTCCCGATCCCTCCCCTCGTTAGCCCTGTGCATCCCGGCGCTCAGTCTGGGGCTCAGCCCTGTCCCTGCCCCGTCCCCGTCCCTGCCCGCGCGGGTCAGGTCTGGAGGACGTGGGCCGCGGTGGCACAGGGCAGGGTTGGGCTGGCACAGGCTGCTTGGTGCGACCTGTGACGGGGGGCTGGGACCGAGCCACGGCAAACAGCGGCGCCGACTGACCCGCTTGTGCCTGGACGAGCAGGGCCCTGGGCACGGAGCTGGCGGGATCCACAGGACCAGCCCCGGGTGGGGGGGAAGGTGTCCCACGGGAGCCCCGGGCTCCCGAAAACCTGCGTGGGGCACTGAGCTCGGGCACCGCGGTGTCGCCCCCGCAGAGGCCAGCGTGCCTTCCGCAGTGCCTGCCGCCACCGACCGCGCGTTCCAGCCGCGGCCGCCCCGGGAAATCAGTAACGCACGGCCTGAGCGGGAGGACGGTGCTGCATCCATGGGCATCGCCAGCCAAGCGAAGGCGGACGCTCCCCCAGCCTTTGAGGTGAGGGCTTGACCCCTGCAGCGGCGTGGGAGGGCTGGCGGCTCCGGGCAGGGCTGGTAAACGTGAGCCAGGGCTCCCTGGGCCTGGAGGATGCGGGGATGTCAAGGACCTTGCCCCCCGGCGTCGGGGCCGGGCTGGGTGCCATGGCAGAGCAGAGTCGGGGGTGCTGCGGGCGCCGCTGGAGTGGCTGGGGGTCTGGTCTCCAGAGGGGCGAGCGCTCCCTGGGGCTTTGTGGCCACGGGGTCACGCAGGGCAGGGGTGATGCTGGCATGGGGGGGTGGACGTGCTGCCCTGTCTCTGGCGAGGGGCCTGGGTCCCCATCCCAGAGTAAGTCAGGCGGAGGCTGTCCTGGCCGGTCCTTCCGTGGGCAGCGAGGGGGAGGCAGTGCCCCAAGGCTCGTCCTGCTGTGCCAGCCCTGCGTGGGGCATTCCCAGTGATCCCAGTAGCGGGAGCTCTGTGTGCTGCCTCCACACCCACCCCGGCAGCGACACCCCAGCAGGATGCAGATCGCCCCGTGGCCCCCACTTGTGCCGCTGCTGTATCCAGCCCCTCGGAGCACAGGGACCTGGCAGGGTGCAGCCAGGGGAGAACTGGGGGCGTGATGTCCCCCCTCAGCATCACCCGGTCCCCACCGCGTCGCTCCCTGCCATCCTTGGTGACGGTGGGCTGGTGCTCCCGTGCCGTCATGTCCCTCCTCAAAGGGCCTTTCAGGAGCTGCGGGGTCGCTGGGCATGGAGTGGCGAGGAGAGGCAGCGGGAGGCTGTGCAGGGGCAGCAGGCGCTGGAGCCGGGAGGGCATTCGCCCCCACTTCGGGCCGGGAGAGCCGCTGCTCCGGGCCGGCTGTGGCAGGCTGGCGCTCCGAGGTTCCCGCGGGACGGTGGCTGGGTGGAGGTGAGCCCGCTCAGGTGTCTGTGGCCATGATGCCCGTGGGGCCAACGGCTGCTGCGGAGGAGGACGCAGAAGGGGTGCGGTTCCGTGCTGCTCCGTGCTGGGACTTGGGAGCTCTCCGGTGGCTCTGGGAAGATGGACGCGGTTGTGGAGGTGTCAGCTGCTGTTATCCCTGCTCTGTTTCCAGTGCTCCCCAGCAGGCTGTTAGCTTCCAGGGGGCTGCAGCTTGGGCAGGAGCCCAGCCCTCCCGCGGTGTGCGCTCTGCGTCACCAGGGTGCTCAGCCCCGGGCAGGCTGGAGCCACACGCAGGATCCTCGGGCAGTGTGTTGTGTCCCTGAGCGAATCCCGGCTGTGCTGGTCCCTGTGGCCGGTCCCGAGGCCGTCAGTCCCTCCCAGGGTGTCCCTGGGGAAGGGGTCTGCCGTGCAGGGCGACCACGCCAGCGGCGGAGCGGGGTCTGGGAGCGGGTGTGATCGCTGCCTGTGACGCGTGTACGGATCCTTACACACACGGAGAGGGACAAGCCGCACGGCTGACGCAAGAGGGGGGACCAGACGGGAGTGAGTGGGCTGGAAACCGGGCCATTTCTACCCATCACAGCAGAGAAGGGGCTGAGGAGCTTCCCAGGAAGAGGAGGGAGGGCGAGAGGGGACCTGGAGAAGGGTTTCAGCTGTGGCACCTGGAGTGCCAGCAGCCCCGTCCATGAGGGTGGGCAGAGCAGCCCCCCGCCCTCCCACAGCCCAGAGCTGGCTGGCTCCCGCTCCAGCTCCGCACTGCACTGGGCTCCCGTTCTGGCTGCGGGCCTGGTGCCAACGCTGCCAGCAGCTGTGGGGGTTGGCAGCCCACTCTGGGCTCCGGCAGCCCACTCCTCACCCTGCCACTGGGCAGAGCAGCAGCACCTTCCCTCCTCCCGGGAAGCTGCCAGTGTCCTCACTCTCGGAGCGGTTCTGGGTGTCCTGGGCTTTCGTCCTGCCCTTAGCGTGCCTTGGGGCTGCTCATCTTCTCCAGATCCCACCCGCTGTGCCCTTCTGGGTCCCACCACTGCAGCACCGCGTGTTTCCCCCGGTCCTCCCAGCCAGGTGCCTTCCCTGCCCAGGGAGAGCACGAGTGATGGTGGTGGCTCTGCCTTTTAACCGGGGGGGGCCTGAAGCCCCGAGGGAGAACTCTGGTGGGCCAGAGCAGTGGCCAGCAGCGCGGGGAGGGATGATGTGGCTCAGCATCTGTGGGTGGGAGCACTGGGCCACGTGCCCAGAGAAGCTGTGGGTGCCCCATCCCTGGGAGTGCCCAAGGCCAGGCTGGATGAGGCTGGGAGCACCCTGGGCTGTGGGAGGGGTCCCTGCCCGTGGCAGGGGGTGGGGCTGGGGGGGCTTTAAGGTCCCTTCAACCCAAACCATTCCGTGAGTCTCTAAGCAATTCCATGATTGCATTTAGCCGGCTGGTCCCACCAGGAAGCTGAGTGGTCCCGTGCCCAGCCACCCGCCTGCTGATGCCACCAACATCTGCTTCCCACACCCCTCGGTTTGGCCCCGAACCGGGGAATTCCTGAGTTTGCTGCCATTGTGGCCCGGTCCTGGTTCAGGGATCATCTGGATGATGCTCTCAGTCACACGGTTTAGTTCTGGGTAGTCCTCAGAGGAGCAGGGAGTCGGACTCGATGACCCTTATGGCTCCTTCCAACTGGAGGATCACCTCCTGTGATCCCCGTGGCACGGCTGCCCTTGGCGGGGGGATCTGTGAGACGGCGGGGAAGGGGGCTTAGAGCCGTAACACCGGGAACGGGGGAGATCGGGACAGGCCATCCGGGAGCGCAAGCGGTAAAGGTCGGTGGACTTCACAACCTCTTGGGAGGGCGATTGCGAAGAGTAATTCACCCAAACTGCTCTGCTCGGGGTTTCCCTTCCTGGCGCTCCGGGTGGCCCGGCAGGAGCTCTGCTGGCCCGGTGAGGCATGACGGGTGCTGACGGAGCCGTTACCGCTTTGTCCTGTCACTTCAGAATCTGCTTGGAAGATTTTAGAATGCTCCAATGATGTTTCATCCGTTTTTCCCGGCGTTAGATAAGACCCACTGGAGTATGAATTCCAAGATACTCAACTTGTCTCTTTTTTCAGGAGAAGTGGGTTTTTTCCTCGGCAGAGAAGTGGGTTTAATAAGGGAAAATGAACGTGAATGACTCTGCAAGTCCATGGTGGAGTTCGGGGTGGGGCGGCCAGTGCCGTTTCCCCACCATCCACGGTCGTGTCTTGAGGATGACTGGGAACTAGTGAGGCACCAGAGGGTTGGGGACAAAAGCACGAATAGTCCTGACCACAGTCCTGACCAGCTGGAGCATTTCATTTCCCCCCGTGACGTGACAAGACAGAAAAAAAAGGGAAATACGTGAAATCCATGAACGGCACCAGTCGAACAGACCCTCAGGCAGCGACCGCAGGCTCAGGAGCGTTGCCTGGGGGGGGCATGAGCCGGGGCCACCTCTGCCCACTGGAATACCCTGGCTGTGGGGCTGATTTAGAATCATGGCATCATGGAATGGTTTGGGTGGGAATGACCTTACAGCCCCCCCAGCGCCATCCCCTGCCACGGGCAGGGACCCCTTCCACAGCCCAGGGTGCTCCCAGCCTCATCCAGCCTGGCCTTGGGCACTCCCAGGGATGGGGCATCCCCAGCTTCTCTGGGAACCTGTCCCAGTGCCCCCCACCCTCTCTGGGAAGAGAGTCCACGGGGGTGCCCGTATGTGTGTCCACGGGGGTGTCCTACGTGTGGACCCCCACGGCAGGAGCTGCTCCTGCCCTGCTGCTGGCGAGGCCGTACACGGGCCTGCGTTGCCGTTGTCCTGTCTGTTCTGGGTCTGCCCGTCTCGGCGGGGTGCGTGCCCACGGGATGCGGCCCGACCCCATGTCGCGTGCATTTCTGCCCATTTACCTCCTTACTCCGTGCATTTTTCCAAGCAGAACTCTGCGTTCCCCCTGCTCCTGTTCCTGATCTCTCTAGGGCCTTGTCGCTTCCCTGCTCCGCGTTTCCCACCGCATGTCACGAGGGCAGCACCCTCCCTACAGACCCGGCTGCCTCCGCCGAGGAGGCTGAGCTTGACCACGGGCCTTCAGGGTCATGGTGGGTCCTGCCAAGGGTCTGTGCAGCCCCTGTCCTGCCCGCAGCCCCTCGGCGCTGGGTGCTGGGTGCTCCTCAGGGGCCGGACGGCAGCTGTGCCCCCTGGTCTTGCCGTGTCTCCGTCCGTGTGCCTGTCCCCATGTCCCCAGCACGCTGATGGTGACTGATGCCCCCTGGTCTTGCCGTGTCTCCGTCCGTGTGCCTGTCCCCATGTCCCCAGCACGCTGATGGTGACTGATGCCCCCTGGTCTTGCCGTGTCTCCGTCTGTGTGCCTGTCCCAGGGACCCCGGTGTGGTGCTGGTGACAGACCGGGAGAGGCCCCATGGGCCCGTGCTCGCATGGCTGCAGGTCCCTCTTGGCCATGAGCTGTTCGGTGACTCTGCCATGCACAGCCCCCAGCCCCCAGCTCCCAGCACAGCTTCCCGTATGGCCTTCCCCAGCTCCCCTCCCATTTCTGCCCTCTCCCTTCCTGGCCACCCTGACTCCTTTGTCTTTTGTGCTGGGAGAGACCTCGGCTCCTTGTGACTCACGGATGTTCCATCCACTTCTTCCCCCCGCCGGCCCCACCTCGTGCCTGGCGTCCCTGACTCCAGCCCGCGGACCCAGGCTCTTCCCTGCGGCCAGACCCGCGCGCAGCCCCAGCACGTGCCCCGCGGAGCCGCAGTTCCGATGGGTCTCCGCCTGGGGCCCGGACAGACGCGGGGTGGGGTACGCTGTGTGCTCCCCAGAGCAGGAGGCTGTCCGACGCCAGCGGTCGCATCCCTCGCCCCAGTGCCCTGCTAGAGAGCCGGGGAGACAGGAGAGCTGCTGCGGGACGGGCGCCCTGGACAGGCGCCCTGGACAGGCGTGGCTTGGGCTTCCTCTGCTGCCGGGCGAGTGGCTTCTCCCTCCTTAAACAGGGACTGGCCGAGGGGCAGGAACCGTCATGGCACTGTGTCCCCCATCTGGGCACGAAGGCGTGACCCCTGTCAGGGTGGCGCTGGGAGTCGGGGGAGCCCAGGGCATGGGGGGAGCCGGAGGCTCCCTGGTCCCTGTGCGTGCAGCAGCAGACGGGACCCGCGGCGCTCCGGCGCAGGCTGTGGGTCCGGATCAAAGGAAAGGAGGAGCCCAGGGACTGTCCGGCTGCTCCTGGGCTGATCTTGTTGTCCTGGTGGAGCCACGATTTCTGTCCGGGGCCAGTGCCATGGAGTCACACTGCTCGTGCTCCGGGACCCCTTTCGCTCCCCCGGAGACCCCGAACTTCCATGTCTGTGGGTGCCTGCTCCGCCTGCCTCGCCCGTCCTGCCTGTGCGAGGACTCGCAGCAGACGCTGCTGCAGGGGAGAGTTGCGTGGGGCCGGCGCCCGGGCACAGCCTGCCTTGTGCGGGGTGGGAGGGCCGGCGGAACAGCCATTACTCATTTCCTGGACAGATCCAGGCCATCCCATAAATCTCTCCAGCTCGCAGTGCTTCAGGGGCTATTTCTGCTTGAGGATTGTCACGTAGCTTAGAGCCTTGAGTCCCAGGCAGCGACGGCCGGGCGCGCTCCCGTGCCCAGCCCTGCGGGGCTCAGCCCAGCATCCATCCCATCCGCTCGTGGCAGCGCGGTCGCCGGCCTGGCCCTGCCCGCACCGAGGGCCTGACCGGGCGGGCAGGGGCCCCTCGCTGGCGGGGGTGGCAGGGGTGGCAGCCCGCGGGGGCGGCTGAGTGCGTCGCTCCGGAGCGTGTGCCGTGGCGGCTGCGACTGAGACAAGTCTCTGGGGTGGAAGCACAGGTCAGCCGGCCGCCCGCTCCCAACCTTTGGCACGAGGGCGCCGCTGCATCCTGTTGTCCAAGCGGGAGCCGGCTCGGGAAACCCCTGGCAGGCAGCCCCGTGCCCAGGGATGGGCTGGAGGCGCTGCTGGAGCCTGCGGCGCAGGAGCCGGTCCGGGTGGGCGCGGGCTGGGGGCCGCTCGGAGCAGGGCTGTCGGGGCCCTCGCGGCGGGCAGCTCCCCAGCGGCTGCAGGGTGGAGAGTTGGCAGGGCCAGAACTAAGACCTTGCCCTGGCAACCCTGGGAACAGGGCGCTGGGCCCTCCCGAGCGGCGCCCGCTCGGCCTGCTGGTGTCCAGGCTCCCCCGTGAGCCCCCGGCACGCGGGAAGGAGCCAGGCAGACCCTCCAGGTCAGGTGGGGGAGGGAGGGTCCCGGCTGCAGGTGGGGGACAGGGCCACCGGGACGATCCGCAGGCATCGGGGGGGGGGGGGCTTGGAGCAGAGCAGGTCCCAGAAGCTGGGACAACCCATCCTGTGCCCCGCGGTGTCCCGACCCCCTGTGCTGGCTCTGGAGTGCCCCGAGCCCCCCCGGGGAGACAGAGGCTCTGGGTGTCCGTGCGCCTGGGCTGGGGTATGCATAGGGCAGGTCCGTGCTCTGCCGGGATGAGGAAGGGTCCCTTCTGGGGTGGGGGGGGAGTCACTGCAGGGGGGGCTGTGCCCACTGCGGGGTCGGGGAGGGTGTGCGGTGGCTGTTGGCCGTGCGGGGGGGGCACTTGTGGGGATCCCTGCGTGGTGTGGGGCTCCTCCCTGAGGTCCCATGTAGGGTGGGGGGGTCCTCAACCGAGGATCCCTGTGGGGGTGTCCCTGCCGTGGGGATCCCTGTGGGGGTGCCTCCGCATGGTGGGGTGGGGGGCCCTGGGTGAGGGCCCCGAGGTGGGGGTCTTTGTGTGGGGCAGTCAGGGGTCCTGTACGAGGTCCCTGTGGGGGTGGCCTGGGTGGAGGGTGGGGAGGCTCCTGCTGCTGGTCCCCCCCTGGTGAGAGGTTGAGCATCCTCTGCTGGGTCCCTGCCAGGGGATGGGTGCCCCTGTGCAGTGGGGCTCCCCTGCTGGGGGAGGGTCCCTGCTGGGGATGGTCCCACGGTGTCCCTGTGGGGGTGCCCTTGTGCAGTGGGGGTCCCCTGCTATGTGGGGGTCCCCTGCTGAGGGAGGGGAGGGGTCCTGCAGGGTCCCTGCGGGGGTGCCCGTGTGCAGTGGGGGTCCCCTGCTGGGGGAGGGTCCCTGCTGGGGAGGGGTCCCACGGGGTCCTTGCGGGGGTGCCCATGTGCAGTGGGGGTCTCCTGCCGGGGTCGGGTCCCAGCCGGGGCCCCCCCGGGTCGCAGCGCCGCACTGACGGCCCCTCTCACCCCGCAGGGCCCCCGGGCGGGCTGTGAGCGCGGCCCCCGGTGCCGGTGCCGGCCGCCCCGCCGCGCCGCACGGAGCATGCCTCTGAGCCCCGCCGGCAGCCAGCATGAGAGCCCGGAGTCGCCGCCGCCGGAGCCGCCGCCGGAGCGACAGCCCCGCGCCGCCGGGGAGCCGGGCGCCGGCCTGCGGGAGGAGACGCGGCTCGACCCGGCCCGGGGCCCCGGCGGGCCCCGCTCGCCCAAGCTGGCGGCCCCGGCGCGCATGGAGGAGCCCGCGCCCGGCGCCATCGTCGTCCGCATCGGCATCCCCGACCTGCAGCAGACGGTGAGTGCCCCACGGGCCCCGCCCGGCCCCGACCCGGCCCCGACCCGGCCCCGCTGCGCGGCGGCTGCCGCCCCGGCCCCGCCCGGCAAACTTCGCATCGCCGCCGGCGGCGGGCGGCCGGCCGGCCACGGGCCCGGCAGGACGGCTCCCGGTGTCCTGGCTCCCGGTGTCCCGGTTCCCCACCGCACCGGCTCCCCGCTGCACCAGCTCCCCACCGCACCGGCTCCCAGTGTCCCAGCTTCCCATTGTCCCGGCTCCCCACGGCATCGGCTCCCCACGGCACTGACTCCCCACGGCACCGACTCGCCATGGCACCGGCTCCCGGTGTCCCGGCTCCCCACTGCCCCCGCTCCCCGTTGCCCTGGCTCCCCGGTATCCCGCTCCCCGGTACCCCGCTGCCCCGCTCCCCGCTGCCCCACCCTCCTCTTCCCAGCGCAGGGGAAGTGCGTCGGGGCCGGGCCGGACAGTCCCAGGGCCCGCGATGCAGCCGCAGCCAGGGGCCGCTCCCACCGGGCCCCGGCACCATCCCGGGACCGGGCTGTGCCCCGCCGCCGGCCCCGAGCGCGGGGGACAGTGGGGCTGGGCTTGGGGAGGGGTTGCAGCTCGGGAGGCTCCAGCACCAGCACGGAACCGGTACCAGCACTGGCTCTGGGATCGGCTCCGGCTCCAGTACGGGCCGGGCTGTGGGAGCACGGAGCCGCAGTGCTGGGAGCTGGCGGCCGTGCTCCCCGGGTGTGTGGGCAGGGTGCTGCACCCCGGGTGCCGGGGCAGGGTGCTGCACCCAGCCGGGTGTGGGTGCACGTGGGCTCCGTGCGGTGCCGGTGTGCCGGCGGCAGGTTGAAGGTGTGGGGCTGGGGGAGGACGGAGGATGCTGGGGGTATGGTGTGGCTTGGCGTGAGCTGCCGGGAGCCGAGGGGGGACGGGAGGGCACCACGGCGTGTTACCTGGGGTGCCGTGACGTGCGTCGGGATGTGGGGCCCAGGGGGGCAGGGGGTGGCATGGCGGGGGTTACGGCGGGTGCCGGGCAGGGCGCGGGGGGCCACGGGGGGCGTGAGTGGCTGTTACGCCCGGGCAGGGCTGGGGGTCAGCCGGGGGCAGCAGGTCCTCGGGAACGGCCTGGTCAGCACAGGGACACCGTTGGCTGCGGGGCTGTGGTGACCGTGGCCCTAACGAAGAGCGATCGTTAGCGGGGGAGCGCCGGGAGCGTGGCTTGTGCGGGGACGGGCCGGCTGCAAGGCGCAGGGAGCCTCTGCGCTGGGGCGAGGTGTTGCGAGCGGGCCGGGGGGTGCCCCTGGGGGATGAGGGCTGGGGGCAGGCAGAGACTCGGGGCGAGCAGAGCGCTCTGGGGTGAGGGGGGTAAGGGAGGTGGGCGCTCTCCTCTCCCACCCCACGGCGGTGCCTGCAGAGCGCTCTGGCGTTCCCAGCTGGGGGGCCGACTTCCCCGGCAGCAGCTGCTGTGCAGGCTGGAAGGTACCTGAGGTGCCTTCACGGAAGGGGGGCAGGAAGACCCCAGCCGGCCTAGCGCTGCTGCCCCCCAGCGCTGTGTGTGTCCTGGGACGGGCCCAAAGCTCCCCTGGGCTCCCCTGGTCATCCCCACGCATCCGGTCTCGGACCCGTGCCCCCGTGCCCTGCGCAGCCAGGCTGGTCCGTGCCTGCAAGGTGGTGTCCAGGGACCCGAGCCCCCGTGCCCTGCGCAGCTGGGCTGGTCCGTGCCTGCAGGGTGGTGTCCAGGGACCCGGGCCCCCGTGCCCTGCGCAGCCGGGCTGGTCCGTGCCTGCAAGGTGGTGTCCAAGAGCTGGTGAAGGCGATGGGGAAAACGGGGGATCGAGCCCGTCCCGTGTGCCACTCTGGGCTCGCTGCCGCGCTCCCTCTGTGTGGGGCGCTGGGATGTTGGCGGGTGCCCGCTGTGCTTTGGAGCCCACAGGGCAGATGCCGTAGGGCCTCCTCCTCCCCCCGACAGCCCCCGGGGTCCTTGGGCTCGCGCAGCCAGAGAGCAGCAAGGATCCCAGCCCTCTTCCGTGCTCTGGGGCCTGCTCCTCCCTGGAATTAGCGGCACTGCGCCGTCCGACCGGAGCCCGGCGCTCCTACCCGGGGCTGGGCTCTGCAGGGCAGCGGCACGCTCTCTCAGCCGGGGGGGACCCCTCTCCCGCTCTCCCACTGCTCAGACCCTTTTCCCTGGGCTGGGCCTTGGTGCCCCAGGGGAGATGCCGTCTGCATCCGCAGGGCATGGGAGACCCCGAGGCACAGGCACGTCCCGGGGGTGCCCTTGTCCTGCGTCTGCTGCTCTGCGTGCCTGGCTCTGCGGCGGCGGGGGCCCTCCTGGGGGGCTGCCGGGGGGCTGCAGGGGCTGTGCTCCTGGCCAGGGTTAGTGCCTGCAGCGGGAGGGATCTCCAAGCCAGGGTGCAAACCGGGACTCGTTGGGGCTGAGGAGAGGGAGGATGGCCCGTAGGCAGGGACATGGCACAGGACCCTGGTGGCACCTGGCAGGTGCCTGCTGTGTCATGGGACCTGTCCCCTTCCCCTGACCCAGCTCTGCATCCAGGGCTCGGGTCAGCGTGATGGGCCACCTGCATCAGGGATCATCATCCCCGATTCCTCCCTGCTCGCTCGAGGAAGAGCACGAAGGAGGGATGGGAGCCCGACAGGGATCGCCAGCCTCCCCGGACTGCATGGGGCTGGCAGTGACCCCCTGCCCTGCCCCCATGGGTGCCTGTGGTGCCGGGGGCCTTGGCTTGGTGATGTGTCGTGGGCTCTGCTGCGGCCAGCTCTGCGTGGGGCTGGGACTGTCTCCTTTGGGACCTTCGGGCACAGCGTGGGAGGGAGCAAGCAGCAAGCCAGGCTCTGCCAGCTGCCGGAGATCGGGACTTCAGCAGGGCAAAGCTCGGTTCATCCAGGTTCCTGATGGAGCGGGGTTGGAGCCTGTCGGTGGGTTTTTAGACTGAGAAGCAGCTGAACTTCCCAGGCCAAGTTTCCCAGCTCTCTTGGAGCCGTCTCCAAGCCTCTTGACAGTCCTTTGCAGCTCCACCACTGTCTTTATTCAGCTGAAATCCTTCGAGCTCACTTTGGGGTTTCCTTTGTTAGGGGCAATTTCTTCCTTGCCAGAGGAGATGTCTCACGGCCGAGGGCCTTGGAGGTGTGGGACCACCCAGCTGCCTCTGGGCCGGGCTGGCTGGGGTCTGCGCAGAGGCCAGGGCCTCCCCTCGCTGCGGGCTGGGGTGGCTCGTGTCCCTCTGTGGCTGCAGGGAAGGCTCTGCCCTCCTCCCTCTCCTCAGTCACCTGGCAGGTCAGGTGAGTATTTCCTGGCCTGTCATCCCCTCAGTGCAAAGGGCAGCGCAGCCCGCGGAGCCGTGCCCGGGGCGTCCATCCCGTGGAGCCAAGGGAAGTGACGGGGAACATTTTCCTGTTAGAGAGAGAGGCGAAAGTTTTCTGACCTTGTGCTCAGCCAGGAGCGATGGTGGTAGGCAGGCTGCTGGGGTGGCGTGCCGCTCGCTTGGGATTTGCTTGGAACTGGCAGTGCCACGAGCCCGCGCGCAGCTGCAGTCTGTCCTGCAAGCACAGGCACGTGCTGTGTCCCCGCAGCCCGGCGCAGCGGGGGCCAGTGTGGACACTTGGCAGACAGAAACGCTGAGCTCCTGGAAGCAGCTCCTACACACAGGGGGAATGAAACGGTTCTTAACATCATTGTGGGTCAAAAATCGTGGAGTGAAAACGGTGGTGAGAATCTGCTGGCTGTGTGGAAGTTGCTGTCCCAAGCCCAGGTCGCTCCCGGGGTGACTTTGGGTGTTGGCAGAGCAGGGAAGGCTTCCGGGGCAGGTGCCTGGGACAGCACTGCGCTGCGGGATGTCCCTGCTCCCCGCAGGACCCCTGGCACCAGCGCTGCTGTGGTGAAGGTGGTGTAACCGTCGCGTTCAGCATCTGCCCGCAGACAGCGTGGCTGGCCGGTGCCGCTCACCTCTGGCTCCGGGGATCATCTCCCACGGGATCTGCCGCTTGCTGGGAAGCCCTGGCTGCTCTCGGCTGCCTGTGTGTGTGTGGGTGCACTGCAGGGCGTGTTTGGGGGTACCCCTGCTCGATGGGCTGTGCAGCACAGCGCGGGTGGGCAGGGGTGTGGTGCCGGGGAGCGGGGCTGCAGCCCAGGCTCTGGTCATGGCACGGCTAGGCACGGGCGGCCCAAGCGTTTCACCAGTCCCACTGCAAACCTCCGGCCGTCCTCCCGCTCCCCGCTCGGCCGTGCCGGGATGCAGCTCAGCTGTGCCAGGATGCAGCTCACCTGTGCAGGGATGCAGCTCACCTGTGCAGGGATGCAACTCAGCTGTGCAGGGATGCAGCTCAGCCTTGCTGGGATGCAGCGGTGCGGGACCTGGGCTTGTCGCTGGTGGCAGCGGTGCCCAGTGCCGACCTCCGCGCCCGCTGTAGGGGCTGTGCTGGCATCGTGCTCCACAGCCCCATTCCGTGCTGTGCCTTAGGGCAGGGAATTGCTTTGTTTGCAGAGCCTGGGCTCTGTAGCGACTCCCAAAATAGCAATTAATTGGGAGTTTGATAAGCTGGGACCCAGCCCTCCTCCCGTAACCCCGGGCTGGGGAGCTGCTGGAGCACGCTGGTGCTGGCCCTTCACAGGGCGGGAGTGGAGCGTCCACGCTGGTGGAGCGTCTCTCTCATCCCCCTGCTCCCCCATTCCCCCCGCAGCTGCTTGTCCCCCGGGAAGCGCTGGTTCGGCTCAGCTTTTGGCTGTGCACTGCTCTGTGGGAGGGGGTGGTGGTGACCCGGGATAAAATTATCCCAAACACCCACAAGATTCATGAGATTGGAGTCTGGTTTTTAAGGGGACAGAAACATCCGAGCTAAGGTTTGTTTTTCGGAGATCATGGAATCACAGGATAGTTTGGGTGGGAAGGGTCCTCAAAGCCCCCACAGCGCCACCCCCTGCCACGGGCAGGGACCCCTCCCACAGCCCAGGGTGCTCCCAGCCTCACCCAGCCTGGCCTTGGGCACTCCCAGGGATGGGGCACCCACAGCTTCTCTGGGCACCTGTCCCAGTGCCCCCCACCCTCTCCGAGGAGGAAGATCGTTCTGAGTTGTGGGTCTCTATCATTAAAACGCATTTGAAAGCCAATTCCCAGCGTCCTGCAGCGGGAGCACTCGGGAAGCGAGTGGCAGCCTGGTTTGAGGCCAGGAGGCGGGAGAAGGTGGCAATACAGAAACACTCCTGGGGGAGCACAGAAGTTCCTCCAGTGCCCGTCAGAGTCCCCTGTCGTCCCAAACCTGGGGTGTGTCCCGTGGGAAGAGGCGCTGTGCGGCAGCGGGGGCAGCCTGCCGCCCTCCTCGCGGCTGCACCACGCAGCGGCCAGGCGCGGGTTGCCTGTTTCCTTTTCCCACTGGAAGCAGGGAACTCTCCTTCCAAGGAATCGCAGCTCAGCTCACCTACGAAATGCAGGCGTGGGGGGGTAAGAGCCGCGTGCAGATGCGTGGGACTTGGGAAGCCGCTGCCGGAGAGCTGGAGCTCTTGGAAGTAGCTCCTGAAGATGTAGCGGAAGGGGGATGCGCAGCTGGTGAGACTCCCTCCCAGACATTTCCAAGGGCTTTTCTTCCCCATCGTGTGCTGGCAACTCTCTTTGCCCTTTCAAATCTTGTTAAAGCCAGACTGAGGAGCTGCTGCAGGCGACAACGTTTTCCCCGTTGGCTTTGCTGGGTCCGCAGGCACCGGAGCAGCCCAGGGAGGAGCTGTGCCCGCTGCAGCAGCCCGACTGCCCGTGAGCTCCTGCGGAACGTGGGCTTTTCTCCTTCTGGATCTCAGTCAGCTGCATCTGGAGGCAAACGGTGTCCACAGAGGTGGTCCGGGTCTGGCGGGCAGTGACCGCCCGTTCCGGCCCTCGTGCTGCCCCGGGGCTATGGCCGGATCTGGTGGTGTCCAGCTTTGTTCCAGGTGTTTACACCCAGCGACACCAGGGATGTGCCGTGAGCTCCTGGCCGTGCGGACGGAGCCCGAGTTTACACCTGCGCCACCCACACCGTGCTCTTCGTCCTTGTGTGAGCAGGACCGAAGATCTCGACATCCTGTTCATGCATTTGATCTTCTCCGAGGTGGCTCTTCACGCCCGGGAAGGCCTGGCTTTGCCCCGTAGGCCTTTCCCAGGGGCTGAGGAGGCCATCGCGCTGTGTCCCGAGGCCGCACGGCATGCCAGCTTCCCGAGGGGCAGGAGCGTGGCTGCCGGCTGTGGCATTGCCCTCCGCTCCTGGCACGCAGGGTCCCCCCCGCTGTCCCAGGCTTCGCCTCTTGCCGCTTTCCCAGTACCATGTGGGTCCCCACATCCCCTTCTCCAGGCTCTGTTTGGTCTGAGCTGGGTGAGCAGTGGAAAACAAGCAGGAAAAGCCGCAGAACTAGATGGCTGCAAAGGGGAGATCCGGAGGTCGGGAACTGACCTCCAGGATGGCCTAAACCTGCGCTGAAACTGGATCTGTGGCCAAAGCCCCCGCTTCCCGCGGCTGTAAAAACCTGCCGCTGCCATCGGATCCGTTGGATCTTTCACCCCTTTTCAGGGACAGTCGAGCCGCTCGGGGCACTTTGGGATGCTTTTGGAGTCCAAGCCGTGCGTTGCTGTTCCGTCGGACCCCGGCCCCTTTACATCCCGTTAATGGTGCTCCGTGACGAGGCAGCTGTTCCGCTGGTGTCCTCCTCCTGTTCCCCGCACGGCCCCACGTCCCATTCCACACGTGGCACTGGGGGGGCTTTAAGGTCCCTTCAGCCCAAACCATCCCGTGATTCCATGATTCTATGAAGGTTCAGCCCCGGATCCGCTCCAGGAGCCGGAGTGTTTGCTGACTCACGCAGGGTGGGTCTCACAGATGCTCCGAGGGAAAGCGCTCGCAGCGCGTGCGGCACCGGAGCTGGTCCTGCCGGTGCCGGCACTGGAGCCAGGAGCGGGCACAGCCTGTGCTGTTCACTTCATGCCTTTCCGGAGGGAAGGCGGGGGCAGCCCCTCACCCCTCGCCTGTGCTGAGAGGGCAAAGTGCCCGTGATATTGAGCCGGAGCGACGGCAGGGCCGCGGCAGGAGGGGCAGGGCTGGAGCTTAGACCGCAGCCATCTCCAGGGGAGATTGTTTTTGTTGAAATCTCCATTGGTGGAAAATTCTGAGATTAGCTTCATTTTCAATGTACAGTTCTCTGCGGATCGGCCCCAAACGAGGCGTCCTGCCGGCTCCAGCTGCTGAGCTGTTGGCATTCCTGTGCCCGGCAGCACAGTGACACGGGACCCGATGAGCGGCAGATGCCCAGCTCAGCGTTTGCAAAACCCAGGTGGGAATGAAACCTGAAATCCACATAAATGACTGGAAATTCACAGTAGAAACGGACAGTTCTGCAGACCCACAGACCCCCGGCAGCTCCGTTCATGTGCAAGGAGAACGGCCAATGGCAGATCTGGAAGTGCAGGTGGTGCAAGGAGCATGGAGATACAGAATGATTTGGGCTGGAGGGACCTTACAGCCCCCCCAGCCCCACCCCCTGCCATGGGCAGGGACCCCTTCACTAGCCCAGGGTGCTCCCAGCCTCACCCAGCCTGGCCTTGGGCACTCCCAGGGATGGGGCACCCACAGCTTCTCTGGGCACCTGTCCCAGTGCCCCCCACCCTCTGCGGGAAGAATTCCTTCCCCATGGCCCATCTCCATCTCCCTCTTTCCGGTTAAACCCGTCACCCCTTGGCCTGTCCCTCCCTGCCCTTGGGAAAAGCCCCCCCAGCTTCCTTGTACCCCCCAGGCACTGGAAGGGGCTCTGAGGTCTCCCCAGAGCCTTCCCTGCTCCAGGCTGAACCCCCCAACCCCCCCAGCCTGGCCCCAGGGCAGAGGGGCTCCAGCCCTCGCAGCATCTCCAGGGCCTCCTCTGGCCTCGCTCCAACAGCTCCGTGTCCTCCTGCTGTTGGGGGCCCCGAGCTGGAGGCAGAAGTGCAGGGGGGGTCTGCCCAGAGCGGAGCAGAGGGGCAGAATCCCCTCCCTCACCCCCCTGGCCACGCTGCTGGGTCCAGCCCAGGATAATACATCCCAATATATCTGGGGAAAGCAGACGAAGCTTTTCCAACCTGCGGGACGGGGCGTCAACCTGAGGCCTATCCAGTGGGCCTGAGGCCTATTCAAGGCCAGGCTGGATGAGGCTGGGAGCACCCTGGGCTGTGGAAGGGGTCCCTGCCCATGGCAGGGGGTGGGGCTGGGGGGGCTTTGAGGTCCCTCCAACCCAGACCACTCTGGGGTTCTGTATCCATGACAATTCTGATGGATTAAGATCACACCATCCAGATGTCGTGGTTCCATTACATGGCGCCGCTGGCAGACGGCGTCTGGGCCGTCCCGTGGTGCAGAACCTGTGCCGGTGTCGGTAGAAAGCAAATGCCCGTCAGTCTGGTACCGCTCCCGCCTTTCCCGATGAACCCGGTTGTAACAAACCGGTCCATAACCGCCTGGGGCTCCCTTTGCTGCAGACCGCTGTGTCGCTAAATGTGTCCTGTCATTCACAGGTCATTGGCGTCGTTAAAGCTTGGTAGGTTAATTAGAGAGCCAGCTAAGCTACCGCAGGCCCCCTCGCTGCGTCTGGTTGGCCCTGTGTTGTTACGCTCAATCCATGGACTTTCCTACTGTTTTTTTTTAATACCCGTTGTTTTCCAAAATTGACTTCCCTGGTGAGCGGCGAGCGGGGACGGCAGCCGGTGCCCGGAGTCAGGGCGGCTGCCGGTGCCCGGCGAGCGGGGACAGCAGCCGGTGCCCGGAGTCAGGACAGCAGCCGGTGCCCGGAGTCAGGACGGCTGCCGGTGCCCAGAGTCAGGACGGCTGCCGGTGCCCGGAGTCAGGGCGGCAGATGGTGCCCGGCGAGCGGGGACGGCAGCCGGTGCCCGGAGTCAGGACGGCTGCTGGTGCCCGGAGTCAGGACGGCAGCCGGTGCCCGGAGTCAGGGCGGCTGCCGGTGCCCAGAGTCAGGACGGCAGCCAGTGCCCGGAGTCAGGGCGGCTGCCGGTGCCCGGAGTCAGGACGGCAGCTGGTGCCCGGCGAGTGGGGACGGCAGCCGGTGCCCAGAGTCAGGACGGCTGCCGGTGCCCGGAGTCAGGGTGGCAGCTGGTGCCCGGCGAGCGGGGACAGCAGCCGGTGCCCGGAGTCAGGACGGCAGCCGGTGCCCGGAGTCAGGACGGCAGCCGGTGCTCGGCAAGCGGGGACAGCAGCCGGTGCCCGAAGGCAGGACAGCAGCCGGTGCCCGGAGTCAGGACGGCATCCGGTGCCCGGAGTCAGGGCGGCTGCCGGTGCCCAGAGTCAGGACGGCAGCCAGTGCCCGGAGTCAGGGCGGCTGCCGGTGCCCGGAGTCAGGACGGCAGCTGGTGCCCGGCGAGTCGGGACGGCAGCCGGTGCCCGGAGGCAGGACAGCAGCTGGTGCCCGGAGTCAGGACAGCAGCCGGTGCCCGGAGTCAGGACGGCTGCTGGTGCCCGGCGAGTGGGGACGGCAGCCGGTGCCCGGAGTCAGGGTGGCTGCCGGTGCCCGGAGTCAGGACGGCAGCTGGTGCCCGGCGAGTGGGGACGGCAGCCGGTGCCCGGAGTCAGGACGGCAGCCAGTGCCCGGAGTCAGGGTGGCTGCCGGTGCCCGGAGTCAGGACGGCAGCCAGTGCCCGGAGTCAGGACGGCAGCCAGTGCCCGGAGTCAGGGCGGCTGCCGGTGCCCGGAGTCAGGACGGCAGCCGGTGCTCGGCAAGCGGGGACAGCAGCCGGTGCCCGGAGGCAGGGCGGCAGCCGGAGGCAGGACGGCATCCGGTGCCCGGAGTCAGGACGGCAGCCGGTGCCCGGCGAGTGGGGACAGCAGCCGGTGCCCGGAGGCAGGGCGGCAGCCGGTGCCCGGAGGCAGGAGCACATGCTTGGGATGGGCCGTGCGCTGCCGAGGGTGTCGGGAGGAGAGAGTGGGTGCACACCCAGAGAGGGTGCGGGCAGGAGGCACCGGAGAGGGTCCAGCACCTGCCAATGGCTGGGAAGTGGTCGTGGCACAAGTGCCAAATGGGAGCAGCCGTGCCTGCTGTGGTAAACAAAGCGTTGGCACGCTGTTCCCTCAGGAGTGCCTCCGTGTGACAAGGTGGCATAGGTGCTGCAGGGAAAGCAGGGCCATGGTTGTGCCACAGCCTGTCTGGGTGATGCCAGGGTGAGTGTGGTGGCTCTGGATGCTGTGCTGGTGGGGTCAGGATGCTGTGCTGGCAGAGCTCGGTGGGGTCAGGATGCTGTGCCAGTAGGGTCTGGATGCTGTGCTGGCAGAGCTGGGCAGGGTCTGGGTGCTGTGCTGGTGGGGTCAGGATGCTGTGCTGGCAGAGCTCGGCAGGGTCTGGGTGCTGTGCTGGTGGGGTCAGGATGCTGTGCCAGGTGGGTCTGGATGCTGTGCTGGCAGAGCTGGGCAGGGTCTGGGTGCTGTGCTGGTGGGGTCAGGATGCTGTGCCAGTGGGGTCTGGATGCTGTGCTGGCAGAGCTCGGTGGGGTCAGGATGCTGTGCCGGTGGAGCTCGGTGGGGTCAGGATGCTGTGCTGGTGGGGTCAGGATGCTGTGCCGGTGGAGCTCGGCAGGGTCTGGGTGCTGTGCTGATGGGGTCAGGATGCTGTGCTGGCAGAGCTCGGTGGGGTCTGGGTGCTGTGCTGGTGGGGTCAGGATGCTGTGCTGGTGGAGCTCGGTGGGGTCAGGATGCTGTGCTGGCAGAGCTCGGCAGGGTCAGGATGCTGTGCTGGTGGGGTCAGGATGCTGTGCTGGCAGAGCTCGGCAGGGTCTGGGTGCTGTGCTGGTGGGGTCAGGATGCTGTGCCAGTGGGGTCTGGATGCTGTGCTGGCAGAGCTCGGCAGGGTCTGGGTGCTGTGCTGGTGGGGTCAGGATGCTGTGCTGGCAGAGCTGGGCAGGGTCTGGGTGCTGTGCTGGTGGGGTCAGGATGCTGTGCTGGCAGAGCTGGGCAGGGTCTGGGTGCTGTGCTGGTGGGGTCAGGATGCTGTGCTGGCAGAGCTCGACAGGGTCTGGGTGCTGTGCTGGTGGGGTCAGGATGCTGTGCCGGTGGAGCTCGGCAGGGTCTCTCCAGCGCGGTCGGAGGCTGAGGCCTCTGGAGTGATTCACGGATGCAAAGCTGGCTGCTCACAGCTCTGATCACCTCCGTTTGGAGAGCACCCGGCCCGCTGTGCCACCCCTTTCTGCAGGATTGTCATCCTGTTACCCTCTGGGCTCTCTGACCCACCGGTACCCCCAAGTGTTCCCAGCAAACACTCACATCCGGGTACCGGGAATCAGGGCCCGTGCTTCAGGGTGGAGTTGCCGTTGGAAATGACGGATGTTCGGAGCGACGTGATGTGCGAGATGTTTTGTTCAGAACCACGGAAGGGTTTGGGTTGGCAGGGACGTTTCCAGTGATGTGGTCCGGGTCCCTGCAGTCAGCAGGTACACCCTGCGCTGGCCCAGGTTGCTCAAAGCCCCGTCCAACCCGGCCTTGAATGGGATAACAAACCCCTGGGCATCAGGTAGCGCCTGCGTTGAGCTTTGTCTTCCTGCACTTGCTAATCATGGGATCACAGCATGGTTTGGGTTGGGAGGGACCCTAAAGCCCCCCCAGCCCCACCCCCTGCCACGGGCAGGGACCCCTTCCACAGCCCAGGGTACTCCCAGCCTCACCCAGCCTGGCCTTGGGCACTCCCAGGGATGGGGCACCCACAGCTTCTCTGGGCACCTGTCCCAGTGCCCCCCACCCTCTGCGGGAAGAATTCCTTCCCCATGGCCCAGCTCCATCTCCCTCTTTCCGGTTAAACCCGTCACCCCTTGTCCTGTCCCTCCCTGCCCTTGGGAAAAGCCCCCCCAGCTCCCTTGTAGCCCCCATAGGTAATGTTCGTCCTTCAGCCGAGACCCCCCCGTTGCGCCCCCGTGGTGCCGATGAAGCTCTGCAGCGTCTCCCGGGCGGTGTTTAACCGGGGTCCTGGGTTTGCCTCGCCCCAGGTCTCTGGAGAAGATGTTTCCCCTTCACGGGGCCCGTGTTTTCCTTGCCGAGACGCGTTTCTGGCCACCAAGGAGCCGTGGGTTCCGCCAGCTGTCGGACCGTGGTCACGCTGCTGCTCCCCCAGATCCTCCGCGCCCGGACCCCCCCATCCCTGCCTCTTCCTTCACTGCCTGCGGCTGGGTTTTCCACGCTTTTTCTGTGCCGTTGCGGCCGAAGTCATCGCACCCGTGGGGAGCGCGATGGAAATTCCCGTGTAGACCCAAAGGACCATGTGGTGTTTAAACACAGCCCCCGACCCCCCGCGCAGCCCCCACAGCCCCCCCAGCCCCCGCGGCTGCTGATAGAGGAAAGAGGCCAGGTCCTGGAGCGGGGGCGAGGCGGAGCGCGGCGGGCGCTGTCGGCCCTCCTCGTGCTGTTCAACTCCCCAGTAACTGCCGTGTATTCAACAACCTGGTAGGGCAGAGTTTTTATGGAAAACGTGGTAAATGGTGGAGTTGTCCTGCGTGAGCCTGGAGGCTGTGGTTGCCTGGGGACAGTCAAGCGTTCGGGATGCTGTTGGGGAGCGGCCAAGGCTCCGCGTGTTGGACAAATCCCGGCTGGATTGATCGTCAGCGGGCTGGTCCATAAACCCGCCAGCGCTGTCATTATTCGTGTTTAATGGGAAGGGCCGAGGAGGGGCGCCCGCCTCTCCCTGCACCCCTTGGCTCGGCGGCTCGCCTGGGAGTTGGGATGTCTCTTTGCCAGGGGTGAGAAGGCAGCCGGGGGCGGCAGCCCCCTGACGGGCGCAGCTCGGCCAAAGGGGTTGCATGACGGCACCTACGGAGCCGCCGACACCGGGACCCCCGGCCATGCCAGCCCCTTCTGGGAGCGCTGGTGGGGGGTGGGGACCTGCCGGCCTGAGCACCTCGCGCCCCAGCCCACAGGAGTCCCTTGGGAGCGTCCGAGGCTCGGGTGGAGCCATGGATGGAGACAGGCCGTGAGACGAATGTCAGACTTAACAGCGTTGCCGGGGCAGTTCCCAGCGGGACGGGTCAGCAGGTGAGTGCTGCAGCAAACCGGCTGAACGGCCCGGCTGCAGGAGGTGGCTGGGGCAGGGGAGTGGGCTCTGGCTGCCCCCAGAACTGCTGTTACACTGGGGACCGCAGGTGAGCGGGGAGGAGCTGCCGCCACCGCGTCAGCAGAACCCCCGTGTCAGTGCGGAGGGCTGAAGAGCAGGAGCTTGGCAGTGGTTCGGGAGTGACAGCAGAGGTGGAAAACAGGGAGATTTATCAGCTGGAAAACGATTTCCAGTGGGATTTAACAACTGCCTTTTCCGAAGTCCACGTCTCGCCGATCTAGTCTAATTCTTCAGTAAGAGAGAACGGATACAAGAGAGCTGAGTGACGGGAGTTACCAAACCTGCAAACCGGCCCCGTGGAAACACTTCCGAAGGGCTGTGGAATTACGTGTCATAGGAGAGTCATAGGATCATGGAATGGTTTAGGTGGGAAGGGTCCTTAAAGCCTCCCAGCGCCACCCCCTGCCACGGGCAGGGACCCCTTCCACAGCCCAGGGTGCTCCCAGCCTCATCCAGCCTGGCCTTGGGCACCCCCAGGGATGGGGCACCCCCAGCTTCTCTGGGCACCTGTCCCAGTGCCCCCCACCCTCTGCAGGAAGAATTCCTTCCCCATGGCCCAGCTCCATCTCCCTCTTTCCGGTTAAACCCGTCACCCCTTGGCCTGTCCCTCCCTGCCCTTGGGAAAAGCCCCCCCAGCTTTCCCGTACCCCCCAGGCCCTGGCAGGGGCTCTGAGGTCTCCCCGCAGCCTTCCCTGCTCCAGGCTGAACCCCCCAACCCCCCCAGCCTGGCCCCATGGCAGAGGGGCTCCAGCCCTCGCAGCATCTCCGGGGCCTCCTCTGGCCTCGCTCCAACAGCTCCGTGTCCTCCTGCTGTTGGGGGCCCCGAGCTGGAGGCAGAAGTGCAGGGGGGGTCTCCCCAGAGCGGAGCAGAGGGGCAGAGTCCCCTCCCTCGCCCCCCTGGTCACGCTGCTCTGGGTACACCGAGTGCCGGGCCAGAGATTGTCAGGGAAGGACGAACAAACGATGGATTCTTGTCCTCAGGAGGGTTTCCCAGGCGCGGAGGAGTGGGGGAGGAAGCAGAGTTTGGACCGTTGTTCAGGGTATTGACAGCTCGAAGAGGAACACGGCCAGCAGGCGCATGTGACAGCGGTGACGCCGGGTCAGAGCACGGGCGTCCAGCACGGTCCTCTCGGGAGCGCCAGGCAGAGCTGCTGCCTGGGGGGGGGAAGGACAAACCCTGGAGGGGTGAGGCAAGGGCACGCACGCAGGGACACCTCCCCGCGGAGCCCTTCGGCCTAAATCGCACTGGGCTGAGGGAGTCCCTGGCCCAGGTGGGGTAAGCCCCAGCTGATGCCTTCCCAGGACGCTGTGGTTGCTGTGGTTGGGATGCCAGTCGGCTCCTCGCACTGAAGCTCAGGGAAGTGGTGGCCTCCCAGCCTCACCTTGGTCCCTGGGCAGGTGCTGGAGCAAATCCCCTTGGAAGCCGTGACCACGCACACGACGGGCGGAAAGTGACTGGGAATAGCAGCGTGGATTTACCGAGGCTGAATTGTGCCCAGCCCACCGGGTGGCTTTCTGCAAGGGGGCAGCTGGCTCGGGATGAGGGGCGTGCAGGAAGGGCTGCCAAGCCCGGGCTCAGGGGGATGTTCCCTGGGTGCTCCTGCAGCATCCTCACTGCAGGACGGGACGGGGATGGTCTGGGCAGGAGGACGAGGAGGTGGGGGGAACGCTGTCTGGACCCCCAGGCTGAAGGGGGGTGATGGGCCATACGGAGTGCGGCTGGTGGCTGGCTACGAGCACATTCCTCAGGGAGGGACATGGGGACTGGTCCTGTTCGGTACCTTCACTGACCACTGGGATGATGGGGGGAAGATCCCCGTCACCAGCCCTGCGCAGCCCTGTGCCAGGGCAGCTCTCTCCAGGACCCTTCCCCTGGCAAGGGGCATCCCCGGGGAGCACAGCCTGGGTGGCAGGGAAATACCGGTTCTTCGTCCCGTTTGGCTCTACCAGCCCCACTTCGTACCCTCCCACTGTGGCTGGGGGGTCAGTTAGTGCAGGGTAACAGAAACGCTGCAAACGAGGGGCACGTGCAAACTCCTGGAGTCTTAGGAGTGAGGAAAAAGGATCTGGCCACCAAATTGTCCTGATTGCCGGTACCTCGTGGCCGAGGGGCTGCAGGTGGATGTGAGACGGGAGAAGCTGTAGCGCTGGAGAACAGGGCGGTAGTGAACTGTAACCCAGGAGCTGTCGCTGCCGTTAGTCGGGTGTGGGCAGGATGCTTTGGCTGGCTGAGGCTGGATGCCCGACGCCGCACGCCGTGCTGATCGGTGGTTGGGACCGTGGAAGTGGCACCGGCGAGACCAGTTTGGGGTCGGTTGCCGGAGCCTGGCGGTGCACTGTGGAGCAGAGCGGTGCGAGTGTGTCCGATGAAGATGTCCTCTCTGTCACCTCATGTGGTGGCATTGGCATCAGGAGGCAACATCCGTTTGTCTGTCCCGGGCCACTTCTGGCTTTGTCATAATCCTCCAGGGTCTCCTCTCTCCTGGACTGAAGGGTCTTGTCTGTTTAGTTGAGCTTCACATGATGCCACTCCATCTTCTCTCTCTTGTCCGCCTCTTTTCCACTTCTGGAAGGGGACCGGGGCTGCAGGTGGCCTTGAGGACACATAGCAGGGCTCAGGGATTGCTTTGGTCCCTGCTCATGTGTCGGGCGTTGCTGTGGTGGGGTCGCAGGGCCACTGGCCGCAGCCAGGCAGTAGCCAGCTCAGAGCCTGCCGTCGTTAGGATTGTCCTCGCATCGGGGTGATGTGCTCTTCAGTCGTTTGGCGCCGTGAGCTCCTTGTGCTGGTGTTGCCATTGGCTCCCAGCTTTACCACACCAGGTACTGTTGTTACCCCACAGTTCACCTCCGCATCCCATCCCATCCCACCCTCATCCCTTCCCATCCCATCCCATCCCATCCCATCCCATCCCTTCCCATCCCTTCCCTTCCCATCCTCATCCCTTCCCATCCCTTCCCTTCCTCATCCCTTCCCATCCCTTCCCTTCCCATCCCTTCCCAACCCCATCCCATCCCATCGCCATCCCATCCTTTCCCATCCCATCCCCATCCCTTCCCTTCCCTTCCCATCCCTTCCCTTCCTCATCCCTTCCCATCCCTTCCCATCCCATCCCATCCCTTCCCTTCCCATCCCATCCCCATTCCCATCCCTTCCCATCCCCATCCCATCCCATCCCATCCCCATTCCTTCCCTTCCCTTCCCATCCCATCCCATCCCATCCCATCCCATCCCATCCCATCCCCATCCCATCCCATCCCATCCCCATCCCATCCCATCCCCATTCCTTCCCATCCCATCCCCATCCCATCCCATCCCATCCCATCCCTTCCCATCCCTTCCCTTCCCATCCCATCCCTTCCCATCCCATCCCCATCCCATCCCATCCCATCCCATCCCTTCCCATCCCATCCCTTCCCATCCCATCCCCATCCCATCCCTTCCCTTCCCATCCCTTCCCTTCCTCATCCCTTCCCATCCCCATCCCATCCCTTCCCATCCCATCCCCATCCCTTCCCTTCCCTTCCCATCTCATCCCCATCCCATCCCATTCCCTTCCCATCCCATCCCTTCCCATCCCCATCCCATCCCCATCCCATCCCTTCCCATCCCCATCCCATCCCATCCCCATTCCTTCCCTTCCCTTCCCATCCCATCCCATCCCCATCCCATCCCATCCCATCCCATCCCCATCCCATCCCTTCCCATCCCATCCCCATCCCATCCCCATCCCATCCCATCCCATCCCATCCCCATCCCATCCCTTCCCATCCCCATCCCATCCCATCCCCATCCCTTCCCTTCCCTTCCCATCCCCATCCCATCCCATCCCCATCCCTTCCCTTCCCATCCCCATCCCTTCCCTTCCCTTCCCATCCCCATCCCTTCCCATCCCATCCCTTCCCATCCCACCCCCACGAGCAGCCCAGGCGCTGGCAGGAGCCCTGTGGGATGCAGCTGTGCAGACCTGGCCGTGCCTGCGCCGTGGCACCTTGGCTGTCCTGCGGGTCAGAACCGCCCCCCTCCCCCTTTCTGGGGGGCTGTCTGCAGCAGGTCGAGCCCAGCGAGGAGGCTCAGGGGTACCTAATCCATGACACAGGCGGGACCCCCCCGAGGGATGGGGGTCAGTGGTGGTGATGATACGGGGCAGTAAAGAGGGAAACGTGAGCGCCTTCGCTGCGTGCGCAGTGGCTAAACGGAATGTGTCCGCGCTGGAAAGGGCCCCGGGGTTACTGCAAGCAAGTCTGTTCCCTGCGGACCGTAAGGCTCAGGGAATGGTTTGGGTGGGACGGGACCTGAAAGATACCCAGCTCCAAGGCGCTGCCACGGGCAGGGACTCCATGGCCCAGGATCGTGATGATCCGTGAGGACCTGAACTCACATTAACCCCTGAGTTCTTTCATGAACAACCCGATCCGTAAAGGTCTTGCGGAGCGATCCGTGAGGTGCCTACGGAGCGGGGTGTTGGGAGCAGCTGGTTTGCAGCCTGCTGGCTCTAAAGGTACAGGGGCAGGAGCAACTGTCTCAGGGCTGCTGACGCTTTTCCCTACAGCCAGAGCAGGAGGGGGCAGGAGCGGGGATGTGAGCGCGGGGCCGTAAAGCCCCGGTGGGCCACCCTGGGTTGTCTGACCCGGTACCGTCTCTGGCAGCGGCCAAAGGCCGTGCTGCTCCGCAACGCGCGGCCTGGCTGCCCCGTGCTCCCCTGCTCCTCCTGTTTCCAGCTGCTGGTTTGGGGTCGTCGGAGGCTGCGTCCGTCTGCCCCTTCGTTTGTGACGCACGCGCAGGGCAAAGCAGGCCTGGGCCCCTCAGAGGAACGGCCGTTGGGGCGGTTCGGGTGCCGCCTGGCAGGCAGCAGGGGCTGAGGCCAGGGCTGGAGACAGGGAGCTGTGTGCTGGAGAGGGCGCGGGGCTTGGCCGGCCGGGGGGAGCGGGGCGGGCCAGGTCAAGGGAACCCAAAGCGCCACGTGCTTTAGGGGGAGGCGCTGACGGAGCCGGCAACAAGGGGATGGTGCGTTAGGTGAGGCCGGTATTAGCGCCGCGTGTGACACGCTGGAGTATCGCCTCTGGCTCTGCGCTTCGAGACGTGTAGGTCAGGTTAAAGAGGGTGCGGAGAAGAGCAGCAGGAGTTAGTTGGGATGTGGAGAAGGTGCCCCACGGCTCGTGCCAGCCTCGCCTGCCCGCCCTGGGCGCGACCGAGAGGCGCCAGCGTTCAGCGGGGGCGCTGCTGTGGAAGGAACTGCGTGCTGAAGGGCTGTTGGGTGTCGCGGGCGGAGGTACGGCAAGAAGTAGCGCTTGTGTCCGCAGTTTAAACCCGGGGAATCGAGTGGGACCTAAGACAGACCCTTCTTCACTGCGGAGGGGTTGGCGTAGTCGCTTCTCCGGGGAGGGAGCGTGGTTCTCCCCCCGTGAGGCTTTCGGGCTCGGGCTGGATGCTTTTCAGGCAACTGTTAGCCAAATCCAAGCGGTTTAGGTAATTATGGAGTTACCGGCTGAGTCTGGCGGGGCCGGGGCGCAGCCGAGGTGATCGTACGGGCCCGCTTGGCTTTGAACGTGCTGGATCGGGGCGCTTGCTGAACGTGTGCTGCGCAGGCACCACCGCGCGCTCGTCCCACTTTCTTCCCTTCTCCAGTCAAACCTGCTTTCACTTGCCCCTTTGCACTGGGAAGTTCTGTCTCTCGGGTTTATTGGGACCTGTCTGTCCAGTTAGCACATCTCACTCTTGATGCTGGAGGAACAGAACGTCCTACTCCCTCTTCTCCAGAAGCAGCTTTGCTCTCTGTGCCTTATTTTCCAGCCCCAGGTAGAGCTAAAGCTTCCCAGGTCCGTGTTTTCCACCTGATCACAGTTAGGCAGGTGGCTGTGGGCGGCGAGCCAAGCAGGAACAGTCCCCAGGGCTCCGAAGGTGATGGTCATCCCCTTAACCTGCCCTGGGCTCTCTGGTGGATCCCATTAACCTGCCCTGGGCTCTGGTGGATCCTGTTAACCTGCCCTGGGCTCTCTGGTGGATCCCTTTAACCTGTCCCAGGTTCTCTGGTGGATCCCGTTAGCCTGCCCTGGGCTCTGGTGGATCCCTTTAACCTGTCCCGGGCTCTGGTGGATCCCCTTAACCTGCCCTGGGCTCTTTGGTCGATCCTGTTAACCTGCCCTGGGCTCTGGTGGATCCCTCTAATCTGTCCCGGGCTCTCTGGTGGGCTCCGCTGGATTCCCACCCCAACACTTGGTTCCCCCCTGGGCTGTCCTTTCTGCGGGCCGAGTCCCGCCATGGGCTGCAGCCGGCTGGGCTGGGGCTTCTCCCAGCGCTCTCCCGGCGGGTGGCTGCCCGTCAGGCTGTCGTGGCGCTGTGTAAGGGGGAGGTTTCGCCTGAACCGGTCGGAGTTAATCGGGAGTGGATTCTCCTGAAACACCCATCCCAAGCTGCGGTTGTCTCAGAGGCTGCTCCGCGGAAAGCCCCGGCTGGCGGGACTGCAGGAGGGGGCTGGTTGTCGCTGTCCCTGTCGGTGCCACCCAAGAGCCGTAACAAGGGGCTTTGGACTCCAGCTTTGCAGACGGAAGGGCCTGGATGGCGTCCTGCCTCAGGCAGGATGCCGGGCCATGATGCAGTCAGCAACATCCTTCCAGACGGGCTCGTACGCGGGAACGGTTTCTCTGGAAAACCCCTACGGCCAAGGCGCTTGGTTGTCTGCACGAGGGGCTCGTGCACCGGGGCTTTCCTGCGGGAGCCCAGAACCTCCCTCCTGCTCTTTATCTTGTTTCCGTCGGGCGGCGGCAGCTGCTCCTGTGGCATTCAGCGCAGCCGGGGCAGGGCCAGAGCTTTCCGCAGGAGGTGAGCTAAGCCCCCAGGTTCCTGGGGTTGTGCCAGCTCTGTGGGCCCGTCCCAGGTTGCCTTGTGCCAGCACCCAGCGAGCGCGTGCTGATGACCGCCCCTCTGAAACGCAGCCGTGGTTGCTCTGACCCGGCCCCTGCCGAGCCCAGCGCCTGTCCTGCACCACGGACACGGGGGGAAACGGGCTGCAGCGGGATGTTTGACCGTCCCGTGGTCCCTGGCCAAGGGCTGTCCGCAGGCAGGGGCTGTGCCTGGCTCCCCACCCTGCCCCGCCCGGCTGCTGCTGGGAGTGCTCCGGGAGATTCCCGGTCACAGCGCTCCCGTGGCTCCGGTACCTTCTCTCGCCGGCGTGCGAGCGAGGCCGGGAGGATGCTGTGGGATTTCACACGCTGCCGGGCACCGGGGATGTCCGCCCCGCATGGCCCGAGCTTGCCCGAAGCTGCTGCTTCGGGGATGGGCTTTGAGCCACTAACTGGGGAGAAAACTGTGTAACTAGGGAAAACCAAACATCGTCTTTTACGGAAAGGCGGAGAAGTTCCCTGGGCTTGTTGGGTTTAGGCACATCGCCCGTTCCTGTAACTGTGTCCCAGTCCTGGTGTTACAAGGGGCCGCTGCTCGCGGGGAGCACGCGCCTGGCTGGATGCTGCGGAGCCCTGCACGCTCCCGCTCCGAGCCGGGGGTGCTGCACTTGTCCTGCGCAGATGCCTGGTGCCTCTGGTCACCTTTGTCTTCTTTCCCTTTGCCTTTTTCCTGTTTCTGTTGTTTCCTGGGGACGGAGCCGCCAGGCCTGCACGTGCTGTGGATCTGGGTGTGCTGCCAACTTGCCGGTGTCCCGGCCGCTCTTCCCACATCGCTCCAGCCCGGATCCCAGCTCGGGTCCTGGCTGATGCCACGTGTGAGCGCCCATGCCAGGAAACCTGCCTGGTTGGCCTTCACCCTCGTTCACCATCTCCCCATCGGTTCGGGGCCCAAGGAGCGCCCTCTCGCTCTGGCCCTGACCAATGGCACGAGGGGCTTTGGAAGCGCGCGGGTGGGGCCGTCCTTGTTCCGGGCGGCGTGGCTTTCCCCCAGGGTCTCCTCGCAGGATGGGGCACGACTCCACAGAAACGAAGGAGATGGTTCAGCGGCGCAAACGTGGGCGGCAGTTCCTGTCCGTGTTCCCTTTGGGCCCGCAGCACGGCAGAATCGCGGGGCCGCTCCTGGGTATCGGCGTCTGTTCCGCTCCCGGGGTGGTTGCACAGTAGAATCACAGAACCGTGGGATTGTTCTGGTTGGAAAAGACCTTTAGGACCATGGAGTCCAACCGTCAGCCCGGCATGGCCACGGCTACCCTACGGCATGTCCCTGAGCCCTGCGCTGCGGGGCTGTGCACAGCCGGCGCCGTGCACGGCCCATCGGACCCCGGCTCTCATGGGAGCTGGGATTCCTGGTCTGGAGATGCTTTGCTTTGGTGTCCGCTGCCGGTCCGCATGGGAGGGGTGCCGGGACCGCTCCTTGGATGACTGTCACGCCTCGGTCGCTCGCCGGCCTCGCTCTTTCCGTCAGGCTCCCCCCGCCCTCGTGTGCGTTGGTTTTGGTGCCTGCGGTCCCGGTGTTGCTGTGCTGTGGCAGGACCCGGCTCTTTCCCTGCCCATTCCCAGGCGACTCCCGTGTCCGAAAGGAGCCTTTTGTGGGTTCCTGCGCTCTTGGTCTGGCTCCATCTTTCTGCGGGGCCTCTTGGAGGCTGGTTTTTCATTGTCGCCGGACGTTCACGCAGCTCCTCCCGTGGGATTCTGAATCCCCCCCCGCAGGCACGCTTCCTGTCCAGATGCTGCTTTTTAATTTCCTTCCAGCTCTCCCCGCCGTCTGCTCTTCAGCGCAGGATCTGGGGCTTCTTTGCTCTTCAGGGCTGGCCACCACAAGTTCTGTATGTCATTACGGCGGGTGGCTCGGGGGGAGCTCGGCTGCCATCCTGCGCGTTGCTGGGGGCTGAATCCGAAGCTCCCAGCTCTTTCTTCCTTCAGGACGGAGCCCTCCCCGCCCTCTGAAGTCGAGGAGCTGTACCGTTCCTTCCAGGAGCTGTTCTTAGGCTGTGACTGCTGGGATCGGAGCTCATCATGGGATGGAAGAAATGGCTGCATGTACCTGCAGACCAGAGCGAGCGGCTTGTTCCCAAAACTGCCCCCACCCTGCCCGCCCCTCCGCCTTCAGCTGGCCCCCGGACCTGCCCGCCTGCCGGCTGAGCCCTGTGGGTGCTGTGCCGGCACCGGCACTGCCGCGGTGTGCTCGCCACAGAGGCGTCTCCTTCCGCTCTCCCGGACCCTGTGGGTCTTCGGGAGCCGACACCGGGAACAGGGCTGAGCCTCTTGGCCCAGGAGAGCGGCAGGAGGAAGGGGCAGGGACCTTCCCTTCCCTGCGGCTTCGGGGCTGCACAGGGCCGTTGGGTTCCTTGGGAGAGGAATGTTGGCTTGGCTGTCCCAGCCCTCGGGGTTGGAAGCTCCTCGCACCCGGTGTGAGCCGCTGTGAGCTGCTCTCCCTGGGCTGGGGCCCTCCGTGCCGGGCTGCCCCGCTCGGCCCCTCTTCCCCGCGGAGATGGCTCCGGCGCCTGGCACGGCATCTGCAGCCCGGGCAGCCCAGCCCTGCTCTGCTGGGGATCAGCCCGGTGCCGGAGCCGCCGGGGCCGTCCTGGCTGTGTGGGGAGAGCAATGGGCCCCCCGCGGGATGGAAAGCGGGGGGAGCCCTCACTGCTGTGGCTGCTGGAGCGAAGCGAGCCCTGTCCCCTGACAACCACGGCCTTCTTCCTTGCGGCCCTCTGCAGGGGGTTGTGCCATTAACCTCGTGGGTTTGGATTAACCTCGTGGTGGGACTGGATTAGCCTCGTGGGATTGGGTTGCTCCCGGGGTGGCTGCGCTGCATCGTGGAGGGGAACAAGCCAGTTTGGTTGCAGGATCCGTGCTAAGAGAAAGTCGTGAATACTCACGGTGGTGTTTGCAGACACAGGGTCACAAGGGGTATTGCGGCGGCGGGATGGTGCGCGCCGGGGCCTGTGCAGCGTTCGGGCCTCGCGGCTGGGCCAGGGGTGTTCTTCCTTCTGGTTTCTGACGCAGGGTAAAGACAACACGGCGGCTGGAAGTTGGTTTCTCTCTCAAATGTTCATACAACCCCAGCACGTCTCTGCACTGTGAGGGGTGGTAGGACATTCCGGGGGTCTGATGCCGGGACTGTCCTTCAAGCAGTGCTTGTGCCCGTGTGGCCGCTCGTCAGTGCTTCTCTCCCACTGACACACCCTGTAGTAGTGAACAACACGACTTGACAGGGAGGACGAGCCCCCGAGGCTGAGTGAGCAGGTGGGAAGGTGCAGACCATGTTTGGTTTTTTTTTATGGGTCCCTGACGGAACGATGTGCATTCTGCTTCCCTGAGACCTGAAAGAGGGCAGAGCTGCTGTTTCCAGAGGTTCTCAGCTCCTGCTTGCTCACACCAGCAGCCAGCACCTCATCCCTGGTCCTGCAGCAGGACCAGCCATGGCTGAGGCTGAGGCCAACACGGGCAGTGATGGGACAGGCAACGCTGGCCTCGGGGTGCAGATAACCTCAGGCAGGTTATCCAGTTATCCGTGTCTGAGCAAAGCGACCCGTAACCTCAGCTCGGTGGGTTTCACAGAATCATGGAATCATGGGATGGTTGGGGTTGAAGGGACCTCAGAGCCCCCCAGCCCTGCCCCCTGCCACGGGCAGGGACCCCTTCCATAGCCCAGGGTGCTCCCAGCCTCATCCAGCCTGGCCTTGGGCACTCCCAGGGATGGGGCACCCACAGCTTCCCTGGGCACGACCTTGGCACTGTTGGTCCATCGCAGCCGCTGGAAGCAAGGGGGGGGCAGGATGGGGTCGGTCCCTTCGGAAATCCAAATCGGTGTCTGCGTTGCGCCCTTTCCAACACCTCCACGGACAAAGCGTGTTGTGGGGAGCTCCGAGCGGTGCCTGTCCCTGGGGCACAGTGTGCGCCCCCCGTCTGCCACGGCAAGGGTGACGGTGTGCTCTGGGGGCGGGCAGAAGCGTGGTGTCTCCGTGGGGCGAGTGGAGCAGGAGTCGCCCCGGGAAGGCAGCGGCTGCTGGGGCAGCGCTGCAGCGCAGGGGGGGTGGTCGCTTTGCCTCCCAGCACGAAAATCGGGAGCATTAGTCGTGGCTGGCAGGCCCTGGCGTGGAAACGGAGCGCTGGAACCCAGCTGGAGGCTCTCTTCTCCCACAAAGTGTCCGGGGCAGGAGAACAAAGAAGGGGAAACCAGAGTGACAGGAACAAGAAAAGGTTGAAGGCCCAAAATACAAAACCAGGGACCTGGGGGGAATGTGGGTGCTGGTGGGGACGGGCTGTTGTGGGACCAGCCCCAGGTGCTGCTGGCGCGGCATCCTTCGCCTTCCTGCTCCTCGCCCAAGGGCGGATGCTGCGGAGAGCTGCGGAGGGGACCCAGCTCGGTGGGCTCTGGCCCAGGCAGGTCCCCACGGCCGGCCCTGTGGCCCCCCGGGAGCGTGGCAGCAGGGACCGCAGCGGTGGGAGATGCAATCTGAAGATGATGGAATACAAATATTCCATGACTTGGGTCCTGAGGAGGGAGCAAAACTGCTCCCGATGCCAGGGAAACCCGCTGTGGGCACTGGGTGGACGGGGAAGTGTGACTTTCCGGGGGGGGGGAAGAGGGGTCTCCTCTCCTCCGCTGGGGAAGGCCTCGCTGGGTGCCTCTAGCTCCTGGCAGGGCTCAGGGTGCTGCGGTGCATCCCCCTGTGTTCGCACCCTGTGGAGCCCGGCGGAGGATCCCACAGGCTCTTCACACCCTGCCGGGCTTTGAGGTGGAATGTCGCCCTTTTCCTGTCGTTGGGCCGTAAAACGGTCTTTGGCACTTCTTGTATTGTGTAGGATGAGGGTTTGAGTCTGCCCTGAACCCCACGAAAGCCATCGGGGGGTCTGCTAGGTCTCATCTACTCTAACTCTGTTTCCCCCCTTCCCGTAATCCAGTGACATGGAAAAGACTGTGGCTTTCCCATTTTGTCCTTGTCCTTGCTGCGGCTGTTCCTGGGGGCGGCTGTGGGGTACGGGACCCCGGGGACACTCGGCGCTCACCACCCTCTGTGTCTCTCCACAGAAGTGTCTGCGGCTGAATCCCGACGTTCCCGTGTGGGTTTCCAAGCAGCGCATCCTCTGCATTTTGAACCACAGCCTGAAGGATGTCCTCAACTACGGGCTCTTCCAGCCGGCCTTCAACGGCAGGGCTGGGAAATTCCTGGATGAGGAGCGGCTGCTGCGGGAGTATCCCCTGAATCCAGACACTCCCGTCCCCTACTTGGAGGTAGCGATCGGCTCTCTGACTGCACGTGTGTGTGTGGGGATATGTGTGCGCACACCTGTGTGAGCAGGTAGGGATTCGTGGAGTCACGGAATGGTTTGGGATGGAGGGACCTCAGATCCCCCCCAGCCCCACCCCCTGCCACGGGCAGGGACCCCTCCCACAGCCCAGGGTGCTCCCAGCCTCATCCAGCCTGGCCTTGGGCACTCCCAGGGATGGGGCACCCACAGCTTCTCTGGGCACCTGTCCCAGTGCCCCCCACCCTCTGCGGGAAGAATTCCTTCCCCATGGCCCAGCTCCATCTCCTTCTTCCTGGTTAAACCCGTCACCCCTTGGCCTGTCACTCCCTGCCCTTGGGAAAAGCCCCCCCCAGCTTCCTTGTACCCCCCAGGCCCTGGAAGGGGCTCTGAGGTCTCCCCGGAGCCTTCCCTGCTCCAGGCTGAACCCCCCAACCCCCCCAGCCTGGCCCCATGGCAGAGGGGCTCCAGCCCTCGCAGCATCTCCGGGGCCTCCTCTGGCCTCGCTCCAACAGCTCCGTGTCCTCCTGCTGTTGGGGGCCCCGAGCTGGAGGCAGAACTCAGGGGGGGTCTCACCCCCCAGACCCCCAAGTCCTCCCCAGGGCTGTTCCCAATCCATTCCCAGCCTGGCCCTGTGCTGGGGTTGCCGTGACCCAGGTGAGTTGCGGGACCCCTCCCGCTGTTGTCTCTGCAGACACCCCAGATCCTCATGCTGCCTGTCCCCCTCCCGTTTCGCCCTTTCCCTTCCAGGGGTGAGCAGGGATTTGTGTGGGTGCGTGTTTACTCCCGGGGAATTCACTGAGGAAAAGCCGAGGGAAATGGCTCCGAGTTTTCCCGGCTCGTGGCTCCAGAGCTCCGTCACGCTGGTCCCCGCTGCCCTGTTTCCCACCCTGCTGGTCAGATGTCCTTCCTCCTGGTGGCACAGAGCTGTCGTGGGGCGCGGCAGGGCAGAGGGAAGGCCGTTCCCCAAGGCAGGGGGGAGCTGGCAGGGGGGTCTGTGGGCAGAAGGGCTGGAGTTGGCTGTTTCCATGGGCAGTTCCTGCCGAGAGGGGGACGCACCCGTGTGCCTCGACCGCAAATGTCCCTGTGTGGGCCTCCCTCGTGTGGGGAGCAAGGAGGACGATCGGAACTGCTTTCTGTCCCGGAAAATGAACCAGAGCAGCAGTTAACTGAATTAACTCCGGATTTACAGCCACCCTGGGATTTGCCGTGGGCTGGGATCCAGGTGATCGCACGTAGGAGCTTGTTCTGAGGTGACCTGCAGCACTGAAAGGGGGACATTCAGGTTCGGTGTCGGGAAGGAATCCTTCCCGGAGAGCCGGGGGGCACTGGGACAGGTGCCCAGAGAAGCTGTGGGTGCCCCATCCCTGGGAGTGCCCAAGGCCAGGCTGGATGAGGCTGGGAGCACCCTGGGCTGTGGGAGGGGTCCCTGCCCGTGGCAGGGAGTGGGGCTGGGGGGGTTTGAGGACCCTTCAACCCAAACCGTTCCGTGATTCTATGATTTCTCGGGCTCCTTTGTCGCTGTGGACATCCCACTGGAATAGGATTCGAGTCACCTGCACGTGGACTTCTAAATTTAGGGGTCTGGGCTATATTTTACCCACAAAGTCAGTTAGAAAGCATTACACGCTTAAGCCGCACGAGCTCTTACGGATGCTGTGTTGTAACTAATCCTGGTTGGGAACAAAAGCGCAGCACAGTTCCTCGGCAGCGTTTAATGCAGCCCCAGGCATCGTAAGCGGCATTCGGAACGCGTGCAAGCGGCCCGGCGCGGTGGGGGTGTCCTCACGCTCCCCACAGGGGCTTCAACGCTTGGGCCGTGTGTGATTTAGCGCCACGTCCACGCTTGATGTCAGGCAGCCCGGAGCAGACGCCTCACGGCCGTTTGTTGGTGTCGTTCTGATTCCTCCTAACTTGGTAGGAATGGCAGCTGATCCGGAATCTGTCTGCAAGGCGTAAAGCCTGTGCTGATAGCGCTGAGGTTTCCTGCACCCCAAGGATGGATGAGCGCTCAGGGCTGCGGATGAGCTCGGTAGACGAGGGGTTTGTGCGTGCTGACAGCAGGATTTCACTGCAGAGCAGGTACTGGCAGCAGCTCCCGGAGAGGTGGGCTGCTGGCCCTGTGCCACGCCAGGCAGAGCCGCGGGAACTCCAGGTTCCTCCGTCGAGTTGGAATAGCGGCTACGAGGCTGCGTGTTGGTGACCGGGGGGGATGCCCGCCTGTCTGCTGGCATCCAGCTACCCTCGTGTGCCTCTGGGGGCTTTGATGGTACCCTATCACCTCACTGGTGGTGACCTGCCCTCAGAGGACAACCGTGTCCTTAATGAGGTCGTTATTGTCTGCACGCCAACCACACCGTCTGCTCTCGCCACGGTTAACCATCACACACTCAGCTCACGCACCTTGTAAACCTGAGTGAGATGGGGAATTCTCATGGAATCATGGAACCATGGAATGGTTTGGGTTGGAGGGACCTCAAAGCCCGCCCAGTGCCCCCCCTGCCACGGGCAGGGATCCCTTCCACAGCCCAGGGTGCTCCCAGCCTCACCCAGCCTGGCCTTGGGCACTCCCAGGGATGGGGCACCCACAGCTTCTCTGGGCACCTGTCCCAGTGCCCCCCACCCTCTGCAGGAAGAATTCCTTCCCCATGGCCCAGCTCCATCTCCGCAGTTTCAGCTTAAACCCGTCACCCCCTGTCCTGTCCCTCCCTGCCCTTGGGAAAAGCCCCCCCAGCTTTCCTGTACCCCTCAGGCCCTGGAAGAGGCTCTAAGGTCTCCCCGGAGCCTTTCCTGCTCCAGGCTGAACCCCCCAACCCCCCCAGCCTGGCCCCATGGCAGAGGGGCTCCAGCCCTCGCAGCATCTCTGGGGCCTCCTCCGGCCTCGCTCCAACAGCTCCGTGTCCTTCTGCTGTTGGGGCCCCCCGAGCTGGAGGCAGAAGTGCAGGGGGGGTCTCCCCAGAGGGGAGCAGAGGGGCAGAATCCCCTCCCTCACCCCCCTGGCCACGCTGCTGGGTCCAGCCCGGGAAGTGTTTGTCCTGCCCCGTAGCGCTGCTCCAGGGGCGAGCTGTCGGAGCAACGCCAGTGGGCTGTGACTCACCAGGGGTGGGCTGCCCGCTGCTCCAGTTGGAGTGGGTCACTACGTGTCCTGCAGCCGAGCTCCTCCGACCGAGGCTGTGCCTGGCCCCGGGCAGCCACGGGCGTTGCTCCTGCCTCCAGGCCGCTGCGGCGTGGCTTCCCCTCTGACGCCCCGGCCCCGGCGTGGGGCAGCCGGGAGCCCCGCCGGACCCTCCCAAGGCCGAGTGCTGGCAGAGCCGCAGCGGGGCCCGTGGAGCCCCGTGTTCGGCAGCTCCGCAGGGCAGCGCTGCCTGGCTGGGCCGGAGCGCTGCCGGGGCTGGAGCTGGGTGCGGAGCTCTGTCAGCTGCGCCAAGGCGGGCTGGGCGTGGGGAGCAGCCGCTGCCGGACGCCGCGTGGCCGCGGAGGGGTGCACAGGGGATCCCTGCCACCGGCAGCCTCTGCGAAGGACCCGCGGCCCTGAGTCCCTGAATCCCTGGGCAGGACAGTGCTCACCCTGGAGCGATGAACAAGAGAAAAGGCGTGTGAGGGAGCATCTGCCCGGGGACACGGAGCGTGTGAGGGACTGACGGTGCGTTCGGCTGGCAGTCCGTGGGATGAGCTCCGTAACTGCAGCCCAGCGATGACTTGGTGTCAGTTCCAGCCCAAACAATGGGATGCTGGTGGAGGATTAAGTTCCTCGCCATGCAAAATCCCAGAATACAAGTAACGCGTTGGAGAAAGGTCTCATCGCCCAAATCCAGCTCCATGCTCTCAGGAACTTGGAATTCCGCTTGGCAAAGGCCGCAGCCCCTGGGGGCACTCGGGTTGGTTCTGCGTCTGTTCCAAGCTCGGGATTAGCACTGTAAACCGTCGGCAGGACAAGTGCCGCTGCCTCCCTGAGCAGGGATTCACAGACCCACAGAGTGTCGGGGGTTGGAATGGCCCCTCTAGAGCCCATCGAGCCCAACCCCCTGCCAGAGCAGGATCCCCCAGAGCAGATCCCACAGGAACAAGTCCAGAGGCTTTGGAAAGGCTCCAGGGAAGGAGACTCCCCCCTCTCTGGGCCCTGTCCCAGGGCTCTGGCACCCTCCCAGGGCAGAAGGGTTTCCTCACGGTCAGGGTGAACCTTCTGTTTGCCAGTTGATGGCCATGGCCCCTCGTCCTGTCACTGGGCACCCCTGAGCAGAGCCTGGCCCCCTCCCCCTGACACCTGGGTGGGAGCGGTTGGTATCGGAGCAGCATGTGGGTGACAGGCTGTGTCCTTGAAGGGACGTTGGAAAGAGGGACGGCACGGAAAGGAGCAGCAGAAACGGTCTGGGAAGAGAAGGTCCCTGGGTGGGAGATGCAGGACAGTCGGCTCTGGGGACACGGGGGATGCCCCATCCCTGGGAGTGCCCAAGGCCAGGCTGGGTGAGGCTGGGAGCACCCTGGGCTGTGGAAGGGGTCCCTGCCCGTGGCAGGGGGTGGGGCTGGGGGGGCTTTGGGGTCCCTCCAACCCAAACCATTCTGTTATTCCGTGATTCTATGAGTCACCCAAGAACATCCCAGGGAAAACCCTTCGTTGTTAGACAGAACCTAGTTAGTTGGGAAGAAGCAGAACGAAGCCCACACCCTCTGGAAGCTGAAGCCAGACATTTGTGTGGGAAACTGGTTGGAATTTCTTCCATGGGGAATGCAAATAACGGTTGGAGCAGTTGAGGAAGGAGAACGGTGTGTCCTGTGCCTGTCGCTTGCTGGTCTCCGGCACGGAGCTGCTCGGGGTGGCTCGGAGCTGAGTGGGTTTCGCTCTCTCATTCCTGCCGTTTTCCCTCTTGCAGTTCCGGTACAAGAGGCGCGTGTACACCCAGGCGGTGCTGGACGACAAGCAGTTTGCCAAGCTCCATACGAAGGTAAGGCTGGAGCCCAGCCGGCCAGCCCAGAGCCCCGGCTGCGCGTTCCGCGCTGGTGGTGGCCGGTCGTGGGGGGGACACCGCGCCTGGGTTCATCTTCCCTGCTTGCTGGGCTGCAGAGCCCTCGCGGGACACGGGGGTGCGTGCCACAGCCTGGGGGGCCTGGGTGTGTGTGTGCAGGCTGAAGGACCCCGTCGAGCCGTGGTGGGGTGCCCACAGAGGGGTGGACTTGTGCTGCTGATGGGCTGGCAGGCAGGTGCGTGGGTGGCCTGGGCTCTGCAGGAGAGCGTGGGACTGGCTTTCCGTGGGGCGGTGAGGCAGAGGAACACATCATGGACCGGCTCAGTCATGGAATCATGGAATGGTTTGGGTTGGAGGGACCCCAAAGCCCCCCCAGTGCCACCCCTGCCACGGGCAGGGACCTCTTCCACAGCCCAGGGTGCTCCCAGCCTCACCCAGCCTGGCCTTGGGCACTCCCAGGGATGGGGCACCCCCAGCTTCTCTGGGCACCTGTCCCAGTGCCCCCCACCCTCTGCGGGAAGAATTCCTTCCCCATGGCCCAGCTCCATCTCCCTCTTTCCGGTTAAACCTGTCACCCCTTGTCCTGTCACCCCTTGACCTTGGGAAAAGCCCCCCAGGTTCTGGTAGCCCCCCCAGCACTGGAAGGGGTGCGAAGGGAAGCTTTAAGCTGCTCTAGGAAGAGAAGCTTTAGCCCGTGGCGTGGATGAGTGCCGGGAGAGCACAGTGTTCTTGGGGAGCACGCCTTCCCTCCCCCGTGAGGGGTTGCAGCCCGCCTCCGCCTTGTACGCGGGCTCCTTGCCTTGTCGCTGGCCCTCACCCACGTGTTCGGGTTGGGATGCCGCTGGCAGGACCCACGTGTGGAGTGGGTCACGCTCTGTTCGGCCGCAGCCCCCACGTGCCACGGGCAGGGCTCAGGCATTGGGCCCTCGGCGCGTTTGGAGAACAGGGAGTGTGGCCGGGATGGTGCTTTTCCATCCGCGGGTGTTTCTGGGGAGGGGGGATGCCCCCGGCGCCACCGGGCTCTGCAGCCAGCGACACCCCAGTTGGCACAGCCGGAGGGTCGGGGGTGGGGCGGTGACCAGGGCACGTGTTGGGATGCGCTTGCATCGCGCTTCCCCTGGACGGCTGCGGGGTCCCACGATGCCCCTTCGTGCTGAAGAAACGAAGAACCGCAGTTGGGGAGCGGTCAGAACCTCCAGGTTGCTGGTGCCACTCAGAATGGTGCCTTGAGATGGCGTGTGGCCCCATGGGGGCTCGGATGGGCCCTGGGGGGCCGGGGCCAGCGGCGTTGGGAACTGCGAGATGCGGAGAGGGTCGTGGGGGTGGCCCGTGAGGGGGGCAGGGGGCACTGAGCTGGGGAAGGGCTTTGGGGGGTGGGTTTAGGAAGGACGTGGGGCTGGCAGGGACCCCAGGGCTCCCTGGTAGCTCCCTTGCGGCTGTGCATCCGAGCTCCCTCGGAGCCCCGCTGGCGCTGGGCAGCCTCCTGGCCAGTTTCTGACGGGACGGTACCCAGGTCTGCCTTGACCCTTCCCGTGGCCCGGCCGCTCTCCCCCGACAGCCGGTGGCTCCGGAATGCACTGGAGGAGCCCAGGGCTGGGCAACTGCGGAGGCGCAGCGGGTGCCGGGCCTCGGCCTCCGGGCAGCCCGTGTGGCCGCTGGGTGCTGGGTGCCCGTGGGTGGCTCCTGCTGCGGGTCTGCAGGGTGGTGCTTGGCGTCCAGTCACGTCTGCTCTGCCAGAGACGGGCAGGCGGGGGCTGGAGATTTTCAGGAACAGGTACAGCAGGGCCCGAGCTGGCTGGAACCACGGACCTAAGGCAGGAGGGAAGAAAACCTTCTCCCAAGGGCTGACCTGCCCCAAAGGGGAAAATCTTCCCTGTGGGAAGAAGCGGGTCCTCTGCCTTCGCTTGGCAGAGCTGCAGCGAGAAGCAAACCGCTGTCAGGGTTCAGGTTTGGCTCGGGGGGGTGAAGGTCGCGAGGCTTCTGTCTGGTGGCGTAAGGATATCCAGGCAGGGAATCTGGAAAGCTCTCGGCGTCTTCCTGGCGCCAGGAAGCGTGAATCACGGTCCTCCTGAGCCTTGCCAGTGAGAGACCGTGCCGAGGGGGGGCTGGGGGGCCTGCTGCGGGGAGACCCGGGCGGCAGCCCCCCGGGACTTCCCCTACACCTGCGTGGGAGCCAGAAACGCACAGTGGAATGTTCATGGGTCTGCATCCTTTGATTTCTACTTAAAGCCCACGTTTCCGTCACGTTCCTTCATTTTTAAGCCATCCCTTGCTGATGGACTCTGGCACCTGAGCGGGATCCTGCATCCCCGCTCCCTCTCGCTCCATCAGGGGGAAGCCGATGAGTGTGTCCTTTGGCTTTCCCAGCGCCCCCGGGCACCGTGGGCCGCGGTGCTTGGGGGGCAGCAGAGGAGCCCTTGTCCTGCCCCCGGGCTGCTCCGCAGGGGGTGACACCAGCGCTGGCCACTCCTTGGAGCTGGTGTCCCAGCACGGATCAACCCTGTTCCCCTGGGAATGAGCGGGAGTGGAGTGTGTGCAGCCGCCTGGCAGCGGGCTTGTGGGTGAGAGGGGGACGGAGAGCAGAGGGACACGGGCTCCTCGCTGGGGTGGCACCTGGAAAACCAGCGAGCTGCTGGGGACCGCGGACCCGAGTGACCAGCAGGGTACTGCCTGCCTCTGTGCCCCCTTCCCTGTGGCTGACGGCCCCCTGGACGGCCCCCCTGTGCTGCTGGCCCCGTGGAGGGATGCTGTGGGTGTTGGTGGCAGGGCAGGACCTGGTAGGGGGGATGAACGTGCAGTCCGACTCGGGGGGCGGCCGGCCCCTCCACCACTGCGGGCTTGTGCGGGCTCACGCGCCGGGTGGGCCTCGTGGGGGCTTCTGCGGGGCCTGTGCAGTTTGGGGCTGGGGGCTCCCGGGGAGCAGACGCACGGAGGCGATGGCTCTGCGGGCAGAGCGGAGCGCATGGCGCTCGAGGCACGAGGCTGCCTTGCTGCTCCTTACGAGGCCGAGTGCTCGGGCGGGAAGCGGCCAGGTTTTCTGCGAAGCGGCAGTTTGACAGGGAAGGGCTGGGGCTGGGGCAGGGGCTGAGGTTGAGGCTGGGGCTGGGGCTGGGTCTGGGTCTGGGGCTGGGGCAGGGGCTGAGGCTGGGGCTGAGGCTGGGGCAGGGGCTGGGGCTGAGGCTGGAGCTGGAGCTGGGGCTGGGGCTGGAGCTGGGGCTGAGGCTGGGGCAGAGGCTGGAGCTGGAGCTGGGGCTGGAGCTGGGGCTGGGGCAGAGGCTGGAGCTGGAGCTGGGGCTGGAGCTGGGGCTGGGGCTGAGGCTGGGGCTGGAGCTGGGGCTGGGGCTGGAGCTGGGGCTGAGGCTGGAGCTGGGGCTGAGGCTGGAGCTGGGGCTGGGGCTGGGGCTGGAGCTGGGGCTGAGGCTGGGGCAGAGGCTGGAGCTGGAGCTGGGGCTGGAGCTGGGGCTGGGGCTGGGGCTGGGGCAGAGGCTGGAGCTGGAGCTGGGGCTGAGGCTGGGGCTGGAGCTGGAGCTGGGGCTGGGGCTGGAGCTGGGGCTGAGGCTGGGGCAGAGGCTGGAGCTGGAGCTGGGGCTGGGGCTGGAGCTGGGGCTGGGGCTGAGGCTGGGGCTGGAGCTGGGGCTGGAGCTGGGGCTGAGGCTGGGGCAGAGGCTGGAGCTGGAGCTGGGGCTGGAGCTGGGGCTGGGGCTGGGGCTGGAGCTGGGGCTGGGGCTGGGGCTGGGGCTGGGGCTGGGGCTGGAGCTGGGGCTGAGGCTGGGGCAGAGGCTGGAGCTGGAGCTGGGGCTGGAGCTGGGGCTGGGGCTGAGGCTGGGGCAGAGGCTGGAGCTGGAGCTGGGGCTGGAGCTGGGGCTGAGGCTGGGGCTGGAGCTGGAGCTGGGGCAGGAGCTGAGGCTGGGGCTGGAGCTGGGGCAGGGGCAGGGGCTGAGGCTGGGGCAGAGGCGGGAGCTGGGGCAGGGGCTGACAGGATGGGGGCAGCTCCTGAGGCTCGTTAAGCTAATGGTCTCCTCCAAATGGGAGCCAGGTGTGAACATGCTCAGTGGCAGGATCCGCACCTGGGGTCTGTTAATGACCTTGGAATGTGGCTCCGAGTGGCCGTCAGAAAGGGAAACGGAGGAAAATACAACCAGCTCCTTGTTTCTGAGTGTCTGTGGACTGGAACCGATTTTGGTGTGGCTGCTGATAACGAAGTGACTCTGTACAGTCAGTCCCTTGGCCCAGTCAGTCCCTCGGCCCCAGTCCCTTGACCGCTTGGGGCCGGCAGGCAGTGACGGTTCTGCTTGATATTTCGCCCACTGAATGGCCATCGAGCATTTGGAAACGGGGGTGCCCAAAAGCGCGCGATAGGGAGGGCAGACGCTCGTGCTTCGGGACACAGACCTGCGCGGGAAAGTCCTGGCATTTTCCACAATGTCCACCACAGACGTTGTGCTACCCGGAGCCTGGAGGGGAAAGAATCATGGAATCATGGGATGGTTTCGGTTGGGGGGACCCCAAAGCCCCCCTAGCCCCACCCCCTGCCACAGGCAGGGACCCCTCCCACAGCCCAGGGTGCTCCCAGCCTCATCCAGCCTGGCCTTGGGCACTCCCAGGGATGGGGCACCCACAGCTTCTCTGGGCACCTGTCCCAGTGCCCCCCACCCTCTGCGGGAAGAATTCCTTCCCCATGGCCCAGCTCCATCTCCCTCTTTCAGCTGCCCCTGGTCCTCTGCGCGGGCTTGGCCTCCTCCGTGCGCGGGCATGCGTCGTGCTGGTGTTGGGATGCTCCAGGCACGGAGATGCCCCGAGCCAGCTCCGAGCCAGTGCTGGAATGTCGTGGTGGTGCGTCAAGAAGTGGATTATTTGATGGTTCTGTGGGACTCGGTGATGTGTCCGTTTGCTGGTGCCTGATGCTCGTGCGAGAGCTTGTCACGCGGCAGCACGAGGGACGAGAGGCGCTCACCAGCCTCTTCTGGGCCCGTGACCCTGCGGCAGTCACCACGCGCTGGGAAGCGGATGGTTTGTCTTCATTCCAGCTGCCGCTTGGAGCAAACTGGACCCTGAGAAAAGATTGGTCTTTCCTTGGCACTGAAAATGCTGGGAACATCAGCAGGTGCCTGTGTGCCAGGTTGGGTCAGGACGGGGCGAACTCCCCTCCCGGGGCTGGGCTGGGGCTGGTTTGGGGTTCCCGGAGAAGAGCCCTGATGCAGGGTTTTCGCTGGTGCTGGGGGGCTGCCCCAGCTCAGGGGCTTTCCCAGCTCCTGCTCCCGCCCCGCTGCTCCCACCTTTCTCAGCCCAGGCAGCGGGACACACACAGCTCAGCCAGCCCCCCCCGCCCGCAGGGGCTTCCATCCCGCAGCACGGACGCTGGGGACACACGCCGAGGGGCCGGGGGCCATAGCGCGCCGGGGGGTCAGCTCGCTCGCTCCTCGGCTCGCTCGCTCGTCCCTGCGTCGCTCAGACAGGGAGTCGGGGGTCGGGGGGCTCTCCCGGCCCTGCTGGCGCTCGGGGGGGCGCTCGGGCTCTGCTGCCGTCGCTCTGGGGCTCCGGCTCTCGCTGCTCGGGCCCTGGCTGTGTGTGGGGCGGGGGGGGAGCGGGCGTAGCACGGGGTTAATTGCTGTTGGGTTAATTACTCCTGAGCAGCAGCACCGTTGCTGTTCTCAGTGTCACTGTGCTGGGCACGGCTGGGCAGGGGTGAAACTGTTCACCCTGGGAGGGGGGTATTTTCTTTCAGCAGAGGTTCAGCTTGTGCCAAGGGGACGTGTTGTCGCTCTGCTCTTGCCGGGTGCCTGTGGGTGGCTTCCCCAGCTCCCGGCGTGTGACGGGTAATTTCTCCGTGAGAAGAATCTCGTTTATGTCTCTGCTCTCCCGCACCAGGTGCCTCTCAAGGAGCCTTTCTGGAGGGTGTTGGTTTTTCTGGCGGTTCCGGGGTAACGGGGGTAACGGCTGCGGCGCTGGGCGGGTGACGGCCTGTGCCCCGTCCCCAGGCGTGAGCCCCCCTTCAGTCTGGGAACAGACCCACGTGCCCCAAACTGGCAGAGGGGTCACCCACGGGGGGCAACTGGGGTAGCGGGAAGCGGGAGCCTGGAAACGCCCCGTGAAAAGCGACGCGGAGCCTCACGCTGGGCCGTGACTGTACTCACGTGGGGTGTTTTGGGGCAGGGGGTTCCCCCCCAGAGGCAGCGCCTGCCCTGGGTACCGTGGCCGTTCAAACGGGGCGGCTTTGCCGGCACCCTCAGGCGAGGTGCGGCGCTGGGTCCCTGGGGGGATCCAGGGGAGCGTCTGTCCAAGCCGTGGGCGAGCTTGGTTCACGGCGTTCCCGTTCCTGCGTGTCGGAAAGGGGCTGCCGTGCGGCCCTGGCTGCCACCTGCCTTTGCATCCGGCTGCTTTGTGTGGCACTGCTTTCGGGTGGGACCTGAAATCCAGGGAAATTAAGGCAAAAGAACTTTTAACAAGGTGTTTGTATCACTGGAATGGTGCTTGAACGTGCTGGCCCCAGGAGACAGGCAGGGAATTCCTCAGTGCTGACCCTGCGTGCCTGAGGCGGACTGACCTCAGCAGGGACAAATGTGGGTGCTGTGAGTGGTTCCGTTGCGGTTCCCAAGGGTGGGTAAGTGCCAGAAAGTGCCCAAGTGTCTGGTGAGGGTTCAGAGCTGCCGGAGCGGTTTAGGCATTGGCTCGGTCCCGTGGATTTCAGTGCGAGGCTGACGTTGGCTCTGTGTTCATGGGACGGCGCTGTTTAACATCTTTGTCGGTGCCGTGGCCGGTGGGACCGAGGGCACCCGCAGCAACTTGCCGATGACCCCGAGCTGTGTGGGGTGATGCTGGAGGGAAGGGATGGCATCCAGGGGGTCCTGGGCAGGCTGGAGAGGTGGGACCGTGCCGACCCCATGGAGTGCAGCCAGGCCAAGGGTAGGGTCCTGCCCAGGAGTCGGGGCAATCCCAGCACAGGGACAGGCTGGGAATGGATCGGGAACAGCCCTGGGGAGAAGGAGTTGGGGGGCTGGGGGCGAGGGGCTGGCCAGGAGCCGACCGTGTGCGCTGGAGCCCAGAAACCAAGCGGATCCTGGGCTGGATCCAGAGCAGCGTGGGCAGGGGGCGAGGGAGGGGATTCTGTCCCTCTGCTCCGCTCTGGGGAGACCCCCCCTGCAGTTCTGCCTCCAGCCTGGGGCCCCCAACAGCAGGAGGACACGGAGCTGTTGGAGCGAGGCCAGAGAAGGCCCCGGAGATGCTGCGAGGGCTGGAGCCCCTCTGCCATGGGGCCAGGCTGGGGGAGTTGGGGGGTTCAGCCTGGGGCAGGGAAGGCTCCGGGGAGACCTCAGAGCCCCTGCCAGGGCCTGGGGGGTACAAGGAAGCTGGGGGGGCTGTTCCCCAGGGCAGGGAGGGACAGGACAAGGGGTGACGGGTTTAACCGGAAAGAGGGAGATGGAGCTGGGCCATGGGGAAGGAATTCTTCCCACAGAGGGTGGGGGGCACTGGGACAGGTGCCCAGAGAAGCTGTGGGTGCCCCATCCCTGGGAGTGCCCAAGGCCAGGCTGGATGAGGCTGGGAGCACCCTGGGCTGTGGGAGGGGTCCCTGCCCGTGGCAGGGGGTGGCACTGGGGGAGGCTTTGAGGTCCCTGCCCACCCAAACCGTTCCGTGATTCCATGATAAATACAGCCGTCCGCCCCAGCTCTCGTGCTGCACACGGAATTAGGAGCATTTTTTAGGTGGGAGACGCCTTTAGCACAGCTGAACCCGGACTTAGGCCAAAGCAGTCAAACTGGGATTGAACCGTTGCTCTGGCACCGCTCTCTGTGCTGCAGCGCCTGGGCTGCCCTGGCGCCCGCGATCACACCCAGGTGGCGAGCGGCTCCCCCAGACCCCCGGTCCCCTCTGCGAGGAGGGGTGGCGCGGATGGCCGTGCCACAGGCGAGGGTTGCTGTGCAGTGCTGGCTTGATTTCGGCTGAGCTCTGGTGGGACCAGCACCGTGCTCCGGTGGTTCAGGCATCGGGGAGCCTCAGGTCTGGCCGCTCTGGTCGCTGGGAAGGGGCTGCTTTGGCCACACCAGCTGACGGGGCAGCGGGGGCCACGGGCTGTCGAGGGGACGCCGTATCCCGCCGGTTGGCAAACGCCTGGGCAGAGGTGGGGTTCCCCTGCGGCTCCCCAGACCTGCCACAGCTTCTCCCAGGGACCCTGGAGGATGCCTGGGAGGTGCTGGGGGCGAGCAGGGGGCTGGGGGTGTCAGTTCTCCACCTCCAAGGAAGAGGGTCCCTGGATCTTGATGCGAGAGCGTCAAGCGTGTGGTGGCCAGGCCGTCTCCGTTAGCAATCCCTCTTCTCGCACCTCACTCACTTCCTGCTACTTCCCCAGCCCGGCTGTTGGCGCAGCACCGGGGGGCCGCCTGGGAAGCAGCAGGTGCCTTCCCCAAAGCTGTGCATGCCTCTGACTCTGCGTGCTCATAGGAGTATCAAGGGAGACAACGTCTTTCCCGCTAACCTTATTCTGGGAAACGGCTGAATTGGGCCAATGACTCACCTCGGTCGGTAATGAGCAGGGAGCTGGGGGGCGATGGGGGGCGCTGGGCCACTCCGCTCATGCGCGGAGGCGTTGCTGCGGCTCCCGCTGCCCGCCATCGGTTTGCCGTGGTCGCCCGCGTTGCCGCCACATTACCCTCGTTTTCCGGGCTCTTTCCTTGCGCTGCCCGGGTTTGGGTTGGTTTGGAAGCGGAGCAGGGCCGGCGCCGCAATCCCGGGATTCTCGTGTCGCCGTAACGGCCCGCGTCTGGTGAGCGGTCCTTTGCGTTACCCTCGTCCTCGGCTTTGTCAGGCCTTCCCCTTGTTCCTGGGGTCTGGGACCAGCCCACAGGAGCGGAACTGGGCCGGGGAGGCTCAGAAATCCCTGGGCTGGTGTCCTTCCCGCTCCCCACAGGCTGAGCTTTGTGGCTTGCAGAGGGCACGGTGCTGCAGGGCTGGAGCTGCTGCGCAGCCGCTCGGCAGCTGCAGACGGACGGGAGGAGGGAGCTTTCCCGCGTAAACGTGAACGGGGAGGGCTCCGGATTCCGTAAACTGGGTTTGAGGCATCGCTGGGGGTTTGGAGACCTTGGATAGATGAGCCTTCGTCGTCCTCCATCTGGAAATGCCGGGTGGGAACGGATTTCCCGCCGAGGGAAGTTCCACGCGTAGGAGCTCCCGTTAACGCCTGCGCGGTGCAGAGGACCGTGACGGCGGAGCATGCGCAGCGGGAGGGCGCAGATCCCGGGGCCGAGGAGACCGCCCGGCGCCCTCCCGTTCCTCCTGCACTTTCTCCGCCGTTTCCTTTCGGAATACAAAAGGTGCCGTTAAAAGTTGCCGTAGTGCAGCCTCCTCCTGCCAGAGAATGTTCTCAGCCCCCGAGCCCCTGGAACACTTGGCTTGCGGAGGGGCACGCGCTGGGGTCCGGGGGGATGCGTTTGGGGGGCTGTCAGCGAGTCGCTGGCCGAACCTCGGGAGCAGCACTTCAGCCAGTGCCAGGGACGCGTCCGGCGTAGCAGGGGAGCTGCCCTGAGCCGCTGCTGCGGACGCAGGGGCACGGCGTGTGCCTTCGTGGGGCGCCCGCGCGAGCGCCCTGTCCCCGGAGAGCCCGGAATGCGGCTGCTGCGGGGCCCTGCGTGGGCAGAGGCTGCCGGCGTCAAGGGGACGGGCCAGGCGGTGGGGGGTCCCTTCCTCAGCAGGCGCCTCTGCGTGTCCCGTGGCCACTGGCACCCTGCTCGGTGGGACGGGCGGCGCCGCCCTTGGGCGCAGGTTTGGGGGGTCGCACATGGAGCATCGTCTGGGTTAGGTTGGCATCGTCTGCCAGCCGGCTGAGCGGGGGAGTGGCATGTGGACCGATGGGAGCGGAAGGAACAGGGTTAAACCTGCACAATCGGGTGGTGGTTGGGAAGAGGCATTTTGGGATGGCATCCCGGAGGCGTTGCTGGAGTTGCCAGCTCCCGGCTGTGCTATTGCTGTGCCTCCCCCCGCCGCTGTTCGGCAGCAGCTGAAGGGGCGCTGAAGCATGGGGGGCATTTTGCTTTCTGTCACCTGTGAGGTGGGGTGGGGGCTGGGGGCATGTGACACTGAGCAGTGAGGGTGGGGGGAGCGTCTCGCCACCCAAAAAGGCAGAGCTTGTGCCCTGCTGCGCTTGACGCCGGCCGCCCTTCCGCCGCGGCCGCGATACGAGTGCTGGTGCCGTGGGAACTGCCTGTTCTGCAGCTGCTTCTCCTGAGCGGGTCAGGGACCGGCACGGGGGCGATGGAGCTGCGGTACCGTAGGGCTTCGCCTGCACTCACGAGCTGCGCTGAGATGGGGCAGCATTGCGGGGGTCGCGCGCTGAAGGGGCCACAGCGTTTTAAATACACAACCGGGCTGGAGTATGGCCCGGCGCCGCGGGGCTCATCTCAGAACAAACGTGCGATGTTTTAGGCTCGGTCCTGCAGACGAACCCCACAGACACCGGATGTGGTTTGCATCAGGTTCACGGCCCACGGGGACTTTCGTCTTGGTGATATTTTCTGTCTGGCACAGAATCCCAGACTGGTTTGGGTTGGAGGGACCCCAAAGCCCCCCCAGTGCCACCCCCTGCCACGGGCAGGGACCCCTTCCACAGCCCAGGGTGCTCCCAGCCTCACCCAGCCTGGCCTTGGGCACTCCCAGGGATGGGGCACCCCCAGCTTCTCTGGGCACCTGTCCCAGTGCCCCCCACCCTCTGCGGGAAGAATTCCTTCCCCAGGGCCCAGCTCCATCTCCCTCTTTCCGGTTAAACCCATCACCCCTTGTCCTGTCCCTCCCTGCCCTTGGGAAAAGCCCCCCCAGCTTTCCTGTACCCCCTCAGGCCCTGGCAGGGGCTCTGAGGTCTCCCTGGAGCCTTCCCTGCTCCAGGCTGAACCCCCCAACCCCCCCAGCCTGGCCCCATGGCAGAGGGGCTCCAGCCCTCGCAGCATCTCCGGGGCCTCCTCTGGCCTCGCTCCAACAGCTCCGTGTCCTCCTGCTGTTGGGGGCCCCGAGCTGGAGGCAGAACTGCAGGGGGGGGTCTCCCCAGAGCGGAGCAGAGGGGCAGCATCCCCTCCCTCGCCCCCCTGCCCACGCTGCTCTGCATCCAGCCCAGGATGCGGTTGGTTTCTGGGCTCCAGCGCACACGGCCGGCTCCTGGCCAGCCCCTCGCCCCCAGCCCCCCAAGTCCTTCTCCCCAGGGCTGTTCCCGACCCATTCCCAGCCTGTCCCTGTGCTGGGGTTGCCCCATCCCACGTGCAGGACCGGGCACTTTCCCTGGCTGAACTCCATGGGGCTCTTCCCACGGTCTCTCATTGTGTCCGAGAAGTCGCACGGATGAGCTTGTGGCTCCCAGGGTTCGGGATCTGCAGGTTCCTCTGTGGATCTCGTTCTCGAAGTGTTACGTTTTCCCCCTAGGGAATTCGGTTTGGCCAAACCCAAAATATCATGCAAAGTACTCTGTGAGGAAGTTTTGTTTCGAAGCCTTTGGACGGGACTGGGCGCGGGTCTGCATCCGTCGGGTAGCTCAGGAGCGGTTTCTAGTTTTCAGCCGGAAATCCGCCGGGTGAAATGTGAGGTGAAGCACTCCGGAACCCCTTTCGGTTCGTGGAAGTTGTAGTTTTTCTCTATCGAATTAGGGGAAATGTGGAAAGCTGAGTTTTCTCGCCAGCCAAGGATGCTGCCGGGCTCGGCAGTGTTCAGCCGGCCGTGCGGGGGCTGGCGGGAGCGAGAGCCCTGCCCGGAGCGTTGGCAGCCGCTTGGCTGCTCTGCTGGAGCCCTGCCCACGGCCAGCTGCCCGTAGTTGTGCCGTGCCTCACGCTTTCCGCAGCGCTTCTGAAGCTGGCTGCTCCAGCGCTGGCTTTAAAGTAACCCAAACCCCCAGCCAACCTGCCTTGAGGTCGGAAAGGCGGACTGGCAGCGTGAGCTGGGTGTTGCCAGGCCGCGGGCTGCCCCAGGGTCGCCGGCCGGGCCGCGCTGCAGCTTCCAGAGTCCAGGAATGACGGACTCGCCAAGGGTAGCTATCCACAAGAGAGAAAAGGGGAAACCATCAACCCACAAACAGCCAGGGGGTGAAGGAGCATCTTCTGGGCACTCGGTCCCCTGAGGAGAGCAAGGTTGGGCCTTTGGCCAGCGAGCGGTTTCTAGGACCGACGCCGTTTGCAGCAGGCGGCCTGGCCACGCGGTAACGGCCGGTGTTTGGCGCCTGGATCTTTCCTCCGGGGGGTTTGAAGTGCGGCAGGCGGATGGGTGATGCACCCTTGGTTTGGGTGGGAAAGGACCTCAAAGCCCCCCCAGCGCCACCCCCTGCCACGGGCAGGGACCCCTCCCACAGCCCAGGGTGCTCCCAGCCTCATCCAGCCTGGCCTTGGGCACTCCCAGGAATGGGGCACCCCCAGCTTCTCTGGGCACCTGTCCCAGTGCCCCCCACCCTCTGCGGGAAGAATTTCCTTGGGGAAAACCCCAACGATCCCAGTCATGAGGAGAGGGCCGGGAGGACCACGTCCCGTGTAGGTTTGCGTTTACCCTCACGTGTCCTGGCTTCCGGTGGGTGCTGCCGCCTTGTCCTTGGTGGTTGCCTTGGCTCTCCTCCCCGGGGATGCTCCTCCCCGGGCTTCTTTCTTCGTCCTGGGGTGTTGTTAACGCTGTGTCCACGTGTTTTCCTGGGGTGTTAACGCTGTGTCCGTGTGTTTTCCTGGGCTGTCGTGGCTGCAGGCGAATCTGAAGAAGTTCATGGAGTACGTGCAGATGCTGAATGCGGAGAAGGTCTGCAGACTGCTGGAGAAGGGCCTGGACCCCAACTTCCACGATCCGGATACTGGAGGTGAGTCTGGCTTCTCCGGAGCGGGGAGGATGGCAGAGCAGGGTCGGGAGAGAAAGTGTCCGGGGGGACAGTGGGAATTTGGGGGAGCGGTGGTTTCTGTGGGGCGTAGCAAATGCTGTGTCGTCTGAAACGTAAGGTTGGAGCGGAGGGACTGAAGTGGGGTTTCTCCGCAGCGTGTCTGCTCCTGCTGCTGGGCCCTGGGGCGCAGGAAGCGGCAGAAGGCTCCTGGGAGAAGGTGGCGCGTGGGAGAAGGGCGCGGGGCTGGGGACCGCGGCGTCACAGGAAGGGGCTGTGGGGCCGTGCATCTTTCCGTGGGTTCCTGCGAGGGTGAGGCTGGCCCCGGGAGTGGCAGGTTGGGCGGATGCGAACTGCAGCCGGAGGGTCTCCTCGTGAAGCAGCCAGAACGCGTAAGAAGGATTTTGGGGACCAAGAAAGTGAAATCTTGGGCTCTGGTTTCCTTGATTTTTTAAAAATCTCCTATCTCTGTGAGCGAAATCGACGCCAGAGAAGCCGGGTGGCTGGAGCGCGGGCTGTTGGCTTGTCTGCCAGCTCCCGGGACGTGGGCATCAGGCTCCAGCGCGTTTTCCTTGCTGACGGGGCAGCGGGGGAGGACCCCCCGCCATTTCCCCAGCTGCAATGTCTCGTCGTCCTGTTCTGAGAGGAGTCACTGCTCGTAGTTCCTGGTTTGCTGTAGCGCCGCTTCTCGGTGTTGACTCCAGAGCTGGATCCTGTGCGACCCACGGGCGCTTTTCCAAGCCTCCGGCAGACTCCAACCTGGCGATTCCCTTTGGGGTTCCTGGTGCACTTGGCTGGGTTCAGGTTGTTTCTGAAACACCGGCTGCCTCTGTGCTCGGAAATCCTGTGCGTCCAGACCGTTTCTCAGCACCGCGGTGGCAGAGCGGGGGTCGCTCACACCATGAACCTCTCTCACCCGCTCCGATAACGCGGCCCTCTGGGAACGGCCTCTGCCAGCTCCTGAACTGGGAAGCTGAAGGCTGGTGCCGCCAAACTCTGGCAAGAACCATGTGAGCAGCGCCCAGGAGCGTTGGTACTGTTTGGTTTGCGGGTGTAGCTGCGCTGACCCTGCCGGGGTGTCCCGATGAACAGCTGCTCCTGTGGGAGATAGCTGAGGGCACGGAAGCGCGGCCACGCGCTCAGCTCCGTGTGGGCTTCGTGTTGGCCCAAGGCCGTACGAGCGTCTGCAGGGATCTTTCCTTACAAAGACAGGCCTCCGCTCTCCCGAAGCGGCTCCAGCTTTCCAGGCAGCACGGTGCTGCGGAGCACGGCGTGCTGCTGGGGCCGGGGCTGGGAGGGTTGGGGTCTGACGGGGGTTGAACCCGGACGCTGCCTCACAGCGGGCGGTAGGAGCAGGCTGGAGTGCGGACAAGGCTGTGGAAAATGTGGAAGGGGAGAAGCCAACACCTGACCCAAACAGTCGTTGGGATCCGGTTCAGGGCCGAGGGCAAAACGAGAGAGGATGCTGCAAGATGTGAAAACAGGCAGTTGGAGCAGGGGGAGTCCTGAACACCTCGCCTCTGGAGCCCGAGTTCTTGTGCGTAAAGCACTTTGTTCTTGCTCGCTTTACGGTCTGAACGGGAAAGAATGGCGTAAACCCGCGGGTCAGTATTCACGCTTCCTGGAGTTTGGGACCAGATGGAGCTATTGTGCCACCCAGCCTGACCCCCTGCATCCCGCAGGATGCTCTTCACCCTCTGTGTGTGTTCACCAAGCCAAGCGTCAACGCGTTTTCCAGCATGTCATCGATCTTCATTCGGGTGACAGAAGATCCGGCCTTTCCTGGTCGTTCGGTTAATCACCCTGGCTGTTTAAAATTCCTCTCTCATTCAGATTTCTATGCTTCAGCTTCCAGCTGTCGGTGCTTTATCTTCTCAGCTGAAGAGCACTTTAGTACCTGGGATGTCTTCGCATGAAGGTATTTAGACGTGGTAATCAAGTCAACACTCAATCTTCCTTTCCTTAATTAGAGAGAGGCCAGACTCCTCCAGTCGCTCATCTGGAGGCGTTTGCTCCCGCTTTCCTCTCATTCTGGTGGCTCCTGTGTCACTGCCCCGTTTTTAAGAGGTCGTTAAGGCGGCGGGTACCAGACGGCCCGCCCCACTCATCACGGGTGGGCGCAGCTGTCCCTGCAGGTCCTGGCTCTCCGGCCTCCCAGGGGGTGTTTGGGAGGGTGGGGGTGACCGTGCGTCTCTGGGATGGGACCCCAGTTACGTCCCGCTAGACGGAGGGGCCGGGGGGTTTCCGCTCCTGTTCCTCCTCTGACCTTGTGTCCTGCTCCCGCCTCAGCCTGGGTTCCTCGGCCCGTGTCGGCCAGACGACGTGGGGCGCGGAGCAGTTCCTTGCTCGGGAGCTTTGTTTGTGTTGGGGATGTTGTTTTCCTTCCCATGCAGCCGGGCTGGGTGACGGAAGAGCGTGGCGGGAGCGTGCTGACCCCTTGGGGCGTTGCTGGCCGCAGCAGCGCAGCTGGGGGCGTCCGGCTTGGCCCCCGGGCAGGAGCATTTTGCAGAGCCGTGGCCGCAGGGTGCAGTCTCCTCCGCCGTGTGCAGAGTCCCAGATGCACCATCCTGCAGGGTTTTGTGTCCCTCGTTCCTGGCTCTGGGCTTGCCCAGCCCCCATCTCTCCTAGCTCTCTCCCAAGCCAGTGGCACCCACAAGTCTGACCAGAGCATTCCGCTTACTCCAGGCTAATTGGGGAGGATCTAGAATAGAGTCATGTCCAACACCCAAGAGCCTCTTCGGCCCACGCCATCAGCCACCTTCCCCGGTGACCGCTCTGACTGCCCGTCGGCGGGAGTTTGGATCGTTGGGAACGTGCCTGAGGGACGTTGTGCCACTCGTTAATGCCACGCGGGACTCGTGTCGGCCAGACCTGTCACGTGCCACGGCAAGGAGTTGCGCCGGGTCGGAAGCTGTTTGCTCTGGAGCGTGTTGGGGCGCTGTCAGCGATACAGGCCTTTGGCGGTGCTGCGAGTTGACTTCCGGGTCCGTTTGCCCAGCGTCGGGGTGACCTTCCTGGCTTGCCGTGTCCTGGGTTGTTCTCCCGGTCCCTTCTGGAGCACTGGCCTGACGCCGCTTTTCTTCTGGGCCTCGGCAGTGTCCCAAGATCTCAAAACGTACGAACGTTTTTCGAGCAGGACGATCTTCCGGGGAAGACAAGGGGGACGACACGAAGTTCCCGAGATGGAGAGCGTTGGTTCAACCGCAGGTGGCTCGTGCCAAGCCCCTTCTTAGGTTAATGGGAAGGAAGGTGATGCGCTTCCCCAGCAGGAGAGTAAACCCCTAGATGCGGGGGCCGTTTGCTGTCTGTAGTTACAAGCAGCGGCGGACTGGGCGCCGGGTGCCTGCCTGGCTCCGCAGGGGCTGGGAAGTCGCGGCGGTGTGATCCGATTCCAACCGCAGCAGCAACCCCGCTCCGACCGTCCGGTGCCAGGCCGAGCGTGGAACTCTTTATTCCGGTGTCATTTGTTCTGGTTGTTCTTCATTTTCTGATTCCGGTTCCCGCCGGCCGCGCGGTTTCATCGTGTGCCGTTGGTAGAGGTGTCTCTGTCGCCGCTGCCGTCGCTTCGCGGCCGGCCCGGGAGGGGCACGTGGCAGCGGTTCTCCCCGGGATTTAGGAGCTGTAGTTCTGGGTCACGGAGGAACTCTCCTTCAAGGCTTTCCAGTTGCCTGTTACTTTCTGATTTTGCGCCCGCGTTTCCTGTGATGGATTACCTGATCTTGCCCCGTGGTCGACGGCCGTAGGAAGCGCCAAGCCTTGCCCTGGGTGCTCGGGGTGTTCTTCGTTCCGCGCTCTCCGTCTGCCTGACTAGGCAGCAGCCCGGCGCTCGGCAGTTTCACTCCCCACGCTGCGATCCGCAGCAGCATCCCCTGTCGGAGGGAAACAGCATCCCTGGAAAAGTTACTGGTTTGCTCCTTGGGCAACGGAATGGTGCGGGATTTCCCGGTGGATGGGACGCCCTGCGTTTTGCCTGAGGTCGAAGTTGCCCCGACAGTGCCGAGGTGAACTGAGGGGACTTGGAGACGAAGCCCCATTGGCGCTCTTTCTGTTCAGTTGGGCGTCTGCGACAAAAACTGCGACGGGCTTGTCAACCTGCTCCTTCCGGCGCCGACCCGCGCGCATTCGGCCTCCTGCTCGGCGCGGCGGGTGGCCGCGTAGTGGGCGCTGGGGTTTTACCGTGAGCTCTTCCTCCACCCTCCTTGCCCGCTCTGCACCTCCTCCGTCTCCAGTGAGCGGGCAGCCTTCGCGGTCGAACGTGGCGTAACGGCCCGCAGGTCTCGGTGCCGCCGGATGGCAGCTCCCGTCGCCAGGAAGAGCCGTCCGCATCCCTCTGGTTATCCAGCCCCAGCACCTGGCACTGAGCAAGGGGGCGGAAGAACCCGTCCTCCCCGTCTTTGTCGCAGGGGTTTCTCACATCCTCCTGACACGGTGCGTTCCTGCTGCGTTTCCCTCTTCGGCGTCACGTCTCTCTGGTCTCGGCTCAGCCTCTTCCCGATTGCCCTACGTGTTTCTCGGCCCGGCCCCTCCTCCCCGCTCCTGGTGAGACGCGGTGCCCTGCGAAGGCCGGGGTTCCCCAGACCCAGCGGTCCCATCGTGCGGCTGGTGAGTCTCTTCCAGTGCTCTCTGCCCGATCCCGTCTCTCGCTTGCAGGACTGGAGGGGTCTCTGGGATCAGCCCATGGACTTTCTGTCCTTCAGCTTCCCCCGGTGTCCTCGTGCCCCGTTACGAGTGAATTTCTGCCCTCCGACGTCACGGGCTCATCCAGCACTGAAGGGAAATTGTGGGCTCCCGCAGGTTCTGTGTCCAGACACGTAACTCCGAGTGCCGCTGCGCGGTTCCCGGTCCCTTGGCCGGATCTCCCGATTGCAGAGGGCACCCAAGCACGTCGCAGCATCTGACCCCGAGGCTGGGGTCACCTCACGCCGAGGGGTCCGAGACATCGGCGTGGGCCTGGGGGAGGCCGGGTGGGATCGGTGCCTGCGGTGCCGGATGGGCCCTGGCTGGGGGGCTGAGTCCCACCAGGGTGGCTGCGGGGAGCTGCGCTCCGCCAAGCGTCCACCCGGTGTCCAGTGCCCGTGTGGGAGCTTCCGGACCCGCTAGTGTGCCGGCTGCGCCCCGTCCCTTCGGGGTCGGCTCCGGGAGCACAGTCCGCAGGTTTCCTCCCACACTCGGCCCTTCCCGGTGGTGCTTCCCGACACCTGGATCTTTGCGTGAGACATCATGGGATCACGGAGTGGTTTGGGTTGCAGGCGCGCGGGGGTGGGGACCCTCCAGGCACCGGGTGGTGGCCAGCAGTGGGGGAAGGCGGGGGGAGCAGCCCCCGCACCGGCGCAGCTGGAGTTGGAAGGGGGCGTGGGAACAAGCCCTCAGAGGGCTCCCGTGTAAACTTGCACCGAGCCGTTGGTTTGAATTTCAGAGGCTGCACAGAGCCCGTAGACTTTGTTAATAGGAATATCTCCAGGTTGCCTTGGGACAGGCTCAACGAGTAGCTCTCTCGGCCAAACAAATGGCTTTGGGCTGTTTCCCTTCAGTTTAGCTGTGTTAAGCCACCGTCCGTGCGCGTTAGGTCGGAGATCTCTGGGCAAACCCACGTGGCAAAGCACGAGGAGAGAGGACGCTCGCCTCTGCCCCTGGGGAAGGTCTCGGTGTTGCCAGCGGTGGCTGTTGGGGCCCGCTGAGCATCGCGGGAAGGCAGCAGCGTGCACCCCGACAGCCATGCCTGGTGTGCGAGCGCTGCACCTTGCGGGGCCCGGCGTCCTTGGCTCCAGGCCTCCCCCGCTTCCCTGTCAGAGCGGCTGTGCCCTTGTCAGGAGCCCAGCGCGGGTTTGTCTGAACTTTAGGGTGCTGGGCGGAGGGAAAGCAAATTATTGTCCTCATCCCGCTTGTTTTCCGCTGCAGTTTTCGTACGGCCCTTCCCGGGAGGGTGTGAAGCTGAATGACTGACGTGTGTCAGTACTCACCCTTCTCCGTACCAGCTTCGCCTGGAGAACATCCACACACATACGTGCAGGATGACACTTTATTTTGGGGACTGGTAAAGCGAAAGCGTGACTGTTCTGTGTCTGCCTGCGCCCCGCCTTGTCGTCAGCTGAGCCAAGGGTGCACGGCGGAAGGATATCGGGTCTTGCGGTTGTGTAGTGAAGGCTTAACCGAGTCCGTCTGCAGCGCAGAGGTTCGGCTACAATCAGCATGTGCCGTCCCCGAGGGGAATCAAAGGGGCAGGCCCTTGGCTTGCCCACACTGGGAAGGGCACCGGGACGTGCCAGGCACTGGAAACCTGGGAATGGAGGGAGTTGCTGGGGATGAAGCCAGGGAAGTGTCGTTGCAGGACACCATCTCCTTGCCAGTCCCTGTGGAAGCAGAGGAAGGGTGTAGAGAGAAAGGAGAGCATCAGCCTAATCCTTGATACCCTCGTCCAGGGCGGGGGAGACCCTGGTGGTTTGGACTTGGATTGTGCCGAGGCGGTTCGAGAGCTGCTTCGGTGCCGGCAGTTCCGGACAGCACCTGCCTGGCGCCGGGGGAGCTGCCCTTTTCCTTACGTTTGCTCTTAAAGCTCACTTGCTGCGGGATAGCCTTCCCGGGGGAGCTCCGAAGCCCTTGGTACAGTTACTGCATCCAAACCCATCCCTGAGTGTCCAGGTGCCAGGAATTACCCCCTGGCACCCCACGTTCCCTCCAGCTGGGCAGGGAGAGCCGCGGATGTGGCCAAGCTTCCCATGGCCGAGCCACATGGCGTGGGGGGCCGGCGGTGTTGTGACCTGGTCTCCGGGATGAGGAATTATGCTCTGGGGGTGGGTTTTCTGGGAGCTGTGACAGATCCAGCTGCTGAGCGCTCCCTGTGAGCGGGGGACGGCCCCAAGAGCCCCTGCGAGGCTGGACCGGCACCGTGCAGCGGGGGTAAGAACTGCTGCCGGACGTCCCTGCCTCCTCGAGGGCCAGAAATCGTGGAAAACGCATTTTTCCCACTGGATTCATCAAAGTGTGTGCCAGGAGGTATTTAGGGATGAGGGAGTGGACTGTGCTGCCCGGCCGGCAGAGGCGGAAGAGCTCGTAACGTGTCCCCACGGGGCCGGAGGCCTTGGCAAAGGGCAGGGAGGCTGGTTGCCCCCAGAGCCTGTGGGACGGGAGGTTTCCTGCCCCTCTGAATGCTGGGTCAGGCGACGACGTGGCCAGTGTGAAACGCTGCCGCTGGTCCATCCTGCCAGTCACGGGGATACTTGAGCACAGCAGCCAAAGCGGAGACAGTTCCCAGGGACCAGCTCTCCCCTGGCGCTCCGCGTTCTGAAGAGAGCAGTGCCACAACCCTCCATCAGCGTTCTCCGTTCGCGAGCCATCCCGCAGTGCACTGGCTCCAGGATCCCAAAGTCTTCTAGATCTTGTGGGTTTGCTCTTTGGCTTCGGCCTTCTTCAGCTTCTTGGGGACTTCCCAGTCGTCCTCGTCCCACGTCCTTCTGGACCAGTGCTCCCCTCCGTCTTTGCCAGGAGGTGCCCTCCAGGCCCGTCAGCCGGGACTCTGGGATGTGGGAATCTGGTGAACCCGGAAGCTAGAGAGGGCACAGACGCAGGGAGGAAACGCCCTTGTCCCAGAAGCTCTCCAAGTTTTCCTGCTACTGCCCTGTGCCTCCCTGCGGACCTGCGAGGCAGAACTGCAGGGGGGGTCTCCCCAGAGCGGAGCAGAGGGGCAGAATCCCCTCCCTCGCCCCCTGCCCACGCTGCTCTGGATCCAGCCCAGGATCCGGTTGGTTTCTGGGCTCCAGCGCACACGGCCGGCTCCTGGCCAGCCCCTCGCCCCCAGCCCCCAAGTCCTTCTCCCTGGGGCTGTTCTGATCCATTCTCCCCCCAGCCTGTCCCTGTGTGCTCAAGCACAAACAATCCAGCCTGTTGCCATCTCAGCTTGAAGGAAGATCCTCCCTTCTCCCAAACGATAAATTAAATCCACTTTGTAGGTTAGTTTGGGTTTTGATACATCCTGGGGCAGAGTGGAGAGGTCGTTCCTGCTCCTGTCGGGGCACTCCCTGGGGTTTCTCCCCCTCCCTTGCTGCCTCTGCCTTGCCACGTGAATTCCAGTTCTCAGGAATTCTCCCCCCCAAACGTGAGGAGTCTCCGTTTGTTTCTTCTGGGAGGCTCTAGCGGAGCCTCCGTGTCGTGTGACACCGTGACCATCCCCTCGTCTCCTTGCTGCTGGCTCGTGGGGGGTGGGTAACACCCGATCCCGAGCCGGGGGGCTGTGGTTGGCAGGAACGGGGGCTCTGGGTCGGGTTCTGGCTGCGGTGCTGCGATGTTCTGTCCCGCAGCGCAGCCTGGTTTGGATCGCCCGCGTCAGGGATCGCTGGAGCCGCCATGTGCAGCTGGGTGCTGGCTTTGCCACGGGAGCTCTTCCCATTCGCGCGTTGCAGCGGGTGCCCGAGGGAGCTCCGGCGCCAGTCCCGCTGTGGAGCCCGGAGCGCGGAGTCCAGCCCCTGCGACCTGCGGTGCCTGGTCCTCCCGGTTCGCGTTCGCTGCAGCGGATCTTGGGCGCTTCGGAGTGCATTGCTGTCAGCGGGTGTTTGGATACGGGCCTCTCCCAGAGCTGGCCGAGTGTAACCACCCAAGTCCTGCCCCGGCAGCGGGTGGAGCAGGGAGCAGCCTGCTGGCTGCCCCTCTGGGCGCCTCTTGGCGTGCCCTGCTTGCTCTGCCTCAGGCTCGTGGGGACGGGCTAGGCTTCCCAGGGGCAGTCGGGGCTCAGGGCGGCTGGCAGCCGTGCGCTGGGGTCTTTGCCGCCCTGGCAAGTTGGTCTCTAATCTGAGACACTGAGCAGAGACTGAAAAGTGATTTAAGTGCCCGTGGAAATCGATGCCCGGAGCTGGGAGTGATGAGGATTCTTCAGTTCATATCCACAGCCTGAAGTTTGTAGCAGGTTTGAGTTCTTACCGCACCGCAAGCGGCAAATAATGAAAATAACCCAAATAACTAAAAATGACCATAAACGAGGAAGAGGTTTTATGGGAATTATGGTGCAAGGCAGTAGCTGAAGGCAGTGATAGCGGGAACGGGAGCAGTGCTACGTGCACAGCGGTGAGGGATGGTCCTTAGAGACCGTAACTTCACTCGTCCCCTCTCTGGCATCCCGCTGCCAGCAGCAGAGGGTCCCTATCCGAGGGTCTGGGGGAGGGCGCTGCGGGGCTGCGCGGCTGGTGGTTTGGTGTCGGTGGAGAGGAGGAGAAGGGCTCTCCTGCCCCAGCAGCTCACCCATGGTCACCTCTCCTCCTCTCCCTGGGCGTGCGACGGGTGTGTGAGCCGGGACTTCCCACCCCCATCCCGCTGTGGAGGAGCGGGGCCGGGAGCGGGCACGGGGTGGGGTGCAGCAGCCCCGAGGGGAGCGGGAGCACCCTGCTTTGCTGGACCCCGGCCGGAGCCGCGGCTGAGCGAGGGGCCGCGGTGCCCGTCGAGGGGGTGGCCGCCCTGCGGTGCTCACCCCTCTGTCCCCCCGGCTCCCAGAGTGTCCCCTGACGGCGGCCGCCCAGCTGGAGCTCAGCGCCGAGATGATCAAGGCCCTGCGCAATGGCGGAGCGCACCTGGATTTCCGGACGCGGGAGGGAATGACGGCTCTGCACAAGGCCGTCCGGTGCCGCAACCACGCGGCGCTGCTGGTGAGTCCGGGGGAGCTGCTGCCAGGGGGTGTCCCTCCCCTCTGCCCTGCACCCCGGCACCCGCCCCCTCCGGGGTCGTGCCCTCCCCAGGCCAAAGCATCTCTCGCGTTGCTGTCAGGGGGCACAGCTCCTTGCCAAAGCATGGCACTGCTAATGGGGGCCTCGGGGGGAAGAGGGGGTGCCCACTGCCTGCTGCCGTGGCCTGTGCATCCCCGGACCCTCTGCGGGGCGGTTCTCCCACGGCGCAGCCGCCCGGAGCCGCAGAGCGAGGCGGGCACTTCTCTTGCAGACGCTGCTGGACCTGGGTGCCTCCCCGGACTACAAGGACAGCCGGGGGCTGACGCCCCTGTACCACAGTGCCATGGTGGGGGGGGATCCCTACTGCTGCGAGCTGCTGCTGCACGACTACGCCCGGCTCGGCTGCGTGGACGAGAACGGCTGGCAGGAGATCCACCAGGTAGTACGGACGGTGGGACGGGACCTGGCCGGGGTGGAGGGGGTCGTCCCGTCCCCTTGGGTGCTGCAGGCAGTGGATGGCTGGCACCGGGGGCCAGGCTCCTGTGTGGGGGACGTGAACGTGCTGTGCCAGCTTTGCCGCCCCATCGCAGGCCAACGCTCAGGCTGTTTGCCCCTGGCCTCGGTCAGTAGGGTCTGGGATCCTCCCAGGTCACAGGATGGTGCTTTGGGATCTCGGTCCAACGCCTGAGGCATCCTGGTTCCAACCCTCAGCTGTACCTGTCCCTGTTCTGCACGTTGGCCCGGGGATTTGGTGCTGGCAAGGCGTGGGCTGGGGGTTAGGGGGCCTGAACTGGCTTTGTGCTTCAGGCCCAAGACCCTCGGGGAGAAGGGGGGATGCGCTGGCTCTGCCTAGGGCCCCCTTGCCTCGGGCCACCGGGAGAGCGGGTTGTCTCTGGGCCCGCGGCCTCCCGAAGCACCCAGCTGTCAGTGCCCTGAGGTGGATGAGTGCTGGCACGGCAAGGGCGAGGCTGGAGACCCAGGAGCTCTGTTTGGATCCGGATATGGCTGCGCTCCCTCCGGCCTCCAGCCTGCCTGGCCTTGGCGCATCTCTGCGGGCTGCCGGGCCCAGGATGGACCAGGCCCAGCGGCAAACACTGCCACACCAGTTAACACACCAGTTAACACACCAGTTAACCAGAGATCTGGGGCCATAGTCCTCCTCCTCCTTTCCACCGGCTGACTCTTCTGGGATAGCCAACGGTCTGGAGGAGGCCCTGGTACCGGTGCGGTGCTGACCCAAGCGTTGCCGTTGATTAGGGGTAGTTTGTCCGGTTCGGGTGTAAGGAGCAGCAGCGTGTGCGCATTAACCTGTCCCGGTCACAGGTCCTGGTTGAGCCCTCCCAGCAGGGGCGACTCCAGCAGAGGATGTTTTGGGAGTTGTCATCTTCCTGCCCCTGATTTGCTGTTCCTTTTTCCCCTCGGAGCAGGCCTGTCGCTATGGCCATGTTCAGCACCTGGAGCACCTGCTCTTCTACGGGGCTGATATGACTGCACAGAACGCCTCAGGAAACACCGCTCTCCATATCTGTGCTCTCTACAACCAGGTACAGCCGGGTGACGCGGGCGTGAGAGCAAGAAGGGGTGGGTGGGGCACCGGCGGCAGAGCCCAGCATCCGGCTGGCTGCCACTACTGTTCCCTGACCCAGAGAGGTTCTGCGCTGTATCCACGCTCCGTCCTGGGATGAGGCTGGTGCGTTCGTAGCACCAGCCTGATTTGGGGTTTCCCGGCAGCGGGCAGGCGGAGAACAGCCCGAGGTTTGATCCGGTCCCGTTCCCAGGCTGGGTTTGCTGCCTGACACGTTCTGTTCCCCAGGTTGCTATTGCCACTTCACAGCAAACCCCACTGCTGGGGGGGCAGCTTGCCTGGGGGGAGAGCCCCAACTTGGCCCAGGGGCTGACAGTTTGAGGGGGGCAATGGCCCAGGCAGGGCGTGTGGGACACATCCTGTGGCTTTCACCCCGCTCTGGGGAAGGCACGGGGCCGGGGGTCCTGCCCTTCCCACGAACAGCCCTAAACTCTTACTACTGCCCTCGGAGTTTTGGGGAAGACGGTCCAGGCGACACGGGGCAGCGGTGCCGGTTTAGTCTGTGTGGTCACTGACCTCGGCTCAGGGGAACTCGAGGGCGGTGGGAGAGCCCCCGCTGGCCTTAGACACCCGCTGTTCCCTTCCTGAGGTGCGGAGCTCGGTACCTACGGATTCCTCCCGTGGGTTTGGTTCCTTCCGAGAGGTTTTTATACGTTGCGTGCTGTGGTTTTGATTACAAAGGGAGCTCGGATTCAGAGGTGGCCCTGCTCTTGAACCCGAGCACTGGTAGGTTTTGCTGTAGGCAGCGTCCGGGGGGGCTGCTGTGGGGCTCATGGGGTCAGTGCATTCTGCACATCAAGGACCCAGGCGCCTGTGCACTGAGGGGGGTGGGTGGCGCGGCGTTAACGAGCGCACGGGCTCTTCAACCCCTGGAATGAACCTCATTCAGAAGCACGGGGCATTGAGAACAAAAGCCGTACGGAACAGCAGGACCCGGGGGCGTGCGGTGGCCGCCGCGCCCGTTGCCGTGCTCCGGGCTGGTGTTTGGGCATGGCCCTGGGGCCGGTGCCCCGGGTCTGCACACGGGCGTGTTGGGCTTGGGGTGCCGGTCCTTGGGGGGAGCGTGGCTCCATGCTCCTGCTGCGGGAGGCCGAGCGCAGCGGGTCGCTCCTTGTGTCCAGCCTGCGGTGCTGATTGTCCCCCGCCATTTCCCTTTTTCGCAGGAGAGCTGCGCTCGGGTTCTCCTCTTCCGTGGGGCGAGCAAAGAGATTCGCAACTACAACAGCCAGACGGCGTTCCAGGTGAGGCGGCGAGCCCCGGGCCCCTTCCTGCGCTGCTCCTCCTGGTCCCGGCGAGGGCAGCCTCTGCCGCCGGCCTCGGGCGGGCGTGGGGTAAAGCTTACCGCGCACACCCGGTGATTCGGGGTGTCTGCTCCGACACCGGCGGTGGCGCCGGAGGAAAGAGGATGCGTGGTGTGCAGAAAGGGCTGGGGAGGTGGTGTCTTACGGCGGGAGGCTGAAAGAGCTTGGCTCGTCCGGCCCTGTGTAACGGAGTGGGAAGGAGTTGCTGCTGGCTGTAGGAGCGTTGCAGTCAACGTTCCAGAAGGAGCAGAATCCTTGGAAACGAAGGACAGTGTTGCCAGGGAAATGGATGTGCCTAAACTCGCTGTTGGGAGAGTGAAACTGGACGTTGGAGGACCTCCAGCCACAAGAGGGGAGAAACTCCGGAGTAGCTTCCTAGTAAATGCGTTGGGTATCCCATGTGGAACAGGGCAACCCCGTCCTTGGGCAGTGGGACGCCTTCCCGAGGGTTGCAGACCATGGGAAGTGAGGGCCTGTGGGCTGTAGCCTGGGAGGCAGGAGGTCTCTTCCCATCCAAGCTCTGCTCTGCCCTTCTCTCCTCAAGTTTTCGAGCCGGGAATAGCCGCCCTGTCTGGGCTGTTACTGAAGCACAGCCACGTGCCTGGGGACCTTTCGGGACGCTGTGACGCTGCGTCCGGGTAACACTAATGCTCAGGTGTCCCTTGAGAGCAGGGGGTGTCTGTCAGCGTCATCCTCACGGATCAGCGCGGCTGGATGTGGGTGAGCTCGCCAGTTATTGGCCCTTGAGGAAGGGTTTTTCTCGCTTCTCCCTCAGTCGTGTTGACAGTGGCTTTAGGGCACAGAATCTGAGTGACTGCGGAGGTGTCACACCACCCCTGCGGACACCGCGTGGCGCCGGCAAGAAAGAGCCTTGTACAGGCCCAAGCGCTCTGGCTGCACGTGTGCGAGTGCAGCTGCGGTTGGAGTGGCCGCACGTCCCGGGGGAGGTGGGCAGGGGGTTGCTGGGCCTGCGCTGGGAATCTGCCACGCTGGGCCGTGCTGCCCCAGCGCTGCGGGTGTCCCGAGGCACCGGAGAGGCACCGAGTCCCTGTGCAGCCGGAGTGCCGCGGGCACAGCGGGGAGCCGACCTGCGCTGAGCCGACCCGCGCTGAGCCGACCCAATGGGGCGGTGGTTCTCCCTGAACCCCCTGCCGGGAGCCGCTGCAGCCGTGCTCTGGTCTGCACGGGGACATTGCGTTTAGATTTTAACTGCGTTTTGACGGAAATCAAGCACTTTGGCCTAAGGAGTACAGAGAACTGGTGTGCACTCACCGAGCAGGAATGGGGCAGCCGTGTGGAGATGATTGCGGAGCCATGGAAAAGTTTGGGTTGGAAGGGACCACCCAGCCCCACCCCCTGCCACGGGCAGGGACCCCTCCCACAGCCCAGGGTGCTCCCAGCCTCATCCAGCCTGGCCTTGGGCACCCCCAGGGATGGGGCACCCACAGCTTCTCTGGGCACCTGTCCCAGTGCCCCCCACCCTCTGCGGGAAGAATTCCTTCCCCATGGCCCAGCTCCATCTCCCTCTTCTCGGTTAAACCCGTCACCCCTTGTCCTGTCACTCCCTGCCCTTGGGAAAAGCCCCCCCAGCTTCCTTGTACCCCCCAGGCCCTGGCAGGGGCTCTGAGGTCTCCCCGGAGCCTTCCCTGCTCCAGGCTGAACCCCCCAACCCCCCCAGCCTGGCCCCATGGCCGCTGGCTCCAGCCCCCGGAGCATCGTTAGTTGTCCCTAACGACCCGGTGTCGCAGTAACCCAGCCTTTCCAGCCTGTCCGAGACTTCGGATGAATTAAAAGCTTCCGGACGAGCGGGACGGTGTCAGCGTGGTTTCCAGCAAGAACAGGCTCTCGTGATTGCAGCCCCTGGCGGCTCCTTTCGGGTGACCAGAGGTGGGACCGGCCCCATCATCACCGTCCGGGGTGCTCAGTGGCACCCAGCGCCCTGCTCTCCCCCCGGGCAGAGCGGAGCTGTTGTCCCTGCAGCGGGCTTTCGTCACACGCCGAATCCTGACTTTTCGGCATTAATTTGCAATTAATTGCCTGTTTAACGGTGGCTCTCTGGTCGTAGCTGGTGGAGCTCCGGAGCTGGGAGTGTCATTTGTGTGACGAGGTGGGGGTGCAGAGAGGGAGGCTTGTCCTCCCCTCCACGGTGGCCCGGGCAGCGTGGGGCGGCTGGCCCTGCGGCAGTGGCACAGGAGCACGAGCGCGTGTCCTGCGGAAGCGGCCCCGAGCTCGGCCTGCGGCGGGCGGCGCTTCTCCGCGAATGCCCCTTAGACCTGCCCCGCTCTGCTCTGTGCCGCCTCCTCCCCCGCGGTGGGTTGGGGACGGGGTTGGGGACAGGGTTGGCACGGCAGGACTTGCTTTGCTCAGGGACCTGCTCTCCCGGGAGCTTCGCGCTGGGGGTTGAGGATGGTCCCGTCCGACAGCTCTCCAGCTTCATGTCGAACATCTGCTTCCGGGGAAGAGCTTCTGGTGGGAAGCTGCTGCCTCCTTCCTGGGACGAGCTGAACCTCCGGGCCGAAGGGATGGAGACCCGGCCATGGTTCTGCTTTGGGCGTCTGCAGGACCGGGGGGGTGGGGGGAGGCAGATGGCTCCTGCTCTCATTTTGCTCGTGTCCCGCAGAGCCCTGGTGGGACTTAATGGGGAAAAAGCCGGTGTTCATCTTTTCCTGGTTGAAGTAGCGCGGCCGACTGGAAGTGTCTGTTCCGGAGCGCGAGAGCTGTGGTCGGGAGTCCCATCGGTTGTTCCCTGGCAAAGCCAAAGCAGAATTTGATACTGGTGTGACGTGCTCCCTTCAGTTCCCAGCCTGCAAAGAGAAACCCTGCCTGGATCGCTTGCTGCAGACTTCAGGAGGTCATTGGGTCACCGAAGTCCGGTGCTTTCTCACGTCTCGTCATCACGTGGCCGTGGTGATGGGGTGCTGCCTTTCCACGACGGAGTGTAGCCAGGCCTGCCCGCGGGAGCTCTGTGGCTGCCGGAGCTCCCCTAAGTACCTCTGCTGCTGCAGGGCTAGGAAGGCACTTCGCTGCACGTGCCTCCTCCTAATTGATCGCTGCTGTTAATCAGATAGCTCGGTGTCAGTGGCCTGAGATGACTGAGACAGCAGTGGGTAATTTAGAGGGTTTAGATCCTGTAATCTGCTGGGTCATCTTCCCTGCGGCAGGTCAGCTTGCTTGTTCCTGGGGTGGCGTGCCACCTCTCCCTGAGCTGAGTCCCTCCTGCTGCGAAGGGGCCTGAGCCCCACTTGTGGAGGGCAGCGCATGGCCTGTGTGGTGGGGCAGTTGCACCCCCTTGGGGCTGGTAGGGGAGGAGTGCAAGAGCCGGGTGGGCTTAGGGTGAGAGTCTTCCCCAGGATCTTAGAATCATGGAATGGTTTGGGTTAGAGGGACCCCAAAGCCCCCCCAGTCCCACTCCCTGCCACGGGCAGGGACCCCTTCCACAGCCCAGGGTGCTCCCAGCCTCATCCAGCCTGGCCTTGGGCACTCCCAGGGATGGGGCACCCACAGCTTCTCTGGATCCAGCCCAGGATCCGGTTGGTTTCTGGGCTCCAGTGCACACGGCTGGCTCCTGGCCAGCCCCTCGCCCCCAGCCCCCCAAGTCCTTCTCCCCAGGGCTGTTCCCGATCCATTCCCAGCCTGTCCCTGTGCTGGGATTGCCCCGAGCCCTGGGCAGGACCCTGCCCTTGGCCTGGCTGAACTCTGTGGGGTTGGCATGGTCCCACCTCTCCAGTCTGTCCCGGTCCCTCTGGATGCCATCCCTGCCCCCAGCCTGTCCAGACCCTCTGGGTACCATCCCTGCCCCCACCTTGCCCAGTCCCTCTGGATGCCATCCCTGCCCCCACCCTACCCAGTCCCTCTGGATGCCATCCCTGCCCCCACCTTGCCCAGTCCCTCTGGATGCCATCCCTGCCCCCACCCTGCCCAGTCCCTCTGGATGCCATCCCTGTCCCCACCTTACCCAGTCCCTCTGGATGCCATCCCTGCCCCCAGCCTGGCGACAGGCATGCTGTACCTTCTGTGTTCAGACCTGGAAGGAGAGGGGCGATGGCGATAGCTCCTGTGGTCGTTCAGAGGGAAGGGAAGGGGTTCCTGGGGTCTGTGGTTCACAGCTGTGTTTACGTGGGTGTGAGACATCCTGTAATTCACCTGTCCTTCTTCCAGTCACGTTTCCCGGCAGTAGTGGAAGATACTCTATGGCCCCTTTGAGGTGCCTTTTCTGGATGGAGGCTTCTGTCTCTGCTTCCACGAATCGTGTGGCTTGGCCGAGGCCAAAGGCGGCTTTTCCCTTGTCTCCTCGGGCTCGTTTCTGGTCTCCAGACTGTGGCCTCAGGGCTGATGTGCTCACGGTCCCGGGGCTGTTCGCAGTGCCACAATCGGGCCGGACGAGAAAGGGCGCCTGTAAGACACAGCGCGGTTGGCTGCCGTAACTGTTTGTCTGACTCCCGCGCTGCTGTGGGCAGGGTGCTCAGCCGGGGATGTGCTGGAAAGTTGTCAGTGTGAGCTGGTCCTAACCGTGGCTCTCAGGGCCCCAGACGGCCGTGGGGGCTGCAGGGTGTGAGCGCAGCTCTGCAGCGGTTCGTTGCCAGGGAAGGATAATTCAGTGGTGTTTAGTTGAAGGAAAAGCCCCAGTCCTCTCCCGCCTTGATCTCCAGGCTGGGTTACGTGTGCGAGCAGGTGGCTGGAGCGTCAGGCTGGGACCAAACCGCGGAGCACAGCCGGGGATTTCTCCAGCCAAGGGGCCAGCCGCCCCCCTGCGCAAGTGGAAAGCTGAGACAGTCGGGAGCTGCGAGGCGGCTGGGGCTCTCCTGCTGCCCCCGGGATCGGGTCTGTCTGGAGGGTCTGTGCCCGGGGTTTGCTGACCTGCTGCGAGCCCCCTCCCCGCTGCTGCGCCGGCAGCTCTCCGCCCCCCCGAGAGCGCGTTCCGACACCCAACCTGGCTCTTTCTCACTGAATTTTAAGCCCATCACTTTGCTGCGGTGATTGCGACCGGATTATTTTTATCCTCGCTGCAGCTGCCTGCTTTCTGCTGGTGCAGTCCCATCACCCCCTCCCCACCCGGCCTGTTCTGGGGGCCGAATGTCCCACAGCACGCGGGTTTTCCCGCACACACCCTGGAAGCGTAGTCCGATCATTGCTATGGATTTACTCCAGATTCTCCCCACGTCATTTATTTAACTCTCTTCCGACAAGTAGCCGTTTCCCGCTGAAACCCACCCTGTTTGCACTGGGCGGGGGGGTCGCATCACACGCGTCGGGGGGAGGCTGCTCGTCACGTGTCCCGCTGTGTTCTCCCTTGCCCGGCACAGCGTGACTTGTTGACTCACTTTCGGGTTGTGGTGCTGCAGCCCTCAGCTCTCAATCCTCGCCCGCGTCCGTGCCTGGCGCCGCAGCCTCGCCGAGCCGTCCGGACTGGGGACACGGGGGTCTCTCTCCTCCTGCTGGGATGGGACGGCTCCACGGCTGCTGAGGGTGCTCAGGGCCAGGTTTGGAGACCCCCCAGGCCTGGAGCGCTCCCACCTGGGGCTTGTTGCTGTACTCGGCCATTCTCCTGGTGAAGAGCCTTTTCGTTATGCCCAGCCCAAATTTCCCCCGTCGCCCCTCGTGCCCATGGGCTCCTGATCCTTGTACACCCCGGGGAGGAGCTGGCTCCAGGTTCTGTCCGCTCTGGACGGGAACTGCCATTGACGTGTCTCTATTGACCACATCTCCCCCCGCCGCCGGCTTCTTCAGTCCCCAGCGATCATCCGATTCTAACCCTCTAACGGCTGCGCAGCTCCTTCCGGCTTGGGCTCATCCGGGAGTTTCATGAGCGTGTTCTGCGCTCCCTCATCCAGGCTGCTGCTGAAAAGGTTGGATACTGCTGAACCGGGGGAAGGGTCCCGTGAACCCCCTTTGGTGTCCATTTTCAGTCTGACGGTTAGTCATGAATTCGCTTTCTGCCCAGTTTTCCATCACTTGGCAGGAGTTTCAGCTAGATTTCGTTTCTGTGGTTTCTGAGAACGGCGCGTAAGGCTGTCAGAATTTTCACAGAAGGCGGCTGTGCGTCTCCACGTTCCCAGCTCGTCACACAGCCTGGCCTGTGACCCTCCCAGCGCAGGAGCTCGGATCCCTACCTGTGCTTTGCCCTTTAAAAATCATAGAATAATCACAGAACCAGAGAACGGTTTGGGTTGGAAGGGACCTCAAAGCCCCCCCAGCCCCAGCCCCTGCCACGGGCAGGGACCCCTTCCACAGCCCAGGGTGCTCCCAGCCTCATCCAGCCTGGCCTTGGGCACTGCCAGGGATGGGGCACCCACAGCTTCTCTGGGCACCTGTCCCAGTGCCCCCCACCCTCTGCGGGAAGAATTCCTTCCCCATGGCCCAGCTCCATCTCCCTCTTTCCAGTTAACCCTGTCACCCCTTGTCGTGTCGCTACAGGAATCAAAATCGCTGTTGGTCATCTCTGCCCGCAGCGTGCCCGCCTCGCCCAGCGTTCGCTGGGCAGTGAAATGGAGTTTCCTGCTCTGCAGAGCAAGGTTCCGCCCCGTGTGCCGCACGCTTGGAGTGGGTTGTAACTACCCCTTCCCAGGCGTCTGAGAGCAATCAGAGCGCGGCACTCACCTGACACTGCTCCGGGCAGGTTGTCGGCAGCGTGACTCAGCTCGTGCTCTGCGGGCGCCTTGTCGGAAAGGGAGGGCGGCTCACGAACGGGTCACGGAACCCGGCACAAAGGCAGGGAATGCCCCAGATACTGCGTCGGGTTTAACCTATCTGCTGATGTGGTGGTATTTCATGGAACCCCAGCACGGTTTGGGTGGGAAGGGGCCTTAAAGCCCCCCTCAATGCCACCCCCTGCCACGGGCAGGGACCCCTTCCATAGCCCAGGGTGCTCCCAGCCTCATCCAGCCTGGCCTTGGGCACTCCCAGGGATGGGGCACCCACAGCTTCTCTGGGAACCTGTCCCAGTGCCCCCCACCCTCTGCGGGAAGAATTCCTTCCCCATGGCCCAGCTCCATCTCCCTCTTTCCGGTTAAACCCATCACCCCTTGTCCTGTCCCTCCCTGCCCTTGGGAAAAGCCCCCCCAGCTTCCTTGTACCCCCCCAGGCACTGGAAGGGGCTCTGAGGTCTCCCTGGAGCCTTCCCTGCCCCAGGCTGAACCCCCCCACCCCCCAGCCTGGCCCCATGGCAGAGGGGCTCCAGCCCTCGCAGCATCTCCGTGGCCTCCTCTGGCCTCGCTCCAACAGCTCCGTGTCCTCCTGCTGCTGGGGGTCCCCGGGGACTCCGTTTGCTGCCCGCCCTGGAGCAGACAGCTCAGGAAAAGGCAGCAGACCCTCGGGTGTTGGCGGTACTAAAGCCCCCCCCCCGCACTCAGCACTCCATCAGCTCCTGCTGCGAGCACTTCGTTGTGCGCTTTCCGGCGGCCCTGCTCCTTGCACACCTCCCTTCTTGTACCCGGCTCTGGCCTTGACCTTTCTCAGCCTCTTTGCATCCCTCACACGTAACTGGGCCTTACGACCCTTCCGGTGGTTCTCCTTACACCCTTCAGGATGGACACTGCGCCGCTGTCTCCACGTGCCGGACCGTACCACACAAACAGGTCGTTAGTGCCTTCCCCTCCAAGGCTGGTATCGTGTTGCTTTAAAACAGGCACCGTGGTCTGAGCTCTGCGAGTTGCAGTCACGTTGCCTGGGCAACAGAATATTCTCAAACAGAGTGATTTTGATAAAGAATGTCTTCAGTGAACTGTGATTTTGCTAATTTAAATTAGATCTCAGCTGACGCTGTTTGGATTTCTAATTAATTAGTGACATCATATCTGGGGATGTCATGGAAATCAGTAAATTGAGTTCCCCTTCGTGGCCGATGTGCCCAGTGCTCGCGTGCTGGGGAGGGCAGGGTACCGCTAGGCTGGTTTGCCCCGTAGGTAGCTTAGCATCAGCCCTTGCCAGCGAGCCGCCGTTGTTCCTCCACGCGTGTCCGACGCAGAAACATCTGCTGGTTGATGTGTTTTGAAGCCTTGGCCCCCACCGTGCCAAGGCATGCAGCTGGCATGAGAACGTGTTTAGCATTATTTTAGTAATAAGCTCCATATTCCCCCTGTTGTCACCCCAGTGGTAACCCCGGCCTCCCCCCGCTGCCCCCTCTTGGCGAGCACGTGGGTGTAAGGGCTGTGGGATTGTGCGTGCGCGGGGCCTGTGTCTTCCCTCCTCGCTCTGCTCTAGCAGAAGGTAAAAAGGTGGATGGAGGTGTGGAATCCTGGTGGTTAAGCAGGATGCTCCCAGCTTCATCCAGCCTGGCCTTGGGCACTCCCAGGGATGGGGCACCCACAGCTTCTCTGGGCACCTGTCCCAGTGCCCCCCACCCTCTGCGGGAAGAATTCCTTCCCCATGGCCCAGCTCCATCTCCCTCTTTCCGGTTAAACCCGTCACCCCTTGGCCTGTCCCTCCCTGCCCTTGGGAAAAGCCCCCCCAGCTCTCCTGTACCCCCCAGGCCCTGGCAGGGGCTCTGAGGTCTCCCCGGAGCCTTCCCTGCTCCAGGCTGAACCCCCCAACCCCCCCAGCCTGGCCCCATGGCAGAGGGGCTCCAGCCCTCGCAGCATCTCCGGGGCCTCCTCTGGCCTCGCTCCAACAGCTCCGTGTCCTCCTGCTGTTGGGGGCCCAGAGCTGGAGGCAGAACTCAGGGGGGGTCTCCCCAGCTGAGCAGAGGGGGACAGTCACCTTGCCAGGACGTGCCTACTCGGCCATTACTAAGTTTAGCAACTGCTCTCTGCCATCCTGCTGTGCTGCAGCCGGGGGTTTCCATACGCCCGTCGTTTGGGAACGGTGCATTGCCCCGTTCCGGCTAAGCGCCCGCCGCCTTGCCTCTCCTCCGCTGCTGTCTGCAGCTGTGCTGTGCGTGTCCATGGCGGGCCAGGGCAGACCTGTGCCTGCTCTTCTGCGGGGAGGGTTAAGCTTGTTTGCTCCTGTAGGTGACAGGTTTGTTTGGCTTCACTTCTCCGTCAGACCCAGCCGAACCCTGAGCTTCCCCTTGCTGGAGTAAAGGTTGCAGACCGCGGGGAGACTCTGGCCATGAATGATTTGCTGTCATCCTGTAGCAGGCTGGCGGCTGTTTTCCTGAGGGGCCCGGCGTGGGCACGCTCCCCAGCGATGCGTGTGCCGCGTGAGAAGCACCGCAGCCTCGCCGCCCTGCACGGGATGCGCACCCCTTCTCCCACGCGCCGCCTCCGTGGGCATCCGAAGGCACGTGCCTGTGCGCTGCGCCAGGCGCGGGGCAGTCTGCTGACCGAGGAGCAGCTTCATGTGCCTGATAAAGCTCTGTTTCTTATTCACCTACTCTCAAGGCTTCCTTACCCTCCTTTGATTTCATTTGTTTTCTCTCTCTTTTCATTTCAAGTTTGTCGTGCAAAAATTGGTGAGGTTTCTGGCCTCCTGGCTCCCTCCCACTCCTCCTCCACCGTTCAGTGTGAGACTGATCTAATTCTGAGTCAGATGCCATCTCAGCTTCCATTACCCAGATGATGTCGCTGCCTTGAAATCCTCCTGACCGGCGGCAGCCGCTCTCCGGAGGCAGCCGTCACACCAGCCTCTGCTGGCACCGGAGGCCCTGCAGGCCCCCATCCCTCAGGCTGAGCCCGGTAGCTCTCGGAAGGTCTGTCAGACACATCCCTAACGCCGGTGGTAAGGGCTGACCTGGACACAGACCTGCGCTGTCCGGTCCCCTGAGAGCATCCTTCAGCGCTGGCCGGAGCAGAGGCCAAGCTGACCAGCTTGTCCCCAGGAGGACCAGCGTGTCCTCCTCTGGATAGCACCGTCCCTCACGACTGCCTCTGAACAAGGCAGCCCAGACATACCCCCGCCCCGTCTCCGCTCTCTCCTGTGCCTGCGGCGCTGTTTTCCCAGGCACTGGGCCCCCATGGACCTTGCGTTCAGCTCCCTGTGCCAGGGAACCACGACTGGCTTTCTGAAGGCGATTGATGGCCCTGGGAGGTTTCTGTGCAGATGCTGTCGTGGCTCTGGCCAAGTCCGTCATTATTCCCTTGCAGAATCTTTTCCTGAACTTCCAGGCGGTGCCACCAGCCCACCTTCGGCTCCTGCAGGAACCTGCAGCTCATTCCCGCAGCCTTTCTGCAGCACAGCAGCTTCAGGGGCATGGTGACCTCCAGGCCATCGCTCTTGTTCAGCCTGCAAGAGCCACAGCAGGGTGTAGGGGGGTGACCCCCCCCCCACGGCTGCCGCTGCTGCTTGTACCAGCACTCCTTGGCTAACTCTTCTCCGTACAGCCTGTACCGAGGGTTACCAGCCCTGCCCGGAATGTCCGTCCCGACAGAGGGGAGATTCACTCCGCGGAGCCCGGAGGCCACTTTGCTCCTCCTCCAGCTCCGAGGCTTCCTAAGCAGGGTGGCTCCAAGGGGCTTTCTTAAGGTTTGGTCCTGCTTCCCAGCAGCGGTGAGAGTTCAGAGCACGCTGCTCCCCGTCAGGGAGGAGGTCGCCGCATCAGCTGCCTCCCTCCAGGGCAGTTTGGCGGCGCATCCCGCTAGGAGGATGGTGGGTTTCCCGTCGCTCCGCGTGCCTCACCTGGAGGTGCTGGGAAGGCTCCCCGTCTCTCGTAGCCTAGAGGTGAGCGGTTCCAGCGTTGGACCGCGGTTGTTTCTCGGGCCGGCGTGCCCGCCGTCTGACGCAGGCCGTTCGCGGCCACTCCTGGGGCTCGGTGGCAGGTCAGCCCGGCTGCCCGGTCCGAGTGCCGCTCCTAAGCCGAGGGCGCGGGGTGTGCTCCGTAGGGAGCAGGTAAATACTCCTCTGCTGCGGCGGGGAGGGACCGTGGGTTGGGCGTTTCCAGAACATTGGCGTTCCTGCGGACACGCTGCGGGGCGGGCTCGCGGGCTCGGGGGGCGGTTGAGATGCGTCTGTCCCACACAAACACGGCCAGGAGGTCCGTCTGCTGCCTCCACGAAGTGTTGGGTCTACGGCGTCGTCACAGAGCGACCGACCCCGCTGACACCCCCGAAGGCATCAGACGAGCGGCGTCTGCGCAGCGTAACGGCAGCACGCGTTGCTGCGAACGCATCTAGAGCTCCCGCCCGTATGGCAGCCCAGATGGAGCTGCCGTGTGTGAGCGGGATTGACCTGGGCGCGCTGCCAGGCTTGTGGAATCCGAGAGCAAATATAGACCGTGCCTGCAGGCTGCCTGGCCCCGGAAGGGCAGGCAGCTTGAAAGAAGGCCAGCGGGCAGCAGTGCCACCTGAGGAAATGAAGCGCGGTGGCTGGGGAGGGTCGTCCCGCGCTCTGTTGTCCAGGATAGGGGAGAGGAGGAAGAGCACCCGCCGTGGAGAAGTCTTGGGTGAGGGGGCACAAAAATAGTTGGCAACAGTCTGGCGTGTTTGCAGGTGCCTCTGAGGGGCTGAGGAGCTGGGAGGTGTTATGACACCAAACTGGCTGCCGCACCTCTTCCAGAGGGCTGCCCCTTTCCCACCCTGCAGCACTGCTGCCCCCCTGCTCCGCCACCTCCGAGAGCCGCTGCTGCGGCATCCCACCTGCGTCCCCCGTGGCTCCGCTCCTGCCCTCGCACCTCCCTGCGCCCACGGGGTGCTGCCAGCCGAGGCCTGGGCTCGGCGCAGCCGCCAGCTGAGGAACCCCGTGGGGAGCAAGGGGTGCTCCGGTACGGAGCAGCCAGCGTGGAGGGGCGCTGCACTGGCAAGCCCTGCACTCGTCCTTGAGCCAGCGGTTCTGCTGGGTGGGGGCAGGGACTTTTCGGGTCTGAAATACCTGAAAACACCGGCGTTCTCAGAGCCACTCCGGCACTTACCCCGTGTTCTTCTGACCTGCGTCCGGGTAACTCCTGTTGGAAGACACCACCAAACCCCTAAACTGCCGCTGAGCTTGATCTCTCTGCCCTCGCTTGCTTCTCCCACTTTGTGGAGATCCTTACCGGCCGCTGCGCCAGCTGGCTGTCTCCTCAGCTCAGGCACACGCTGCTCGGAGCCTGGCTCGTGGCCGGCTGGTATGTTTGGCTGCTGCTCTTCCAGCTCCCAGTTCCCCAGTCTCCTTCTCCTGGAGACCGTCCCGAGGTGGGATCTCCGGTGGTGGTAACCTGTCCGTGAGCTTTGCGTCCCAGCCCTTCCGCAACGCCAGGAACGGTGCTTTGCTGGGGAAATATTTAGGGACCAAAGAGCAGAGGGTGGTGGCAATCCAGCTTGGACCCAGCGGTGTCCGCACGCGTGAGCGCGAGTTCAGGGTGACTCTGCCCGGAAAGTGGCTCCATGTCCTGAAGGGCTCTCTGACCCCAGGGTCCTAGGAGCGGCCTCCCCAGTGCCCAGCGCAGGGGGACGATCCCTGCCCCGGGCCCTCTGGCCATGCTGTCCCTGCTGCGGTTTGCCCTGCCGGGCTCCTTTCCCGTGTGCCCTCAGCCCGGGGGTGCTGGGTCTGTGCTCTGCTCTCAGCGGATCAGCTCATGGGTAGGGTAAGCTTGGCCCCTTTCTTGTCCAAGCCCTTGGCTCCTTCCTTGTCCGAGCAGCCCCCGCCAGCTGCCCCTGGCCTGGGTGGTGCAGAGCTCAGCCCCTCTGGTTTCTCTTCTGCAGAGACTTGCCCCCCCTGTGTGGTTTGAACCCCTCCCATGTGGTTTGGACCCCCCCATGTGGTTTGAGGACTGGGGTAGTGGGAAGCTGACCCGATACTGGTTCCACTGAGTGATGTGCAGCCACCGTTGGCAGATGCCCCCCCCAGCACTGCGCCTTGGCACGCCGCTGCCGCGCTCCGGGTGACTCCGCATCGGATGTTGGCCGAGCTGGGTGCCAGCCGGTGTCGCCAGGAGGGTAGGAGGGGCTGGGGACCTCCTCGGGCTTTGAGCCTGGGTTGGATCTGAGCTATGGCTCTTGCCAGGAATATTTAAAGGACCTTTCTGTTTTCTGCTGTTAACTGTTCCGACCTCCTACGCCCACTGAGTTACGGGCCGCCCCTCCAGGTGTCCCTCCCCCTTCCTTTTAGACACCTGCGTTTGCCTAATACGATAAGAACAGGCAGATGGTTGTTAGATTGACACGTGTTGTTGCTCGGACATCCTGCTGCGGAGTGACTCGGGGTTACAGCATTTCAGAAACGAGCCCTGTGCAGAGCTGTGTTGTGGTTGTACGTCTGGTGCAGCCTGAACGCGGATTTTCGGTGCTCAGTCCGTGGCGTGCGGAAGGACAGAGCCTGCACTCAGCATCAGGGCAAGACACCACGAGAAACGCCCTTTGCCTAATGTCTGCTCTCTCCGTGACATCACCAGGATCATGGAATGGTTTGGGTGGGAAGGGACCTCAAAGCCACCCCCTGCCACGGGCAGGGACCCCTCCCACAGCCCAGGGTGCTCCCAGCCTCATCCAGCCTGGCCTTGGGCACTCCCAGGGATGGGGCACCCACAGCTTCTCTGGGAACCTGTCCCAGTGCTCCCCACCCTCTGCGGGAAGAATTCCTTCCCCATGGCCCAGCTCCATCTCCCCAGTTTCAGTTTAAACCCGTCACCCCTTTTCCTGTCGCTACAGGCCCTTGGGAAAAGCCTCCTCAGCTTTCTTGCAGCCCCCCAGGTACTGGAAGGGGCTCTGAGGTCTCCCCGGAGCCTTCCCTGCTCCAGGCTGAACCCCCAGCTCTCAGCCCTAGAGAAGGAAGGTTTCCTTACTTCCAGCCACCACGGATCGCTCCCCGCTCCGGCTGAGGGGTGCAGCACGGATTCCAGGCCAGGAAAATGGAAAACCCTGGCGCAAACACTGCTGCGCTGAGGATAGTACGACTGTTTCTGCGGGTAAGGCCGGTAGTAGAGGGGTGTGCGTGCCGCACTGAGTCACCGCGGCAAATATATCCCTCCGTCACAAGTTAGTGGTGAGATGCAAATGAACCTCGTATTCTGAGAGCTGCTCTGGTAGGAGGCAGGGAAGTGTTTAGCAGCTGGAGCTGCCGGTGCCGCTCCGGACTCTGCCGGCACCGGGGAGGGTTTGGGTTCTGCTGATCGGATCTGCTTGTCTCAAATACCAGCCCTCAGCTGAAAAGAAAAGGGGTGTCGGGGGGCTGGGGGGGCTGGCATGGTCCCAGCAGTGGCAGGCAGAACCAGCAGCCGGATCTCAGCCCCTGCGCAGCCAGGTTTCCGTGCCCTGAGCAGCCGCGCTGTGTCTCCATCCAGGATCAAAGCGATCCAGCTGCTTCCCCATCCCACGCCAGCTGTAGGTGCTGCCGTGAAGGCACCGCCCGGCAGCGACTGGGGGGACTGGGTGTGCTGGAAGGGGCGGGAGGGGCGGAGGTGGCTGCACTCATGGGGGTGCCGAAGGCAGGGCTTGAGCAGTTCTTCCAGCTTGACTCCCTGAGGAGCTGCGATGGGTTTTGTGCTGCCCATCCCTTCCCGCTGTGGTTCTGTCACGCCACCGGAGCACTTGTGGCCCTTGTCCTGCGCACACTGGGCTGCTCTGCCGAACTTGCTGCGGCGGGGGCTGGTCTGGGGGGTTCTCCCCAAGTAAGTAAGAAGTCAGCTCAGAGCGCAAGCGATGCCGCTGGTCCGTTGGTGAAGTCGTGCTTCGGGAGCGTGGTGCTGCAGCATCCCCCCTCCGCGTGTTCTCCTGCCTTCGCGCCCCAGGGGCCCCAGGACCCGCGGCCGTAGCAGCCGTTCCTGGGGTGACACACCAGGGCTCTCTGTCTCCTGCTGGCGGGCCCATGCTCAGCTTCCCTGGAGTTCCCCAGGCTTCTTCGGGGGCGAGAAACCAGGGGACAGGTGGTGGCCTCACCACTTCTCGTTGGCTTTGCTGGGGCAGGCTGCTGCAGCTTCCTCTGCGGAAGCGGTGCCGTGGCCAGCGCAGCCTGGAGCGAGCACGAGCTGGTCCCGGAGACGTGAGGCGTGATGGGGGCTCGGTTGCTGGGAAGTCGCCTTTCGTCACCCAATGACCACGCACCGAAAGGCTTTGGGCGGGAGAACATCCGCACCACCTCAGATCCGTGCCCAGATGGAGTTCGGCGTATCCCCCCAGCCCTGCGGAGAGGGGGAGGGCTCTCTCCGCACTCTTCGCGCCCCCCGTTGTAGAAGCCATCGACGTACGCTCTCCCTGCGGCGCTGAGAGCGGATTTTCACCTTGGGGTTACTGCCTGGGTGAGCTGAGGCAGAACAATTGTTGGCTCCCCCCGGAAAGCAGCTGTTCCGAGCCCGTATGGCACCATCCGCGCGGGCGCGCGCAGGGCCGGTGCCGTTCAGAGCCGCTCACCCTCTTCCCTCCCTCTTTTCCAGGTGGCCATCATTGCAGGAAATTTTGAATTGGCTGAGATCATCAAAACCCACAAGGAGTCCGATGTTGGTGAGTCTCATCTTTCTTCCTGCCCCTTTCCTCCCTCCTAGTCTTGCCGTGGCGTCCGGGGCCGGTTCAGCGCGGGTGTTTCCGCCGGGGGCGGCCTGGTGCCACGCGTCTGGGCTCTCGGGGTGGCCGGGCTGCTTTCCCCCGGGGCCATCAGCATCCAGCCCCTTTATTCCGACCCGGTTCGCTGGCAGCTGCTGCCGTTGCCAAGCGGAGGAATTAGCCAAAGCGTGGGCCTGGAGGCGCTCAGGAAAGCCCTCCTGTGAAATCCTTACGCCATCCCAGGCTGCAGACACCCTGCGGCTGGGGCTGTTAGCTGGGTGCAGGGGGGAGGCATCCTCTGCCTTGGCAGCGCCGGTGGCTGTGGGGCTGCCCCGCGCCGACGCTCCTGTCAGTGAAGGAAGAGAAGCAGCAGCGGTTCTGGCTGGCTTTGCTCCTTTGCGGAGGAATGGGTTTGGATTTCCCGGTCAGCCTTTCGCCGTGCGCCATCCCTCCCGTCCTCCCGTGGCGTAGATGTCGCCGCGTGCTACACGCCGTGCAAACCCGAGTTTCCGTTCAGCCAGAACATCGGCACTTGTTGAGTCTCAGTGAATTGTCCCGGGAAGTTGGCTGGCCAGAGCTCTCCAGAGCAACGGAGGAGCCAGCGCGGGGTCCGCTTGCAGCGCGAGTGCCCCCACGGGAGGCAGAGCCGTTGGCTCAGCAGCCGAAGAAAAGGCGTGTGGAGTCTGGCACAGCCGGCAAGGGCCGGGCTTGGTCCCTGGACGCGGCTGTGAATCTGGGAACGGGGCCCGGGACCCCCTTTACCGCTTGTCTCAGCTCGCTGGCGCTGGTGGTTCCCAGCAGCTGCCGGGGACCCGCGGGAGGGTGTGAGGGGCGGGAAGGACGTGGGGAACGGCCTGAGAATTCCGCAGTGAGCGGTGCTCGCACAAAGCCACCCCATTGACTCAGGGGGGAGGTCTTGGCTCTGAGAGGGGACGTGGAGTAGACGGCGCGCAAGGGCCCTCCCAGCCTCGCGCCGCCTGTGCCTGAGCCTGTGTCTGTGGCGGACCGGCTCCGTTTTAGCTTTATTGGAACTCGCCGGGGAGAGGGAACCGTTCCCGTGGCACATCCGGCTGCTGCCGCAGGCCGGGCAGGGCACAGGTCACTAATCACACGCAAGCCGGCGGGTGCAGAGGGTGACCGCCGCGCTCAGGGCAGCCGGCAGTGAACCCAGGCAAGGAGGACTGCGCTTGGAAGTTCTCTGGGACCCGAGACGCGCGAGCGTGTCGCCAGGGGGGGAGCAGGCGGGCGGTTCTGGGTGAGGCAGTGCCTGCTCTGGCCTTTTCCCTGACCGCTCTCTCGGGGTAGGTGCAGAAATACTGAAGCGGAGGATCCGCCAGGAAGGGGCGGCACATGGCCGCTGGCAGCGGCAGCTCTTGGAGAAGCCGCGGGTTCCCAGCGTTAGGCTGCGCTTGTCCGGCCGTGAGGCCAGAACTGGTGGCCCCCACCGTCAGAGGTACTTGGAGAGGGCCTGCCGTGATAAGGCTGGGGAGGGACGGTCAGCCGTAGCTTTCGCTCTGTTGCGCAGGCCGCTCTTAGCACGGAGCTGCTCTTCCAGACCTTCGTCGGTGCTTCTGTCCGGATCCGGAGCGCGCTTCTGGGGTGGAACTGGCCAGCCCCACTTGCTGTGCTTTGTCTCGCGATGTAGAGCCGGGGAGGGTGTCAGCTGAATCCCTTTCGGGTGAAAATAACCCCGAAACTGTGCTCCAGGAAGGCACCTGATGTGCCGTTCAGCCCATGGGCCCAGCCAGCGTGGCTTGAGGTGGGATGCCCGGTGTGGACAGCGGGTGGTCAGTGACAGCCCGTCGGGCGGCGGGACTCCTGTGCAGGCTGTGCCGTGGGTCCCCGTGCACAGGTCTCCGTCCCTTCGGTCGGTTCAGAGAGCGAGAGCCGCTCGTCACACACAGCCACCAGCACTGGGGTTGGAGGGCGGCGTGGAATGGGGCGAGTCTGGGGAGGGAGAACGTGTTCTTACAGGTAGAAACGCTTGTGGAGCCTGTGGAATTGGGCTGTTCCACCGTTTCTTCCCGTATCCCCACATTCTGTGGATCTGCAGACAGAGGATGCCACGAGCGGCAGCGGCTGAGCGTCATTTTCTTGGTTGGATCGTGAGGACTTGTCAGTGCCACCACAGACCCGCTGTGGCACGTCCCCGTGCCCCTTGGTCGGTGCAGCCTCTGCTGCCGCCCGTAGGGGATGGCTTCCTCGGAGCGGCGAAGGCAGCCCCAACCCCCTTCCTCAGCAGCAGGAGGGTCTCCCAGGTGCCGCAGGGCCTGGGCTCCAGCCGCTCCCGGCACACGTGGAGACATCGTCAGTCAAGCGTATTCGCTGGTAGAGCCTCGGGGAAGGGGGCCACCTCCTCTGGCGACCTGGCGTTGGTTGGCAGGGGCTGCAGCGGGAGAGCTCGCTCCAAGTTGAGCCGGAGCCACGTGTCCAGCCCCTGGAAACGGCGGTGGAAAACGGCTGCGTGGAGCCGGAGCGGGTCAGCGGGAAACAATGCAAGCGGGAGGGTGTCTTGGGGCCCCTCTGGAGTGCTGCACCAAGCTCCTGGCATGTCCATTTGCTCATCCCGTTGGTGTTCAGGTCTTAAATCCACAGCGGCATTTGTCAGTCACCACATCACCTGTTCTCCGCGGGAACGTCGGCAGTGCTGCTAACTGCAGAGCAGGTTTTACCCGCTGATCCCGCGCCAGCTGCTCAAGAATTTTCGTGGTCCATCTCTTTGGTGAGTTTTCTTAGCCTGCAAGTTTTAGAGGGCTCGTTTCGGCTAATTAGTAGCTGTCTGTGCTTTGTCACCGTGGTGCCACAACTGCCCCTTCCTGATTCCTTTAGGATGTATTTCTGCAGCTGCAAAACAACCCGAACGCTTTTTGTGAGGTTTCCTCTGTTCTGCCGCCTCTGGCTTTCCGTGACTGGCCTTAGCTGCCCCGACCGACTCGGAGTGCCTTGTAACTTCCCATCAGTCTCCATTCTTTTCCATAATTTTGGACTGCATACCTTCCGCAGTGCCAGCTGATGGCTTCATCTGCCCCTCCTGCCCGAGCAGCGTTCAGCCGCAGGTGCCTTGTTTCATAGTCGTGGGTTTCTAACTTTCTAATTGTTCAAACCTCCCGATTGTCGTCCGTGTTTTCTCTCTCTCCATGAAAGCAGATCTGGAGGAATGGCACAACATTAGGCCAGGACCGAGAAATTAGCCTGGAAGCGTTACACGTGCGTAGGACCGGTTGGGGCTGTCTTCCCTCTTGTGCTGAATATAATCAGGTCGTGATTCACCGTCACTAAGCAACCACCAACTTCACCTCAAAGGAATGAATTCTTTGCCAGTCGTAAGGAGGCCCAGAACCGTTACCCCACATCGTGGAATGCCTTTTGTCGGAGGCCGGTCGCAGCTCTGCGGGCACCTGCGGTCGTTTGCCGAGCTCAGTGCACCGTCACAGCGCTGGTTTCCCTCACGTGTGCGGGTGGGCTGGGGAGGGACTCATCCGCCGTCACCCTCCGGGGGTCCGTGCTTTTGGGATGTGTTGGTCTCTTGGCCCACGTCTGCTGGAGATGCTGCGGCCCTGGCGCGCCGTGAGCTCCGCGTGGGCGGCGTTGCACCGCAACCCTCTTCTCTCCGGCTACCTCGGGGTGGATTTTTCCAAGGTAGTGAGGCATGTGGAGACACAGGTTGGAGACAGCAAAGGTCAGGAGACAACCTGGTCACCAGGCTCTTTACTGGGTGTCCATCCCAGCTGGAAAGATGGTAAGCCGTGCATACCCGGGTGCATGAGGCCCCACTCCCTGCTCCCTTCGCTGTGTGAGCTGACACCGGGGTATTACTTCAGAGCTTGACACGTTAGGAAGATGAATTCCATGAGTCTTGGGGGGTTGAATTGTAGGTTGTTGCTGAGGAATCTCAGCTTTATGGTGTTTTGTGGCTCAGACCAAAGAATAAGTTATTCCTCATTAGGGAGGGAGTCCTGGGGCCAACCCAAGGCCAGCGGCTCCTCGGCCTTCAGGTGCCCTCCTTGCCCGACGCCTGTCCCAGTTATGCCCATGTGTGTCAGCCAGAAACTGTCCGTGGGAGCTCAGCCTGGGGTTACCCAGCGTGTGAAGAGTCTAACGGCTTCCAGCGCTACCCATTCTGCAAGGTCTTCCCTGTAAAGACGAGAAATCCCCCAAAGGGTTTGAAAGGCCCGGTGGAAAGACAGCATTTGGCGTCCTTAGGACACGACGACTTCGTACAGCTCGTTGCTAAGATCCAACGGCTGGGCCGGAACATGCACTGCTGGGGAAACGTTTTTCCTTCTCTGAGGGAAACGTGATGCCGCCTCGGACCTTCAGGCTCCACTGTGTCTCTTTTGAGGTGGATTTCTGCAGTGACAGAAGGATGTCTGCTTTGCTTGCTGTGCTTTGGGCACGGCATCCCGTGTTTGAACTGCGTTCCTAACCACTGCCAGGCCCAGAGAGAGCTTCTCCTTGGAGCTGGGCCGTAGGGCGGCAGAGAGCCTCTCAGACAGACGTGCACGGCGAGCACAGGTAGAGGTTGTGACGTTTCTTACTCCTTTCTGACCTCGTCCCTTGATCCCTTCCCAGCGAGAGTTCTGGAGAGTGCTAGACGAGGCGAGCGTTGAAGAAGTTCATAGGGAGCCGTCGTGAGCCCGTGTACGATGGAAAGCTTTGCTCGCGTTGCCCCATCGTGTCGGGTTTCCTGGAGTGTGTCCACGTGTGAGTGGGCTGGCTGAGCTTGTTGTGTTTGTCGGGATGCTGGAGATCCGTCAGCGGGCACTGGCGACGGGATAAGATGCGGAAGGATACGTGCCCTTCCTTCCTGTGGGCCTCCCGCAAAGACGGTTGCCCAGCGCTGTCGGAACATTAAGCTACAGGAGGCCTTGGTCTGAGCAGTCCAGAGCTGGAGGAGAGGGTGCGGCCGCCCACGCACGGTGCAGTGACCTGTGCTGGGACAGCGGGAGCCGCTCCTGGGTCCTGCCAGGACCTGGTCTTCCGTTACAGCAGGGTGGAGCCAGAGTTCACACTGCTCTGGGCGCAGCAAATTCGGGGTTCAGGTGGGGGGTGCTCCCAGCAGGAGTCACAGCACGGTCGTGGAACACCGATATTCTGCAGGTGATCGCCCCTGGCTGGGGAGGCTGAGCTGTGCTTGGTGGCAGCACTTGTTTGGAGATGAATCACGGAATGGTTTGAGTTGAAGGGACCTCAAAGCCCCCCCAGCCCCACCCCCTGCCACGGGCAGGGACCCCTTCCACAGCCCAGGGTGCTCCCAGCCTCATCCAGTCTGGCCTTGGGCACTCCCAGGGATGGGGCACCCACAGCTTCTCTGGGCACCTGTCCCAGTGCCCCCACCCTCTGCGGGAAGAATTCTTTCCCCATGGCCAGTCCCAGTCTCCCCAGTTTGCCGATGACGTTTGACCGCCACCGTCGCACCCCCTGTGCTTTATCGCCGCTCTCGCAGGGGGAGATACAGACAGTGCTGCACCCGGGGCGGGCTGACGGGATAGCGCTGGAAATGTTCCCAGCTGCGGTTCTCCCTCACCAGGCCCTTGCTGTCCCGCTTAAAGTGCTCCGGTAACGTGGCCAGCCGTGTCAGATAATCAGAGTGTCACCGGGTCAGCAGCTTCACCCAAGCTTGCGATGTCAGCGGCTGTTTGTGTCGGGGAGACTCGGGTCCAACAGCCGCCCTGCCTGGGGTACATAAATACTCATTTCCCGTTAGTAATTGGTGAGTGTCCTGTGCTGTATCTGGGGAGGAACATCCCCCTGGATCAGCACAGGGTGGGGGCTGTTCCCTTGGAGGGCAGCTCTGGGGAAAAGGACCTTGGAGTCCTGGTGGCCAGCGGGATGGCCACGAGCCAGCAGTGTGCCCTCGGGCCAAGGAGGCCAGTGGCACCCTGGGGTGGGTTAGGGACAGCGTGGCCAGCAGGTCGAGGGGAGTTCTCCTCCCCCTCTGCTCTGTGCTGGGGAGGCCTCCCCTGGGGTGCTGTGTCCAGCTCGGGGCTCCTCAGCTCCAGAGGGACAAGGAGCTGCTGGAGAGGGCCCAGCGCAGGGACACTGCGATGGGGAAGGGCCTGGAGCACCTTCATGTGAGGGAAGGCTGGGAGAGCTGGGGCTGTTCAGCTGGGAGAAGAGGGGGCTGAGGGGGGTCTGATCAATGCTGATCAGTATCTAAAGGGGGGGTGTCAGGGGGAGGGGGCCAGGCTCTGCTCAGGGGTGCCCAGTGACAGGACGAGGGGCCATGGCCATCAACTGGCAAACAGAAGGTTCAGCCTGACCGTGAGGAAACCCTTCTGCCCTGGGAGGGTGCCAGAGCCCTGGGACAGGGCCCAGAGAGGGGGGAGTCTCCTTCCCTGGAGCCTTTCCAGAGCCCCTGGACTTGTTCCTGTGGGATCTGCTCTGGGGGATCCTGCTCTGGCAGGGGGTTGGGCTGGATGGGCTCTAGAGGGGCTGCTGTGAAACCAGGCTCTGTACCCCTGGGGTTATTCCACGGACCCCTTTGGCGCCGTGTCCCGTCGCTGGAGCTGTGGAGGGAGTTTTATGAGCGTGGGACAGCGGCTCCGGGGGCTGTGCTGCAGGTTCCCTTGAACCTCGCTGCAGAGGCATCGGAGCAAGCCTTGGTCACTGCCGCCCTGGGAGCTGGGGTGGAAGTTTCCCTGCCCCAGCTTGGTCTTTGGTGCGTTTTCTTGCCCAGAGCTGTCCATGGGGGTTATTCTCAGGGACAGCGTAGAAACACTCGATAGATTTCTCTGGTTTTCGGGTACCATCGTTGGTTTAACTGCGTGCTGCCTGTAACAGGCCCGAGCAGCGGGAGGGGTTTCCTCTGTGGGGGTTTAGCAACGGCCTGGTGGTCCGGGCAGGACCCTCGGGGTGCTGAATGTAAGAAGGTGAAGCAGAAGAATGAGGGACGTGCCCAAGTCTTGCAGGAGAAACGCGCAGCGCTGAGATGCCTTGGGGTGCTGGAAGATCTGCTGCCAGGGTGGTGCTCACCGAGGAACGGCCAGCCCCTCGGAGAGCTGCGGCCGGGGCGGAACTGCAGGGTCAGGGAGCGGGATGCTTCCATGGCTTCAGCTCAGGATGTACACATGCAGAGAAAAGTCTGTTTCCAGCTGAAGGGCTGGCACGGAGCAGGACGGGGCGAGACCCCCACCTCAGCCTGGAGAGAAGGGAAGGGTCTGGGGGGACCTCAGAGCCACTTCCAGGGCCTGGGGGCCTACAAGGACGCTGGGGAGGCTTTTCCCAAGGGCCTGACAGGCCAAGGGGTGACGGGTTTAACCAGAAAGAGGGAGATGGAGCTGGGCCATGGGGAAGGAATTCTTCCCGCAGAGGGTGGGGGGCACTGGGACAGGTGCCCAGAGAAGCTGTGGGTGCCCCATCCCTGGGAGTGCCCAAGGCCAGGCTGGATGAGGCTGGGAGCACCCTGGGCTGTGGGAGGGGTCCCTGCCCGTGGCAGGGGTGGGGCTGGGGGGGCTTTCATGTCCCGTCCCACCCAAACCATTCCATGGTTTTATCCATTCAGTGAAGGAGCGAGGAGGGGGCGGCTCTGCGGGACGGTGCCCAGGGGTGCAGCCGGGTGTGGAGGGGTTACAGAGGCAGGTGGTGGTGGCTGGAGAAGCAGTTGGCAGATGGCTTTTTTGGTTTGATTAAATAACCATCATGAGGCTGTAATTCCCTTCAGTGGACGACTTGGTACCGAGGTGAATTGCCAGCTCCCTCACTGGAGCTGAGGGGCTCCGTTCTGCCGCGTCATCTCCTCCTTCTCCGTTAGCTTTCATTCCTAGAAAAAGGTACCTGGAAGGTGTGTGGGAGTCGCCTCTCTCCGCACGGGAGAGAAGCCTGGGCAGAGCAGGAGGGGAGATGCGGGGCCCTTCTCCAGCTCCCCCTGTAATTTTCCACTATTAAAATGGAAATGTGGCCTCTTGGAGCTGCGGAGTTGCACTCCCTGTGCTCCTGCTCTTCCCCATGAATATTTAACACGGAGCTGGCAAAGCTAAACAACCTCCCAGCGTTGATTACACTTCGGCTCGTTAGCCCGCGGCTCGGCGCTGCTTGGAGCGTGGTGCAGGTGCCCATGCGGCAGCGCTGAGCCGGGAGCTACTCGGGGGTCCCTGGCCATGTCCGGCTCCCAGCGCACCTGGGGATGGGTTTTAGGCGTGGGGAGCCGGGCGTTTCCCCTTGGCGGGGCAGAAAGCCAGCGCGGGAGCGTCGGATGCACCAGGCTGGCTGGGGCACGGCTGTGCTGCTTGGAGCAGCGCTGTCATGGTAACTGAAGTGATTCATTCTGCTGCGAGAAAGCCAGTAAACACACGTTGATTAAACTCTTGAGAAGGTACAGAAAAGAATCTTCAAAGCTGATTGTATGAACTGCACAGCGATGGGTTCCGTACAGCTCTCCTTCCCTCCCTTCCCCGCTGGGGACACCGGATCTGGGGGGATGGGGAGGGCAGCCCTTTGGCAGGAGTGGCTACCTGGCCAACCACCCAGCTCTCTGGGTCCGGCATCTGTTAATAATACAGCAGTTAATATTAGTAGTAATAATAATAACGATAACAATTCCTATTAATAATAGTGTGGAGCAGAGGGGGAGCTTCCCCTCCCTCGCCCCCCTGCCCACGCTGCTCTGCATCCAGCCCAGGATGGGGTTGGTTACTGGGCTCCAGCGCACACGGCCGGCTCCTGGCCAGCCCCTCGCCCCCAGCCCCCCAAGTCCTTCTCCCCAGGGCTGTTCCCGATCCATTCCCAGCCTGTCCCTGTGCTGGGATTGCCCCGACCCCTGGGCAGGACCCTGCCCTCGGCCTGGCTGCACTCCATGGGGTTACCTGTACCTTGTCTCTCAGGCTCCCGGGGGCTTTGCCGAGCCCCCCTGCACCCTCCCAGGGGTTGACCTGGGGCCCTGGGCTGTAGCTGCCAGGAGCAGCAGGCACCGGGGCATGTTGGGACACCTGAGAGCCCGGGAGCTGTCAGTCCAGCGTGCAGCTGCTGGAAGTCTGTGCTCCTGTGCTGCAGAGCAGGTTTTTCACTCATTTTTGGGCCTTAGGTGCCTCCCTTGCCCCTAAATCCCACTCTGGCAAATGAAGCCGGCTGTCTGAATCCCACCCCTCGGGCGGTTACTGGGTGCTGGGCCCAATCCGGGTGACACAGGTAGGCAGGTGCTGCCTGTCGGGAGGCTGCCCTTGCAGCTGAGATAGCGGCCCCTTCGCATGCTTCTGGAGCTAAACCCCGGGGACACTTCGGCTTTACACGCTGCGTCTGCCCTGGACACCGTCTCCTTTGCTCCCACAAATGCTGCTGCGTCGAGCGCCGGGGGCTCTCGCTGTTAGGGTGGAGGGGTCAGCGGTGCTGGGCAGCTTTCGGCAGCCGCTCTGCTCGGCGCTGCGCTGCGCTGCTGGGGAGCTGCGGCAGAGGTGGTGTTTTAATTCGCTCTGAAGGTGGATGCTGTCACTCGGGTGTGGGAGGGAGCTCTTTGGGTAGGTAAGGCGAGGACTGCTCTTGCGCCGAGCACGGATGGGCGACGGGTGATGCACCTGGCCGGGTGAGGTACAGCACTTGCCCTGGCCGCTGTCAGGAGTTACGGAGTGCCTTCCCTGTTGCCAGCGAGCCCCTGCGCAGCCGTTCGTGTCTCGCTGCCCCATAACGGGTGCTTGCTGTGGGTGTCTCGCCGCGGACTGGGCCCGTCTTCCCCTCCCAGCCTGACCCCCTGGACTTCTCAGGGGAGCTGTGTCAGCCAGGAGCCGGGGAGATGTAGCACAGACCACAAGGATCCTGCCCCCTGTGCTGCGTTTTTCCTGCAGGGGAAATCTCTGCTTGTTACTTCTTCTCCCTTTTTTTTCCCCTCTTTTTTTCTCTTTTCTGTTTCTTTCACCAGCCTGGTAAGAGCGGCTCGCCAGCAGGACTGTTTGCAGTCAGCCCGGCTATGCTCGGCGTCACGTGCTGTTGTGATTTTATTTTCCTGAGCAATTAGTATCAAGAACCCAACGATTAGTCTGTAAAAGACACTGAGGGGAGCCAGGGCCAAGTCCCGCTGCCTGAAGTTTCCGTCGCTGCGCTCTGGTTTTGCTCCTTCTCGTGTGGTTTGGTGTCAAGACGGAGGATGCTGAGCCCAGTCCCACAGGGAGGAGCCGTGATCCGGAGCATCACCTCAGCACAGCTCTGGCTCTACGTGGCCTCTGGTGCTCTGAGTGACCCTTTTTACTGCCTCCTAGTAACGGACGTGCAAGGGGGGCGCAGAGCGGACTCTGCCTGAGCAGCTGGCGCGGGTGGCGCCGGTCATCTGCGAAGGGCCGGCTGCGGCTCCTGGCGTCTCCCAGGATGGGGGGAGGAATGGTCCAGGCACATTTGTCAAGAACCTGAGTTGTACCTCACTGAATGTTTCCTGTTCGCCAAAATTCTCGTGCGGTGCGGATCCACACGTGGCATTTCTGCAGCGGTGACCTGCTGACGGAGCAGCACGGAGGCTGGCTCGGGGGCGCCGCTGTCCCCAGCTGGGGTGTCTCAGGGCGGCGCTGGGCATGCTTGGAGGTTGCTGCGGGCTCACAGCGTTGCGCAGGTCACAACCCGCGGTCCCTGGGTTTACCCGACGGTGCTGCTCCCTGGGAGCGCCCCATGGATGCGCTCACCTGACCAGGATGTGCCTCGGCCTTCGTGTGGAAAGGCCTTCGGGCACCGAGGGATGAGCTGCCCTCACTCGGCACCGTTCGGCACCGTCACTGCAGTATTCTGTCCCTTTTTCCAAGAACCACGCTGGAGTTGGCGTGGCTTGGTTTGAAAACAGCCCCTCGGGGCGAGCGAGGAGCTTCCCTGCATTTCCAGCGCCTATTTCCAGCGCCTCAGGACTTCTAGACCGGCCGGTTACCACGGCACGCATCCACGCGCTGCGTGCTCCTCTCGCTTCTGCAGGCGGGCTTCTAGAAGCGATGGCATGCGAAACGGAGTGGCCCGGAGGTCTGCCCTGGGCCTGGGCGACACAGGAACGCGGGTCGGGAGTCCTCGGCAACCAGCCCTGTCCAGCACTGCCTGGGGAACGGTTGTATCTTCCTCTCCTGTGGGTTGCCGTGGCAGGACGGGCTGTACATCGCGTCCTGCGCACACAGCCCTGCAGACTGCGGGCGTTGGAGCCGCGGCGTGTTTTACCCCCGGGACTGCATCTCGCCCGTGCCCAGCCCTGGCTGCTTCCTGCCTGACATCCCGCCTTGCCCACGGCCTCTGGGTGGCCACTCACACCCACTTTTCCTGGGGGATGGCCTGGACGCGGGGCGCTGGCAGCCCCGGGGCTGCGTGCCGGCAGCAGGAGGCTGGGGAGCCGGGCTGAGCCGCGGTGGGGAGCGCGGATGCTGCCGGCAGAAATTCCCCGCCACGTGGTTAAAACTCATCAGAGAACAAATGCATCGCGTTGCTATGGCAGCAGGAAGGTTTACAGGAGCCTGGAATTCTCGTACTTCGAACCTCAACTATTCCTTGGAAAAATATTCCGAGTGTGGCCACGCAGCACAGCGGGAAGATGCCTTTCAGGGTGTTGGGTGAAGGATGAGCCAGGTCTGAGGCCGTGCTCAACGTGGGGCGGCCTCCTGCCCGCACCCCGGCAGCTCCCGTCCCCTGCAGCCCCTGGGCAGTGCCCGTCGGAGCGTGTTCGGGGCCCGTGTGTGTTTGTACCAGTTGCCGTGGGAGGGGTGAAGCCAGGGGCGTCCCAAACGCGGATGGGGTGAGAGAGCCCCTGTTAGCAGGATCACCCCAGTTCCACGTGTGTGTTACCCGTCCCCTGCTTCTGCCACTACGTTGCACCCAGAATGGGCTGGATATTGCCCAGTCCAGGTTCCCTGATGGACGTTGCCCCACGTCAGAGAAACTTCAGGCGTGTTAAGGCCGAGGGTGGGAAAGGGTTAATTACAAATGAATTAGGAAAGCAGCTCTTCCCTGACCTTGCAGTGCCCACGGCGTTCCCGCTCCCGCCCTCTCCCCGGCAGAGCTGCGGGCAGAGCCGGGCGTTGGCCTCTCCGTGTGGCTCCGCGGGGTCCGTTTTTTTGGGAAGCTCCGGAGGGTCAGGCAGGGCAGGGAGGGGCTGGCATCTATCCTGTGCGTTGTGCTCTCCGCTTGCCCTTGGCACATGCCCAGAGCTGCAGATTTAGGGCTGCTGCGCCTCCAAAGCAGGAGAGGGGCCGGGGTTGCTGCCACGTCCAGCGCCCGGGTCGCCACCCCCGAGCTGGGGTGGCAGCTGGAGGTGGGCTGGTGGGGGTCCTGCCACCGGGACCCTCCCTGGGTGCCCCTGTTGACGCTGCCACCTGCTCCAGCAGCGCTCCTTGACGCTTCCCAAGATGCCACCTCCAAGTCCTCCCCGTGCCGGTGTGCCACTGTCGGGCTCCGGGGCGGTTTCCCCGGGCTGGTGCCGGGATTGGAGCTGGAAGCAGACGGAGCTGCGTCCTCCGGTGCCCTGGCCGTTCCTGCCCTCCTGGCCCGTCTCCGTGTGCCTTCCCAGCCCTGCAGCTTCCCAGCCCGAGCACGGCCGGCCAACGCCAGCCCTGGGCCCGGTAGCTAACGCCGCTTTCCCGGCTCTTTTGCAGTGCCTTTCCGAGAAACTCCCAGCTACACGAAGCGGAGACGGATCCTGGGCGCCGGCGGCCTGTCGTCCCCGCGCATGCTGCAGCGCTCGGCCAGCGACAACAACCTGAAGGCGGAGAGCCGGGCGTCCTACTCGCCCGTGCCCTCGCTCCGCAGCCTGCCCCCCCAGCTGCTGGCACAGATGCAGGAGGCGGCGGTGGGAGCCGGGGCGGGGGACAGCCTGGCGAGCACCCACAGCCGCTCCCCGTCCCTGCAGCGGGTGCAGGAGGAGAAGGAGGCCGACCTGCCCACGCTCCGGAGGAGCAGCCGCGGCAAGGCCAGGTAAGGGGACGGGGGCACCCCCTCGGCACCTACCGCTGTGCCCGCGGGACCCCGTGCGGCGGGCGGGGAGCGGGAAAGCAGCGCGGTACGGCCCCGCGTCTCCTCCTGTGGGGAGCAGGATCGCCCAGAGCAAGTGCGGAGGGGTTTTCCCCTCGATCTTCTCTCCAGCCCTCGGTCCAATCCCGCCTCTCGGAGAACGGGAAGTACATCAATGCCGCGTTGCACTTGTCGTTGCCATGACAACGGATGCATGTTGAAAACTAATACTTCGAGGGGGCACGTTGCGGATAAGCCAACACCTAACACGTCCCAACCGGTCTGCAGTTATCCTGGTTCCGGGTGTTCTGCCCACGGGCGCTGCTGACCCCGGCAGGGACACCCTCGCCCGACCGGCGGGGCGGCGTGGGGATGCCGGCCTTGGGCTTCGAGTGGTTTCCGTGGCCCCGCGGGCGTGGGCGCGATGGGGGCCTCGCGTTCTCCCGCCGCTCCCTGTCACTCGCTGGCCACGTGCAGTGCGAACGCAGGGTCTGACACGGCTCGGCACTGCTGGGGCTTGGCTGGGCTGGAAGGGGGACGGGGCACCCCTTCTGCTCCGGGGAAATGCCTGCTGCACCCCTTGGACAGCAGAAGGGCTGCTGGAGGGCCTCCGTGGGCGGGGGTCCCCTGGGGACAACTGGGGTCAAGGTCTGCCTTCTGAAGCCCCCTGATTATGGGGGAAGGGGATTCTGCCCCTCTGCTCCGCTCTGGGGAGACCCCCCCTGCAGTTCTGCCTCCAGCTCGGGGCCCCCAAGAGCAGGAGGACACGGAGCTGTTGGAGCGAGGCCAGAGGAGGCCCCGGAGATGCTGCGAGGGCTGGAGCCCCTCTGCCATGGGGCCAGGCTGGGGGGGTTGGGGGGTTCAGCCTGGAGCAGGGAGGGGTCCGGGGCGCCGCGCCGCGGCCGTGGCGGCTGTAAAGCAGTGCCTGCTCAGAAAGCGCTAACGACAAACTCCGGTGCCATGAGGGCAGAGCAGGAGTTTGGGGAGGGGGTACCAGGCCTGGTCGTAGCTGTGTTCACTAATGGCTGAGAAGTGGATCTGAGCGCTGCAGAACCCCCCGGTGTGCAGACGGCAGCTCGTTACGGTAACTCCGTGGCAGGAACGGCGCTGAGGCCTTCTGCGGCGACGTAGAGAATTCAGGGAAGAAGAACCATGTCAGAGGGTGAAAAATAATGAGAATGAATGTAAAATAGGTACCAGAGGGGAAAAGTGAAGCGCTCAAGTACCTGCTAGGACTCTCGATGAGCAGTTTAACTCGGGAAAAGCTGCAGGCTGTTCTCTGAGCGGCTCGATGGAGCCGCGGCTCAAGGCGCAACCCGGTACCCAAGGCCGCAGCGTCTGAGCGGTGTGAGCGGTGGTGATACGGAGAGCAGGCCGAAGCCTGGGCCAGAGGCAGTGACGACCCTTCTGTGTGCTGCGTACCGGGCTGGGCAGTGCCGCTCTGCGGGCGCCGGCGGAGCCGACGCGTTCCGGGGGTGCGGTGAAAATGGTCAGGAATGAGAAAGAAAAGTCCTTTGAAGAGAGGTTCAGAAGAGCGGGACCGTTACCTTAGAAACGGGAGGGCTAGGAGGAAATATGGTAAAAGCACTGAAAATATGGGCTGGTTTGTCCGGGGGAAATAGGGAACCTCGGTCTCATGGCCCACGGAGGAAGGAGCGTGCGCTGAAGCGAATGGCAAGCACTCTCCAAAGCGGTGCGAAACGGTGGGTCTTCCCCCCCCGCAGTTACCTGGGGAATTCCCGGCCCTGGGACTGGCTGAGGCCGGAGCACAGCGTGGTTATTAAAGCATTAGGGGGTTGGGGTGGGTAAAAACACACTCTGGGCTTTTCTAATCTGTCAGCGTTCGGGGTGTGCTGGCAGTTTCCTGGGGCACCTGATGGCGAGGCAGGAGGAGGGCGGCGGGGGAGAGCCGGGCCGGACCCATCTGGACTGTTCCCGGTGGGCGGAGAGCGGGGACATTCTGGACGTGGAGCTGCCGGGGGATTTGGGGTCTGCCGCGTGCCTCTCCGGTGCCACTGGAAGAGCCGGTGGCCTGCAGCTGGTGAGCCGTGCCGCCGGCATCACCGCCCCACGATGATGGGGTGCTGGGGGGTGCCGCTGCCCGAGGGGCTGGGGCTGAGGTTCCTTTACGTCACAGACGTACGACGCACCATTGCTGCTGGGCGTGAGGCCGTGCCAGGCGCCTCGAGCGGCTCATTCACGGTGGTGGTTCGTTTGAGGCGGGGTTCTTCCCCTTGTTGTTGGGCCTTCTCGCTCTCGGGGCGGTTCCCAGCGCTGGTGTTGGTTCGGCAGCACGTTGATTCCCTCCGGGGCCGGGGAAGAGCGACGCAGTGATCCCTGTCTCCCCTGAACGCTCCCGGGGCTGATTCCTCTCCAAACACGGAAGCCTGCACGCTGTGGTGCGCGACAAGGCATCCGTCGGCAGCACAGTCCTCCCGTCTGCGTGAAAACGGGCAGGAAAATGGATTCTGGGTCAGACTTTTATTAGAGCAAATGGCAGGAAACTTCAGTGTCTGCATCATTGCCCCAGAATTCTTCATTCCGAGGGGGAAAACTCCCAGCCAAATTCTGATTGTTTTGCAAACGTATTCGGGATGGCAAAGAGAATTTAAATGAAACCCAGTTTGGCCCCGGCCTGTCATCTTCCTGGGGCGGCGCGTGGAAGCACCCTGCGTGCCCGTGGGCTGCCCGGTGGCGACCTCGGCGCTGGCGCTCGGCCGTGCCAACAGCAGGAGCGGGTACAGCCTGACGGATCTGGTGGCTTCGACGGTGGGGGCATGGCCTCGGTGGGTAAAGGAAGGGAAACGGTGGCACCTGCCTGGGCTTGTGCAAAGCCTTCGACGCCGTCCCACATGGCGTCCTTGTCTCTGCATTGGACAGGCGTGGGTTTGACAGGTGGACCGCGCGGTGGAGAAGGAACTGGCTGGGTGGTCACACTCAGAGGGTGATGGTCAGCGGCTCCATGTCTGAGTAGAGACCAGTGACGAGCGGCGTTCCACAGGGGCCGGCGTTGGGACCGGCGCTGTTTAACATCTTAGTGACACAGGCGGTGGGATCGAGCAATTTGGCAATGACACCGAGCTGGGGGTGGGGTGACACACTGGAGGGAAGGGATGGCATCCAGAGGGACCGGGACAGGCTGGAGAGGTGGGACCGTGCCAACCCCATGGAGTGCAGCCAGGCCAAGGGCAGGGTCCTGCCCAGGGGTCGGGGCAACCCCAGCACAGGGACAGGCTGGGAATGGGTCGGGAACAGCCCTGGGGAGAAGGACTTGGGGGGCTGGGGGCGAGGGGCTGGCCAGGAGCCGGCCGTGTGCGCTGGAGCTCAGAAACCAACCGGATCCTGGGCTGGATGCAGAGCAGCGTGGGCAGGGGGGCGAGGGAGGGGATTCTGCCCCTCTGCTCCCCTCTGGGGAGACCCCCCCTGCACTTCTGCCTCCAGCTCGGGGACCCCCAACAGCAGGAGGACACGGAGCTGTTGGAGCGAGGCCAGAGGAGGCCCCAGAGATGGCATTCCGTGGTTTGCTCACTCCTGCCTCTCTCTGTCCTTACCACTAGGAAGTTTTCTTAGGTCTGATCTGAGTATTTCTCCTGGCAGTTTGTTATTGCCACATTTACTCTGCGTCGGTGTAGGAGGAGCTTGCTCGCTTCCCCCTGACAGCTTCTCCCTGTGCATGCTGAAGGCTGCTCGCCATAGAGCCACGGAAAGGTTTGGGTGGGAAGGGACCTCAAAGCCCCCCCAGCCCCACCCCCTGCCACGGGCAGGGACCCCTTCCACAGCCCAGGGTGCTCCCAGCCTCATCCAGCCTGGCCTTGGGCACTCCCAGGGATGGGGCACCCCCAGCTTCTCTGGGCACCTGTCCCAGTGCCCCCCACCCTCTGCGGGAAGAATTCCTTCCCCATGGCCCAGCTCCATCTCCCTCTTTCCGGTTAAACCCGTCACCCCTTGTCCTGTCCCTCCCTGCCCTTGGGAAAAGCCCCCCCAGCTTCCTTGTACCCCCCAGGCCCTGGAAGGGGCTCTGAGGTCTCCCCGGAGCCTTCCCTGCTCCAGGCTGAACCCCCCAACCCCCCCAGCCTGGCCCCATGGCAGAGGGGCTCCAGCCCTCGCAGCATCCCCGTGGCCCTGGTTGCTGACGCCTGGCTGGTCAAGCCCTGTGCGGATGCTCGCCACGACAGCTGCTCTGAGCTCGGTGCTCGGGGCGGCGAGCGAATCCAGCGGGCGAATCCAGCGAGTGAGTCTCCTCCTCTGGCACCTCCCCGAAGCCTCTCGGCACTTCGCCACCATGAGCGAAACATCCCTCTTCAGAGGTGGCTCAAACCACAGTTATTGCATCCACTGGAGCCCGGGGGCTCTATTTCTAATATCCCTGACGAGAGTCTCCTTGGGGCGTTTAGTAAAATGAATGCCTTGTCCCGGTCCCTTTTCCCGTACTGTTCCCTTCAGCGGTGTGAACGGGTTCGCTGTTCCCAAGCCCTTCTTTCCCCGGCAGCGTGAAGGAGCTCTTTCCCTAGGAACGCAGCCGCGGCTGGGCTCATTTATTGCTTGAGAGCCGTGGAGGTCTGTGCTCCGTTCCTGGCGCTCGGGAGGGCTGGAGCCGTTCCCTTGGTTCCGCCGGCACCGGGGGTTTGGGCCGGTTCGCCTCTCCGTGCCTCGCTGGTCAGCCCGGTGCCAGCCCTTGGTTTGGGTCTCCTCTGCGCCTCGCCTGGGGCCTCGTCCCAGCTTCTCCAAAGCCCTGGGGGCCACGGGGGGTGGGTGGTGCAAGGGCCACCCCCTTCTCTGGGTGCTCCCGGGGTCGCCAGGCTGCTCCGGTCCTGCGCTGTCTGCGCTGAGTCGATGGTGCCGCGCAGGGCCAGCGCCGTGACCGGCACCGCGGGCGTGAGGTTTTGTTCGGGGGGGGCAGCGGAACTCCTGCTCCTCGAGTGTCACCAGCCATGGTTGAGCCCCGGCTGGCAACGGAGTACCCCCAGCCGCTTGCCCACCCCCTCCGGTGGGGGGAGAGCCGGAGGGGACGGCCGGGGGGGCCGTGGATTGGGCTGAGAACGGTTTAACCCCTGCCCAGCCGTGCCCAGCACAGTGACACTGAGAACAGCAACGGTGCTGCTGCTCAGGAGTAATTAACCCAACAGCAATTAACCCCGTGCTACGCCCGCTCCCCCCCCGCCCCACACACAGCCAGGGCCCGAGCAGCGAGAGCCGGAGCCCCAGAGCGACGGCAGCAGAGCCCGAGCGCCCCCCCGAGCGCCAGCAGGGCCGGGAGAGCCCCCCGACCCCCGACTCCCTGTCTGAGCGACGCAGGGACGAGCGAGCGAGCCGAGGAGCGAGCGAGCTGACCCCCCGGCGCGCTATGGCCCCCGGCCCCTCGGCGTGTGTCCCCAGCGTCCGTGCTGCGGGATGGAAGCCCCTGCGGGCGGGGGGGGCTGGCTGAGCTGTGTGTGTCCCGCTGCCTGGGCTGAGAAAGGTGGGAGCAGCGGGGCGGGAGCAGGAGCTGGGAAAGGGAGGGACAGGCCAAGGGGTGACGGGTTTAACCGGGCAGAGGGAGATGGAGCTGGGCCATGGGGAAGGAATTCTTCCCGCAGAGGGTGGGGGGCACTGGGACAGGTGCCCAGAGAAGCTGTGGGTGCCCCATCCCTGGGAGTGCCCAAGGCCAGGCTGGGTGAGGCTGGGAGCACCCTGGGCTGTGGAAGGGGTCCCTGCCCGTGGCAGGGGGTGGGGCTGGGGGGGCTTTGAGGTCCCTTCATCCCAAACCATTCCATGATTCCATGATTCCGTGACAGTCTCCAATTAAACACATCCCCGGGATGTGCCGCTCCCTCCGCACGTGACTGGGACAGACGCCTTTCCCGCGTTGACAGACCAAGCGGGGATCTGAGCACTATTCCAGCGAGATTTCCTCCCTGCCAGGCGTGTTTGTCTCCGTAACAGCGTGTTCTGTTTGCCTCGAAGTTCCCGTAGGAATATCTGCTGTCGGTTTGAGAAGGCAGCGAAGCCTCAGGAATATTTATGGTAGTTGGGCAAAATCAACCCGGGCCTAGATCAGACGGGCTGAGCCGCCGCCTCTGGGTGCGGGCACCTCCCCGGCTCCAGGGCTGTGGGGCCGCCCCGGTGACGATGGTCCCAGCTTCTGGCCGGGGCTTTCGGGGGCAGAGCGAGCGACGCACGCGGCCCTGCCGATGAGCAGAGCTTGCTGCCCTGGTAGCGGGGCATCCGGACGGGCTCGCACGGATCCTGTTGGTGAACGCTCTGAACCTGCGCCTGAAAATGCCCCCGCGGGGTTTCCGCAGGGCGGTGCCGTTGGCAGGGCCCGCCGGGAGCGCGGCTTTGTCCGGGGGAACTGGGGCGCCCGGCGGTGCTGGAAGGTCAGGGCGTGCTGGGGGAGCGAGGAGACGCGACGGGCCGGCATTGAATCTGCTCCGCCACGTGGAAGAGGAGGTTGGGGCCGGGATGCCCGGAGCAGGGTTTGGGAAGGTTTGGTGGAGTCTGAATGTCTGACGCCATCCGGGCAGACAAACCCCGAATCCTGGGGGTGTGGGAATGGGGGGGCTGCCAGAGCCCGGCGGTGGGGCGGCTCTTCACGGTGAGAGCCCCGTGGTTGTGTGTCCCAGGCCAGGAGCTCTGGGGCCCCCTGCTCCGTCGGTGATCCCCCCCGGCCCGCTGCCTCCAGAGCACATCGTGCCGGCGCTGCCCGTGCACGGCGTTACGGAAACGGGCACCTTGCGGAAAACACGGAGCAGTGAGCGGCAGCAGGTACCGGGCTCAGCACCCTGGGGACGGGCAGGCGCCGGAAACGCCTGCTGGGCCAGTCCCGCCGGGATCGGGGATTCATCGGGAAGGCCTGAAAAAGGAAAAGCCTTAACAACATCCGTGGGGGTGATACGGGAAGCGCTGGCACGATCCAGGCAGGGCCCGTGGAAGAGGACATCATCAGTAAGGCAGCGCAGCTGGTCTGGGAGACTCTCCGAGAGTAAAGGCACCCCGGGAGTGGGAATCGGGGTTTGGGAAGACAGCGCGAGCAGCCAAGGGCAAGGGGAACCCGTTTTCCCAAGGAGGAATTTGCGTGGGCACCGGTGGGATCTGGTGTCTTGGGCCGAGGCGAGGTGCCAGCGCAAGAGGCTGGAGAGAGGGTCCCAAAGGAGAATTCCCCTCCTGCCCTCTGCCCCCGAGCTGGCAGGGCACAGCCGGGGTCGGGAAGAGAAGCAGTGCCACCCTGGGCAGGGCGCTGCGCCGGCTGCGCCGGGATCGTGTGTGCAGCAGGAGGAGGGGGTGCGGAGGGAGGAGGGATTTCAGTGGCACCGGCCCAAACCATCAAAGGGTCACATCGCAGACGTTAGTAACGTTACTGCCGGAGATGCTGCGAGGGCTGGAGCCCCTCTGCCCTGGGGACAAGCTGGGGGGGTTGGGGGGTTCAGCCTGGAGCAGGGAAGGCTCCGGGGAGACCTCAGAGCCCCTGCCAGGGCCTGGGGGGTACAGGAAAGCTGGGGGGGCTTTTCCCAAGAGCAGGGAGGGACAGGACAAGGGGTGATGGGTTTAACTGGAAAGAGGGAGATGGAGCTGGGCCATGGGGAAGGAATTCTTCCCGCAGAGGGTGGGGGGCACTGGGACAGGTTCCCAGAGCAGCTGTGGGTGCCCCATCCCTGGGAGTGCCCAAGGCCAGGCTGGATGAGGCTTGTGTCTGCCAGCAAACTCTGCTCTGGTCTGGTCGGACCGTGGCCGGCCGCGGGAGGTGACATTCCAGCAGCCAGAGATGGGTCCGGTGCAGGTAAACCCGGCCAAGGTGCGTGTACCGGAGCTCACCAAGTCTCTGCTCGCGTGCCGGCGGTGCTTCGCTTCACCCGATGGTGCAGCAGTGGTGCTCGCCTTCGGCACGATCGCCCGAGTGTCCAAAGTCTCGGCACAGAAACCAGACACTGGTGCGAGGGGTTTTCTTGGCACAGGGGGTGCAGTGACCCTGACACCGCATAGCCTGGTGCGAGCTGCCGGCACCCTGCACGGTGTGCGGGTGGGCTGGAGGCCAGGAGAGGAGCCAGTGGTGCTTGTGGCCCCGGGTTCAGCGGGGTCTTTGGCTCCAGGACAGCCTGTGATTTTATCTGAGGATGGGCAGCTGGAAATACACACCCAGTCTGGGTGGCCGGTCCATAATCCAGTTACAATCATGGAATCTCAGAATCTTTCAAGTTGGAAAAGGCCTCCAGGATGGTGGAGTCCAGCCGCCCCCCAGCAGGGCCAAGGCCAGCCCTGACCCACGGCCCTGAGCACCTCGGCCCCACGGCTCTGAACCCCCTCCCGGGATGGGGACTCCCCCCTCCCTGGGCAGCCCCTGCCAGTGCCCCACAGCCCTTTCCGGGCAGGAATTGCCCCGACAGCCCACCTGAATCCCCCCAGCACAGCCTGAGGCCGTGCCCTCTTGGCCCAGCCCTGGGGAGAACAGACCCACCCCCCTCTCTGTCCCCCCTGTCAGGGGGCTGCAGGCAGCGATCAGCTCTCCCTGAGCCTCCTCTTCTCCAGGCCAGTTTTTCCCTGCTCCTCCCAGACAAGTGCCCTGAATCCAGGCTGGAATGACCAAGCACCCCCTTTGGAGGCTCAGTTTGGCATTCCAGCTCTGGGCTCCCTGCTGGAGAGCAGCCCCGGGTGGCAGGAGCGGTCTCTGGGATGACGTGCTATTCTGGGAGCGTCGCTGGGCTGCACCTCCAGCACACAGGGCTGCAGCTTCCCCGGACTGCTGGCTGCTCCAGCTTCCCATCCCAGGAGGGCTGGGCACGGCTGGCGTTGCTGCCCCCGTGGCTCCGGGGCATCTCTGCTGCCTCCATGGGAATGCAGCCAGGCAGGCTCACAGGAGGGACCAGCCGCGGGAGTGGGGAAGAGATGCCCTGCTCCAGAGGGCGAGCTCCAGCCCCAATTATCCCATAGTTTAAGGATGCTGTGGCTTGCATTAACGTTTATGTGGCTCATAACCAGTGCGCAGAAGTGTCCCCGTAAGTGCCAAAGGCCCTCAGGACCCCGGAGCTTTGCGGTGGGAGCCATATGGGGTGACCCTCTGCCGCAGCGCTGACCGTGCCGTCGTGGCCGGCATCTCTTGCCCGTTCGTACTGCTCCCTCGCTGCAGCATCTGCCCCCCAGAAGCCCACGCTCTGTGGCCCGGCAGGAAATGGCCAGCAGTGCCTGGAATTCAGCCTTGCTGGCCTGGGCACCGATCCTGGCCGGAGTGACAGGGTGCTGCTTCCCACCGACGGAGCCGGTCCTTGCGGTGGGCACAGGTCTCGCCGGCGGCATTTGCTGAGCTCGCCTGCTGTAGCACAGAGGGGGTTTTTGGCTGGTTTTAGTCTTTCTGTTCAAATCTCTTCCAATCTGAAGTTTCCCAGGGCTTTCGTTGCTTCTGGCTCCGTTGCGGCTAAAATGGAGCAGGGTTTTTTAGGTGAGGCAAGGTGGAGGAAGAACGTTTGCCCTGTATTCCTGGTGTGGCCGTGGTGCTGTTAAAAGCCCCGGCACGACAGAAAGCTGGTGTTTCACACGGCAGTTGGCACCGAAGCAAATAGGGGCAGTTGGTGCCTCGGGGGAAATGAATCCTGATTTTGCGTGGTAGTAGCGATGAAAAAGTCAGGGTTTGTAGCTGCACCTTTGTTTGTGTGTCAGTCCGCTAAATCGGGGCCTCATAAATGCTGCTGTGGTCTGGGTCACACCTCCACAGAGAGACTTACCTTGGCTTCGCTGCCCCTCTGCTCCTGTCGCCTGCTGAGCCTTGTCCCAGCAAAACCACGTGGAGTGGGCCGACTGGAAACCAAGTGCAGGTCCGTGGCTCCAGGTGCCGTGAGACGGTGATGGACGTTCAGCCGCTGGGGATGCCCAGAGAAGCTGTGGGTGCCCCATCCCTGGGGGTGCCCAAGGCCAGGCTGGATGAGGCTGGGAGCACCCTGGGCTGTGGGAGGGGTCCCTGCCCATGGCAGGGGGTGGGGCTGGGGGCTTTAAGGTCCTTCCAGCCCAAACCATTCCGTGATTCCATGGTTCACACCTTTGACCACACTAAGCGCTTCAGCTGGCGGTGACATTTCTTGCTGAGAATCCTAAACCAGACCCTGAGATTCCCAGCCCATGCAGATCCCTGTCTTTGGGCAGGGTGGGGAGCCCGTTCCCGCGGCCCTTCACCCCGTTCCCGATGGCAGAGGTGGCTTGGTGAGCACCGGAGAGGCCACCCAGGTGCTTGGGTGTCCCTCGGTCAGAGGGGGGAACACCCTGGGCCCGGCTCCAGCGAGGCACCCGCCTCCTGTGCCGCCGCAGGTGCGTGTGGTTCTGTACGCTCGTCCCTCTGCGATGGAGCACACCCTGCGATCCCCAGTGCTGGAGCGGGGTGGGCACGGAGCCCCCGCGGAGCTCCGCCAGGAGGACTTTGGCTGCTTCCTGCCCCGGGCGATGGGCAGGAGAGCTGGGGTGGCCGTGGACGGTGGTTGAGCCGGGGTTTGCCCAGAAGTGTGATCAGACGTTTGTGCCTAACAAGTGACTTGCATCTCCTCCTCCACACCGTCCTCTGCCTGTTCTGTCCCACCTCCTTTAATTCCACCATCTCTGGAGCAAAACTTCCGTCTGGAATCCCCGGCCCCGCGCCAGCGCTCCGTGCCAAGCCTTCCCTAACGCCGGCGGCCGGCGCGGTGCTCTCCGCCCTCCCTCTTGCCAGCCGTGCCCTTCCCAGGCCCTCTTTGGGGCTCCCACAATGAAATTACCCGGCACCTGCCGGGAAGGTGTTTCTTGCGCCGCCTGTGCCCGTGGAGGGTTTGGGCCCCCCTGGCTGTGGGGTTGCTCAAGTGGGTCGTTGCCCGTATCCGTTCTCCCCTCCGTAGGACAGACGCCGTTGTCGGTGCTCCCGAAGCCGCGTAGCGTCCTCCTCTGCTTGGTAACCTCATTACAAGCAGGGGGTACCGGTCTGCTGCTCTCATGCACCAGCCCCTTTGGAGATCCAGAGGAGCACCTGGGTGCTGCCTGAACACGAGGAGCGCTCTGGGCTTCGCCTGCACTTCCCACGCCTTCATTTCCGTAGTCTCGGCTCCGCTGGCCAACCGTTGCGTTACGTTCTCCCCAAACCCAAGGCAAAGTGCTCATTGATTTTTAGGCTGTTTTGACACGCTCTCACCCTGCGGCACCGCTTTAGTCCGTGTCCTGGTTTTCTGGGAGCCTGAAGAGCTTTTCCCCGTTCATCCCTTGGCAAGGTTTTCCTTGGACTGCCTGCAGCCGTTATGCCACCCTCGGCTTCCGCCGCCGAGGGCCCTCCCGGTGTTTCAGCTGCTCCGTGCCGAACCCTCCCGCTCCCGACTTGTTGCCTCTGTTGAAAGAATCCCAAACTCCCCTCCCAGCAGGAGCGGCGCCCGTGGGTGCACCGAGTCACTCGGGGTCTCAGACCCGAGGCACCCAGCAGGAAGGAAGCTGCAGATGGCACATCCGTCGGTTTAGGCAGGGATTTGCCATGATCGCGTTAGGCACCGACCAACCGCTCGCGATGCGAAGGTGGGAAGAAGCTTCCCTGGTGGATGATCCACCTGGCGCTTTGGAGGATCATCCTGGAAGGAGCTGCTACCCGTCACTGCCAGGGTGCACAGGAGAGCTCAGCGGGTGGGGCTGGGAGCCTGTGCTGCTGCCCTGCAACAGCCGGTCGGGCTGTGGGATGGTTTGACATAGGGAAGGACCACCCGAATCCCGTGCTGAGAACGAGGATGGCTCTGGGCTGCTCCCTAACGAGAAAGCAAGCTCCAGGTCAACCCTGGTGACCCGCCGGACGGCCTGGCTCGGCGGCCGATGCCCGGCTCGGCGGAGGCTCCCCTGCGCGCGCGGGGCTCAGGTCCGGCAGCAGCCGCAGGCTCCTCTGGCCGCACAGCTCGGACAAAGGAGCCAATGTCACTCACAGCATCGTCACACGCGGCACCCGCCCTCCTGAGCACCGTCCGGGCCTGCCAAAGCCGAGCGCGCCTTGCGGGGGCACAGCGAGCGTCAGCAGCGCGGTGCCTGCGCCGGGCACCGGTCGAGCGTCGCCGGGCTCTGCGTCCCCAGGCTCTGCGTCCCCATGGCTGTCCGCGTTGCCAGGCAGAACTGGGGGGCACGTCGGAAGGGAGGGACAGGAACTGCTGCTGTTCCGGCCCCCCTGTGTGGGGGAGGGCTGGCGCAGGGGGGACGGGGCGCCGTGCTGAGCCAGGGAGTGTCGTTCCGAAGGCTCTTCAGATGGTCTGTGCGAGGGGAAGCTCAGACCAGGAGACCACAGTGATCTCACCTGGAATTTTAGGAGCCCTGTTGAGCCTTCACCTCGGCTTAGGCGCTCTGCTTCCTCTGGCGTCAGAAGCTACGGTGCCCTGGAAGAAACCCTGGCGTCGGAAGCTACGGTGCCTCGTTACTGGAACCCATCCCCGGGAGAAGCTCCCGCTGTGGGTTTCCTCGCCCCTCACGCTGGCACCGTGTCCTCCCTCCTAGCCCATCTCTCCATTCTCTCCTCAGCTTTCCCGAGCTCCCCGCGGCTGCAGCCTTTCCTTGTCGTCCTCCAGCGTGTCCCGGCAGATGTCTTCATCCTTTTCTGACGGGGGGGTGTCCACACGGGAGGGTCCCCAGGGTGCGTGGGCACCATGGTGCCGGGCTTTCCTGGGATCGTAGAGGGACACGGTTGCCCAGGAGCTTCACACCAGCATTGCTTGGGGTGAGGTGACCCGGGATGTCGGTGGTGGCATCTCTCGGGGTGAAGTGACCCGGGACATCGGTGGTGGCATCTCTCAGGGTGAAGTGACCCGGGACGTCGGTGGTGGCATCTCTCAGGGTGATGTGACCCGGGACGTCGGTGGTGGCATCTCTCAGGGTGAAGTGATCCGGGACGTGGGTAGTGGCATCGCTCGGGGTGAAGTGACCCGGGACATCAGTGGTGGCATCGCTCGGGGGGAAGTGATCCGGGACGTGGGTAGTGGCATCGCTCGGGGTGAAGTGACCCGGGACATCAGTGGTGGCATCGCTCGGGGGGAAGTGACCCGGGACATCGGTGGTGGCATCGCTCAGGCTGAAATGACCCGGGATGTCGGTGGTGGCATTCTGGCCACGCTGCTCCTCGTGCACACAAGGCCGAGGGCAGGCCCAGGTCTGGCACAGGGTCCATCAGTCGTGGTGGGGCAGGGAGGGGGATTTGGGCATGGGAAGAACGGGGGAGCCTCTGGGGACAGGGAGGACCTGGCCAGAGCGGTGGAGCCAGCCTGCTGGCACGGCAGGTGGCAGGCCGTGGGCAGTGTTTCAGCGGGCGCTCACGGGAAAGGCTGAGGGAGCTGAAATGTGAAATTGCAGAAGTTGTGGCCGAGGTGCGAAAGCTGTCACTGCAGACGCCACCGTGCTGGGGACCGGGGGTGCCAGCCTGATCCCCATCCGCGAGAAGGGCTGCAGGGGGAGCCCAGGCAGCTCTGAACCCCGCGCGTGGGGGCAGAGGCTGCGGGCAGTGACGGGGAGCGCGGGCCCGTGGGGGAGGAGGCGGCGTGGTTTTGTGGAGGGACGCTTGCCTTGCCGACCTGCCAGGGGAGCTGTACAGGGCACCAGCGACCCGCCGGGTGGAGGGGGCAAACAAAAGCCGTTTGGGCTTTCGGGAAGGCTTTGGGTGAGTTTTCCTGTCGAGGCCACTGATGAAGCTGAGAACTGAAAGAGCTCCCTTGGCTTGGCAGCCTGCGGAGGGGAGGAAGCCAGGAGTGGGAGGTAAACGTCACTTGAGGGTGGCAGATGGTCAGCGGGGTTACCGGCGGATGGTCAGCGGTGGGTACCAGGGACGCCTTGGGACCCGTTCCGTTTCCATCGGTGAGCTGGAGAAGGGCGTGTGCGAAACCTCCAAGCCTGTGGGTGACACAGAGTTTCCGAGAGGAGTGATGCGGTGCATCAGTGCTGATGGACTCCCAAACCGAGGGAGAGGGCGAGAGGTGGCCGATGGGGCACCCCGCGGACACACGCACAGTCCCACACAGGGAAGAGCCGTGCGGACGTGCTGCGTGGTGCTGGGCATGGGCCGGGTGGGTACAGCTCCAGCAAGGCCTGGAGCCCATCCCGGCAGCGCTCAAAACTCACAGGCCGTGTGCGCAACCGCAGCCAAAGAGCCGGCAAAGTATTTCAGGGAAGAGATGGAACGCCGGGTGGGGCGTGCCACTGGGCTGGGCTGACCCTGCACGTGCCTCAGTGCTGTGTGCAGGCCTGCTCGGCACCGCGAGGAGGAAGCAGCGGGGCTAGGGACGGGCCAGAGGAGGGCAAATAAATGGTCAAGGGGCCGGAGCACTGCCCTGCGAAGGGCTGGGACTGTCCAGCTCGGAGAAGCTCAGGCAGATGCGCGGCCAAGGCTCACGAATCTCCCCAGGGCAGCGGGCGCAGCGCGGGCAGAGCTGCTGTCCACCAGACACCCTGACGGGATGGAGCAGGGTCATTCCCGCTCACGACCCCAGCACGAGTGGGTGCTGGAAGGCACGAGGGCGATGGGCCACCGAAATGGCCAGGCACGTGTGCTCTCCTTGGAGCCGGGCTAACGGACCTCTAGTCTGGTCCTGTGGGGTGTTTGGCTGCTGGTTGGTGAGCTCAGCGGGAGCCTGCTCCTGCTGTTGTGCTGTAGCTCTTTGGTCCGAAGTTAGCAGCGAGTGTTTCGGTTCCCCGGGGTGCCGGACCCGTGATGGCAAGCTTCGGGCTTTCAGTATCTGCTGGAAGGTGTGAGCCACACGCACGTCCGATGGCATGAGATGTGCGATGGGTGGGGTCTGTTCAGGCGCGAGGTGATTCCCATCCCCGGGCCGTGTCTCCCTGGGTTTGGAGCCGACACAGCTTTGCTCGGGCGTTGCTGTGGTGTTTCTGCCCGTGGGAGCCCTGCCTGGGCCGAGGCACCCGTCGGGGTTTCGGAGGAGCTGCCAGCCCTGTTGGGGCTCAGTCTGCGGCTTCGCTTGAGCGGAACTTCTCAAACCGTGTCCCTGAAGCTCCCCCTCTCCCATCTCAGCTGTGGCGCTTCGGAGGGTGCCTTGGAGGGGAGGGATGGCTCTGAGCAGGCTGTCCAGGGCCCGCCACCCACCTCGTTCCTGGGGCGCTGTGCCACGCTGGCTCTGGCTGGGTCTCAGTGTGCAGTGGGAATGAATCGCCCGCAGCTGGCTGAGAGCTGGGCCCTGGACGCTGCCAGTCTCAGGGTCTGTGGGCGACTGGACGCCGCCTCGGTGAGTGCCAGCACGGTGCCGTGCCACCCAGCCCGCCCCTTCGCCTGGCTCCCGCCAGCCCTGAAGCCTGCCGGGGCAGAGCTGGAGCACCCTTCTCCAAGGGGCTGGAGGTGTCGGGATACGCGAGCACCGCGGGCATGTCCCTCCACGCAGGCCTGGAGACTCACAGAGACAGGTACCCCTCCGGGACAGGCCCTGCCTGGCTCAGAGCGGCTCGGTGCAGAGCACCGCCGGAGCTCTGGAAACGGCTCCTTGTGTCCTCCGCTGTGTGGTGGTGTCCTCCATCCCCCTGAGCAGGCTCTGCTCTCGTGCTGCTCCGTACTGCCCCAGGCACGGCTCAGCCAAGTCCCTGTTCCAGGTGGAACGTTCCTGCAGCAGCGTGTGGTCACCTGGGGGTGGTTTGGACCTGCTTTGCTGGGAGGAAAGTGGGATGCAGACTCCATGAGTCCCCTTCGTCTTCCTCCCAGCGTTTCGTTTAAGGTATTGACATGCTCTGGAGATGCTCTTGCACACTGGCTACCGGGCACGTCCCACTCTCCATCAGCTCCTCCTAATCTGATTCACATATCAAGAACCAGTTCTAAATTCCATCAGATCCCCTTTCCAGTTGCCTCGTACACTCCAGCAGAGCTTTTGTTACTGGAATATATTAAATCGTGTTGTTCCCTTCCCTTTTCTTAAAGGTGCAGTTCTAGTTTCCCTTTTTTCCCCCAAAACGAGTAACTATCCTGCAAACCCACGTAGGCAGCTGGCAGCGAGCGGAGCTCAGCGTGGTTTTTCATTCACCATCCTCAGAGTAAGGTCTGACGGGCTTTTCAGCTCAGGCAGCTCAGTGGAGCAATGTTTTGTGACATCCTTAAATGCGGTTCTGCTGCTGCCGGCTCCTGTGTCTGCTGGGGTGCCGGTACCCCAGCACTGCAGACGGTACCAATTGCAGGGGCAGACAACGTGCCGGTACCTGTGGCGATTCCAGCTTCCCTGCTCTCTCCGCCAGCTTGCCCCGTTCTGGGCGGGACCTTGCGGAGGGGAAAGGCCCGGAGGATGGGGGATGAAGTCGTTTGTGCGCCTGTAGCCCATGGTGGTGGGGCGAGGAAACAGCCTGGGCAGTCACTGCTGCGGGAGGGTTTTGTCAGCGTCGGGATCTGAAGGCTTAGGCAAAGACAAAGGAGAGATACCGTGACGCCAATCCAGTTGAAGAATTGCGGCTACTGATAAGCAGCATCTTCCCCTCAGTTAAATTCCAGTCTGCCTGTCGAGAATCTGCTTATCTAAATCCCCTCTGCGCTTCCCATTGAATGTGGCATTCTGGTCGCTCCCTGCCGGATCCGTGGGGCTGCGGTGCGCGGCCAGCCAGCTCTCTGCTTCCCCCCACACGTGCTGGGGTCTCCTTGGCTGGGGAAACGGTTGCCCCGGTGCCTTTACCTGCGAGGGAGCGCGGGCGGAGGGGGTGCAGGCAGTGGGGCGCCTCGCTGAGCGCCAGGCTTGGGCCGCACCAGCCCGTGGCACCTTCCCGGCAGCCCCGCTCAGCCAGGCAGGCGGGTGGGCGGCCGGGAGGTGGTCCTGGGTGCCTTGGGCTACCCGGGGCCGGCGAGCGTGGCGAGCGGGCTTGAGTCTTCCATGTCGCCTTCTGTCTCTCTGCGGCTTGGCAGGACAGGGTCCTCTTCTCAGGGCAGCCCCTCTCCAGTCTTAGGGAGCCGCGGCGACGCACGCCCGTGTGTATTTGCTGTGTGACGGGTGTAACCGCCTGCTGGGGCTGGCCCTTCAGAGCCCGTGATTCAGAGTGGCTGGCGCGGGGCCTCGGCAGAGCTCCGGCGCGGGGGCGGTGGTGCTGGGTGGGGGTAGAGATCAGCCTTGCCCGGGACCTGCCGTAAACGCGATGCCGTGCAACCTCGTTTCGCACACGAGTCGGCAGAGTGCTGCAGCCGGACGAGCGGCCGCGTGAGCACGGTGGCGGCACGTGAAAGGCAAGACGGTGGTTTGAGGGAAGGCGCGAAAGCTGCGGAGCAGCTCTCGGGGTGTGAAGGCAACTGGAGGGTGCTGGGAACTGCGGGAGATGGGGAGGAAGGCTCCAGGGAGATGGCCCGTTGCGTGCAGGGACAGAGCTGGGCTACAGCCAGCCGGGGGGGTCCGTCCCCTGCAGCTCTGCGGGAGCTGGAGTACCTGGGGGGTGCCAGAGGCGTGCTTGGCGCTGGGGAAGAGCGGTACAAAGGAGTAATGAAACCTCGGTTTGGTGTCCAAGCAGGTGAGTCAAAGGAGGCAGCTCTCCTGCCCATCCTACCCCCTCAGAGCACCCCGTTTCCAGTCTTACGGAGCCGTGCGACGCACACCCGTTTGTGTTTGCTATGTGACGGGTGTAAGCGCCTGCTGGGGCTGGCCCTCTAGGAGCCATCGTGCCGGTTTTAGGGAGCACGTGCATCTTCTTTTAGCACCGCTGCATCCAGCGCCCTGGTGCAGCCGTGCTCCGCGCGCAGCTCCCCAGCGAAGGCGCACGCAGCGGGTCTCACCTGCCCGGGTGGCTGTGGCCGCGCGTGCGATGCCCCGTGCCCAGCGGCGTCTCCTCCCGGAGAGCGCGGCACGGCGCGGGGTGCAGCGTGGGTAAGGGGTGAGCTAAGCGTGCAAGAGCCGGGAGCTGCTGGAAGGGGAAGCGCCGGGGCGGAGGGAGGCGAGGAGGGCAAAGCCGTCGGGTGTTGGTCGGGCGAGCGGTCCGCAGCGTTCTCTCCAGCGTCCTTGGCGTGAGACGCACACGCGCGAGCTTCGCTGGTGGCACAGCGCGGGTGCTCGGGAGGGCTGGAATGTTAGGAAGAGTTGGAAGGGCAGGGAAACCGGGAGTGAGACGGAACAGCGGGCGAGCTGTATTTACACGATAACGAGAAGAAACTCTGCTGTGAGTTCACAGTTAGAAACAGGAGAGGCAGGTGCTTGGGAATATTAGCCAGGCGGTGCCGGCCGGTGTCTGTTGTGACTGAAGACACCGTACAACGCCCCGCAGCCTGGTCTGAAGTACTACGCGCCCTTCGCCGTTCCAGATGCTCCGATACGATGAACAGAAGCTGAGCAGGGGAGGGCTGCTGGTCGGGCCACGAGACGCAGGGGTGACCATCTGGGGCTTCCTTGCCCCCCGATCCCGCCCCCGGCGACGGTGGGTTGTCACGCGTGTGGAGAAGTCACAAGCCAGAGCAGATTCCCCGGGGCGACTCCCGTGACCGCGGTGGCTGGTGGGTTGCCGGTCACTGGTGCTCAGCAGTCAGTGGGTCCCTGAGACCACGACTGCCTATGGATTAGCCCCTCCCTTAGCCAGCCTGTGGATTAGCGTTCCCGTTACCCAACGATGGATTCTCCTCCATGGCCTCGTCTAGTCCCTTTTTGGAGTCCTGCTCTTGGCGTTCGTAAATCCCAGGACACTTGTCCCTTCACTGAGCGAAACGGCATCTCCGTGTGTTAAACTCCATGTCCTGCCTCAAGGTTACCTAACACAAAGGCGCTGGAAAACGGGCTCGTTTGTCCTGTGGAACTGGAGACAGAGGTGGGACTGAGCATCAGGAAAGGCCCACGTTCACAGAAGCGAGAGGCACCGTTGGCACAGGTGCGAGTCGCTGGAATTTTTCCATACGTCAGTGTGGGTCTGGAAAGCGAAGAGTGCCCCCGGCCCTGCAAGGGGGTCCTCCCAGCCGGAGAACCTTGGATCAGGCGTTACCGTTGGAGTCCTCCTTGCGTCAGACTGGGCATCGCTTGCACGTGCTGGCTCTCGGTGGAGAGGGCTCTGCCCGTGCACCGGGGCTGCTGCGTAGATCCGGGGGTGTTTCAGGGAACGGCAGCTCCCTGCTGCGCCCCCGGTTGGGAAGAGGTCCGGCAGGGTCGTCGCTGGTGCCTGTCCCCTCTGCTGCAAACAGAGAGGGCAATTTCCATCTTGTTTTCCTCCTGTGACTCATTCTCCTGGAACGCTCCTGTTACGCTGTGGTTCTGGTGGTCTGTGAGGCCCCCGACAGGATTCCTGTTCTCGACTGTATTGGGTGTGCAGGGCGAGGTTTTGGGGGGGGGGGTTCGGGGGTGGCTGCTCTGAGAAGGTGCTGGAAGCCTCCCCCGTGTCCGACAGAGCCAAGGGCAGCCGGCTCCCAGAGGGACCCAAGGCTGAGCCCATCAGCGGCAGGAGCGCCTCTGGGATAACAGAGCTAAGGGGGAAGAAGAGAGGACAGAGGAATTGCTGCCAGAGGATGTGGGAGAACAGCCCTGCAGCCCCCAGGTCAGGGAGGAGGGGCAGGAGGTGCTCCAGGCCCGGAGCAGGGATTCCCGGCAGCCCGTGGGGCAGCCCATGGAGAGGCCGGCTGTGCCCTGCAGCCATGGGGGGTCGCGGGGGTGCACAGACCCCCTGCAGCCCGGGGAGGACCCCACGCCGGAGCGGGGGGATGCCCGAAGGAGGCTGTGACCCCGTGGGCAGCCCGTGCTGGAGCAGGCTCCGGGCAGGAGCTGTGGCCCCTGGAGAGAGGAGCCCAGGCTGGAGCAGGTTTGTGATCCCGGGGGGCACCCACGCTGGAGCAGGCTGCTCCCGAAGGACGGCATGTGTCTGAGCACCCAAGGTCTGCAGGACGCCAGCAAAGGCTTAACTTCTCGTCTCTTGCCACCCAAAAGGACCTTTGGAAGTCCCCGTGCTTTAAGCCGAGCACAACGGTCGTTGACGTCGTGGCTTCCGTGGTGGTGGCAGGCCGGTGGACCCAGCTGTGTCGGGGTCACTGTTAAATAACGACTCTTAATTAATAAGGTTATGAGCTACAGCATGGTGAGTGCGAGGTCAGGATGCCTTTTCCCGCGGTCGATTCCCGGCCTGGCTGCTCCACTGGCCATGCCTAAAACTGTGACCTGGCCGTCGTGCCCCGCGGTGCCGTTTGCTCGGCGTGTGCGGGACTAGCTGGGCTGTCTCACTGCCCCGGTGTTCGCTGCCCTCCCCGCTCTCCGGCAGATCGCTCCCGGCGTCGCCACGCCGCCCGGGTGCCTGGGGTTACCCCAACCGCGTACGGCTCCTGCTGGAGCCTCCGCCCGCGCCGCCCGCGTTCCCCGCTGGTAGCTGTTAGCCTGAGGCAGCGCCGAGCTGGCTTTGCAACGCCGCGCCCCTCCGAACGCTTTGTGTCACACATCCCTGCTGTGTCCGTCTTCCACCGGCTTTCCAGGGCGTCCCCTGTGTCGACTTTTGTTAAAACCAGCCATTCTGCTCCTCCTGGCGGATTTCGTGGCCTCCAGCTCCTGTTGGGGGAACTCGTGTGTCTGCGTTTCCGTTCTCCGCGTGCACTCGCTCTTCGCGGCGCTGTAGCTGCCCTTTGCCACCTCCTGTCCTGCCTCAGGGGGCTTCACCCCTGCGGTGGGACGCAGCCCAGGGCGGGCGCCACCTTTCCCGTCCCCCAGCCGTGGGCTCTCCCATGCCTTGTCCGTGTTCGTCCCGGCAGCTTCCGTCCTCCGGGGTCAGGAAGGAGTGCGCCTCATGCACGGGCATCCCGTTTTCAGTTGCCCCGGTTTCTGGCCAGCACTCCTCCTTGCTTACACCGTGTTCTCAGCTGCGCAGCGGGATTTCACCTCCCTGCTCCCGTCTGGTTCCGCACAGATCCGGGTATTTCCAGAAACACCGACACGCGGGTCTTGGCATTCAGCTCCCTGGAAGCTGCATCATAGAATCACAGAATCCCAGCACGGTTTGGGTTGGGAGGGTCCTTAAAGATCATCCAGTGCCACCCCCTGCCACGGGCAGGGACCCCTCCCACAGCCCAGGGTGCTCCCAGCCTCACCCAGCCTGGCCTTGGGCACTGCCAGGGATGGGGCACCCCCAGCTTCTCTGGGCACCTGTCCCAGTGCCCCCCACCCTCTGCGGGAAGAATTCCTTCCCCATGGCCCAGCTCCATCTCCCTCTTTCCGGTTAAACCCGTCACCCCTTGTCCTGTCCCTCCCTGCCCTTGGGAAAAGCCCCCCCAGCTTTCTTGTGGGCCCAAGAGAGAGCATCCGCCTGCTCTCTCCCAGCTCCCCGTTTCGCAGACCCAGGGACCTCGAAGACGGGATCCTCCCCAGCGTCCAGACGCGCTGTGAGGTCTGTGACCTTACCAGGCGGGACGCTGGTCACCATGGAGTCCACTTGTGTCCCACAGACCTGGTCGTAGGACCACCCCACCCCCTGCCCAAGGGGACCTGCTCACCGTGATCCCTCTCGGGGGGTCGTGTCAGAACCTTTGCCAGGTCTCAGCTGGGCGGGGGTAGCGGTGGAAACCTCAGGGTTGGTATTCTTTCCAAGGCCAGGCTGGGAGCAGCCTGGGCTGTGGAAGGGGTCCCTGCCCGTGGCAGGGGTGAGGCTGGGGGGGCTTTGAGGTCCCTCCAACCCAAACCATCCTGTGATGCTGTGACCCTGTGGTTTTCGGCACAGTCTCATCCACTCTGAGCACTGAGAGATGAGGGGTGACCCAGGGGGTCCCTCTGCAGTGCCGCTGCGTCCCGTTCCCGCGTGCTGCAGCCCTTCATGTCGGCGGGCCTTGTCTTTGCGTCGTTTTGCCAGAAGCTGCAGCGTCTGATCCTGAAACGCCGTGGAGCACCCGGCAACGCCGTGGCTGAAGTCGGGCCCTGTGCGCAGGTCCCGGCGAGCTCTGGGTGCCGCCTGCCTGATGCCACCACGTCCGCGAGAACCGTGTCACTGCTGGGGTCGTGAACCACACGGGGGGGTGGCAAAATCTCTCGGCAGCGGGGTGGCCAACGTGCCCCTTCCAGGCGCCCGTCTGCGGGGGCGGCACAGGCCGCTCTGCCCAGGCGGGACTGATGCAGGATACGGATGCGGAGTGAACGGGATCCGTTACGCTTCCTACGCAAAGAATCCCCGTGATTTGGCATCTGACGCTGCCACGTCCTTCCTTCCGAGGGAACAAAACTGGAAACTCGCCTGAGTCCCAGGGGAGTGCCGGTTCCGGTACTCTTCTGGCAGCGAGTCTCCTCGGCTGTGTCACGCCGCTGCGCGGCCCCCGCAGCGCTGGCTGCCGAGCCGCCGGCCAGGGGTCGATCCTCCGCACCCCCTGCCAGCGCGCTGGGGACCTCCCGCAAAGCTGCTGCCTTCTGCGGGTCTGAGGCGGGTCCTGTGTCCTCCCGCACCAGGAGCTGCCTCCCAGGTTGGGGTCAGGGCGTGGTGCGGTTGCTGAGCCTGGCGAGGACGCCGCACCGAGCGACGGCTGCCTTTGCTCCCGCTGGGGATGCTCCGGCAGCGTGGGATGTGCTCTGTGCGAGTCCCCGTTCGTTGGCCTCATTTCGATCCTTCCACCGTTCCAAGCAGCTCCAGTGACCTCTGGGCTCGGCCAGAGCCGTCTCCCAGCCGCTCCTCTGGCGACTGAGGAACTCTGGGCAGAATGAGCGAATGTCCTTGGGCAGGGATTTAAATTCACCCCTTTGGGGCAGTCGGGCGGTAACTTAGAGCTGCCGGCAGGAAGGCAGAGAACGGCTGCCAGAGCCCACGGGGTCGGCGAGGAGGGATCCGTCGGGATGCTCTGGATTTCCAGTGGCGAGGTCAGAGGGTGAGGACCTGTGGGCGTTAGTCCAGGCCAGCCGCGGCCTCAGCCTGACAGGGCTCAGGGCAGCGACGGGCGTGTCTGGAACGGGAGTCCTGCTACGCTTGTGCTGACTGGAAACAACTGCGGGCGTTGGGGTGTGGAGCTTGGAAGGGCAGCTTCAGGGTCATCGTGGCTGCTTTAAGGGGTGTCGTGCGCTGCACGTCTCTGGCTGAAGGGGTGTCTCAGGCTGAGGAGTCTGGAAAACGCACGAAGGAGAACTTGAAAGGGGGCCAAGAAGGCCGTTCTTGGGCGAGTTGGCCAAGGGGTTCCATCGTTTTCCCAAGGGAGGAAAAGCTAATGTCATTCGCGGAGTTAGCTGCGGGCTTCTGATTAATAAATTAATTAAAATGGTAATGAGTTAAGCAAATAAAGGATGTGCAGACGAGGCCTCGGCGCTGCTAGGCTGTAAGTGTGTACGTCTCTGCTGGAGCGTGCACGCGCTTACCCTGGTGTTCTTGATGCACTGGGAGGGGTTGGGAAAAGCTCTCCCTGTGCAGCCCTCGGAGCATCCCCGGGGCCTCCTCTGGCCTCGCTCCGACAGCTCCGTGTCCTCCTGCTGGTGGGGGCCCAGAAGAGATGTGGCAGTAGCTGGGTAATTTGGGGGACCAACGTCTCGGAGTACAGCTCAGTCTCCTCGTGGTCCTTGGTCCAGATGCCTTGGTTTTCCCAGGGGAGTTTAGTGAGGGCAGAGGTGTCCAGCTGTGGGTTGCGGGGTCAGAAGTTGTTTACCAGTTGTGCTGGAGTAACCAGATCTCTCTCAGTCCTTGTCATGGGGCTGTTGGAGCTGCCTGGGCACCTGGGGGGACCTTCTAGAAAGGGTCCTTCTGGGCCTCCAGGTGTGCCCAGTGCCTGGCCGTGCACGGGCGGCGGTGACGTGGACATCTGTTTACGAGGGATGGAATGCGTGACCCCAGACCCAGTTGCACACGGCAGACGCTGAATGCCATGTGTAGGGCGCTGGGTTTTGACTGCTCTTCAGTGGGCTGGAGCCCCTCTGCCATGGGGCCAGGCTGGGGGGGTTGGGGGGTTCAGCCTGGAGCAGGGAAGGCTCCGGGGAGACCTCAGAGCACCTTCCAGGGCCTGGGGGGTACAAGGAAGCTGGGGGGGCTTTTCCCAAGGGCAGGGAGGGACAGGCCAAGGGGTGATGGGTTTAACCGGAAAGAGGGAGATGGAGCTGGGCCATGGGGAAGGAATTCTTCCCGCAGAGGGTGGGGGGCACTGGGACAGGTGCCCAGAGAAGCTGTGGGTGCCCCATCCCTGGGAGTGCCCAAGGCCAGGCTGGATGAGGCTGGGAGCACCCTGGGCTGTGGAAGGGGTCCCTGCCCGTGGCAGGGGGTGGGGCTGGGGGGGCTTTAAGGTCCCTTCGACCCAAACCGCTCTGGGATTCTGTGATGCTATTTCAGAACTTTTGAAGCAGTTGTCTCGACCCGCAGCTCCCTGCAGGGCTCCACCCGGGCCGTTGCCCCCACGCGGTGAGGCGTGGGTTCGGTAATCCCCTCGCAGATCCCTTCCGTTTCTCTCTGCCCTGAACCTGCCAAGCGCCTTTGGCAGAGCTCGGCTTTCTCCCACCTCTGCCAGCAGCCTCTGCCAGGCGGTGAGGTGCATGCTAATCCTTTCCGGTGCCTGCATTTGCGAGGCTTATCAGACAGGTTGTCCAAATTCCTGAGGACTGTGATCCTGCAGGATAGGCAGGATTAGAGGCATAATTTTCAGAAATCCTGTTATCCTCTTTGTCAACAGATAAAACTGCATTTTGTCTTTCCTTAGGACTCTCTGGGATCTGAGGGAGCTACCCAGGGATGTAAAACACTCTGGGCTGTCAGGGTGGAGAGGCACACATCCAGCTACCGCTGGGGCTGCTGCACTGGCTGGGATGCGCCCGGCGTGCCTTGACGAGGGGATCGATTACATAAAGGGAGACAAAACCTTTTCATTAATCGTCTCGCCCAGGTTTCCCGTTCCGCTCCGTCTTCTCCAGACGCATTTGTAGGGCTGTAACCACAGCCAGGCAGAGTGTTTATAGTGCCGGGGAGGCAGGTCAGCACCCCCACTACTCGCTGGAGTACAGCGCAGCTCGCTGCCTGGAGCAGAGGGTGCCTGCAGGACCCCTCCCAGCCGTCGCAGCCGTTGTCCGTGTGTCCTCGGCAGCCGACTCACGCCAGGTCTCTGAAGCATCTTGTAGGTCAGGGTTGCCGGTGCTGCTTGGCCAACCACTCCTCCTCTGAGGATCGCAGCATGGTTTGGGTTGGAGGGAGCTGAAAGCCCCCCCAGCGCCACCCCCCGCCACGGGCAGGGACCCCTTCCACAGCCCAGGGTGCTCCCAGCCTCGTCCCGCCTGGCCTTGGATTTCCTGGTTCGCTCGCCGGCCCGTGGCCGACGTGGCCAACACCGCCCCGTGCTGTGTTTCCCGGGCGCGGTGCGGCGTGGGGCACCGTCCTCACTGCACCGCAGCCAGAGGAGCAGCCCATGAGCTCCCGCTGCTCCTGGCCAGTGCTGTGCCCTCACCGAGGGCTCTACTCCTGCTTTACACCGTGGCTCAGGCCCCCCCGCTAATTAGCTGCCGCGCTGGTCTGGCGGCTGTCGGAGGAGGAGCGGGCAAGGCGAGTGACTCCCGCTCTCTCCTTGTCCTCCTTTTCCCGAATCTGTGGGAATCTGCCACTAATTGGCTCTCGTTAGCAGGTGACTGTGCTATTCTGGCGGAGTTGTGCGGGGATGGTCTGAGACCAGAACTTTCTGAGCAGACTGAACAGCAAAATGGGCCACGCTCTAGGAGCAGGCAGGAGTAAAACCACCTCTGCAAGAGCAGGAGCAGCCGGTGCCGCAGCGTCAGGGCTGCCTGGGCTTTGCCACAGCCTCTGGCACCATTTCCCACAGCGTCTCCTGGAGAAAGGGGCTGCCCGTGGCTGGGACAGGCACACGCTGGGTGAAGCGCTGGCTGGATGCCGGGCCCAGGGCGGGGGGATGCAGTTCGGTCCCGCTGGCAGCTGGTCCCCAGTGGGGTTTGTCCCCAGGGCTCAGCGCTGGGGCCAGGCCTGTTCCGTGTCCTTAGCCATGACCTGGGGCGGGGGTCAAGGGCACCCTCAGACTGTTTGGGATGACACCGAGCTGGGGGGAGTGTGGGTCTGCCCCAGGGCAGGAGGCTCTGCAGAGGGACCGGGGCAGGCTGGATCCGTGGGCCGAGGCCACTGGGTGAGGGGCAACAAGGGCAAGTGCCGGGTCCTGCCCTCGGGCCACACCAACCCCCGGCCCCGCTCCAGGCGTGGGACAGGCGCTGGGGAGCTGCCCGGCGGGAAAGGGCCTGGGGGGTTGGGGACAGCGGCTGGACAGGAGCCGGCGTGTGCCCGGGTGGCCAAGGAGCCAACGGCATCCTGGCCAGCAGCAGGGACCGTGTGGCCAGCAGGACCCGGGCAGGGTCGTCCCCCTGTGCCGGGCACTGGGGGGGCCGCCCCCCGAATCCTGGGGTCAGGTTGGGCCCCTCCCGGCAGGACAGACCCTGAGGGGCTGGAGCGTGTGCGGAGAAGGGCCCGGAGCTGGGGAGGGGCTGGAGCACAATTCCTGTGGGGAGCGGCTGAGGGGGCTGGGGGGGTTCAGCCTGGAGCAGGGGGGGCTGAGGGAGAGCTGATCGCTGCCTGCAGCCCCCTGACAGGGGGGGCAGAGAGGGGGGGTGGGTCTGTTCTCCCCAGGGCTGGGCCAAGAGGGCACGGCCTCAGGCTGTGCCAGGGGGGGTTCAGGTGGGCTATCGGGGCAATTCCTGCCCGGAAAGGGCTGTGGGGCACTGGCAGGGGCTGCCCAGGGAGGGGGGAGTCCCCATCCCGGGAGGGGGTTCAGAGCCATGGGGCCGAGGTGCTCAGGGCCGTGGGTCAGGGCTGGCCTTGGCCCTGCTGGGGGGCGGCTGGACTCCACCATCCTGGAGGCCTTTTCCAACCCCAGCGATTCCCTGACGCCGTGATTCCCCCACCGTGGTGTCCCTGCTTGGGCAGGGGGTTGGATGGGACGACCTCCGGAGTCCCCTGCCAGCCTCAGCCGTTCCGTTGGGTTCTGTCAGTCTGGGAGAGTCGTAGAAGTGACGAAGCTGCTATTTTCTTGCTGAAGCTGAATCGGTTCCCATCCAGCCCCGTCTATTTCTGTATCTGCCAGCCACGCTTGTAGTAACAATTTCCAACTCCAGAAGAGCAGAAGCGTTTCTTCCAGAGGCCGCGGCGTAAGTGCCGTACTCCAGACGCAGCGTTCGGTCCTCCGTCGGGGTCTCCCTAACGGTACTGGGCTGCAAGGACCGGGAGGACTCGGCAGCGCGGCTCGTGTGACGGCCAGGTCTCGCCCTGAACGCCGCCGAGCGCAGCGTCGGGAGCTGGCTGCGGCTCTCGCGCCCGGACAGAGCTGGAGGGGCCGCGGCCGGGCACGCGCTGCGCCTGCTGCGTCCCCGAGCTTTGGTCCCGCTGTCTCCAGGAAGGTTCCTCTGGAGAAATGGTCTCCGGGTGCTCCCTGGGCGCAGAGCTGTACGAGCGAGAGCCTCTCCGGAACCTGGCGCCCTCAGCTCGCGCCGCCGGTGCTCCGCTGGGACAGTGCTGGGCAGGAATTCCCCGGAGGAGGAGGAGGAGGGGGAGGAGGAGGAGGGAGGTTTAATCCTAAACCCAGAATCCTTCAGCCAGAACGCACCTGACAAAACGTGAGTCTCTTCCGACCAGCCCCCGGAGAGCAGGTGGAAATCAAAGTAACCGCCCTGGGGACTGGGGACTGCTGGTGCGTCTGAAGCAATCGCGGGACTATTATGGTCTGTTCATGCACTTGCGGCGGTTCGCACCTGCCGCAGCCTGCGGGGGGAAGCCCGTCGGCCTTCCCTCGGGAAGGACTGGCTCGTTGAGGGCGTTGTGGGGCTGCGCGCGGGAGGAAGCCTGTCAGCTGGTCAGGACCCCAGCCCCGTCTCCAGGCACGATCCAGGGGCTGAAGTACCTGTAAGAAGCACGAGACGTGGAGCCACAGCAAATCCATCTCAAATCGTTGTTTCATCAGGCAGAGCGAGGGTGAGGCCGCACGTGTTCTGCACGAAGGCGCGCCGTCGGCTTTTCCTAGGCTTAGCGCAGCTGCTTGAGCGCTCGTTTACCCGCAGGAGAAGCAAAGCCGAGGCGCGGGGCTGCGAGCGGCCCCTCTGCGGCGGGGAGCGCCGTATGCCGGCTGCTCAGGCTCCTGCCCCCGGGCAGAGCCTCTGGACGCATCCCACTTCGCCGTCCTGGCTGCCAGAGCAGGGCGCTGGGGGCAGAGGCAGCGGGCGACTCCAGGAGGACGAGTCCTCCGTCTGCTCTTGGGGCTCCTCCCGGCCAGCCGCGTCCCTCTTGCCGGCGTGCTCTGGGGAGCGATACCTGCTGCCGGGCCGATCCACCCAGCGTCGGCGTCGGAAGGGGGTGCTGCTCTTGCGCAGTGCCCGCGTTCCATCGGAGCCGCCCCGCTTCCCACCCCCGTGGTCCCAGGCCCTTGGCCGCGGCGTCCCGCGTGCCTTGGAGAGGAGGGGGTGCGGGCATCGCGCGCGAGGAGATCTGGGTTGTACGCTGGGGCCGTGGAGAAGCTGCTTCAGAACCGCTGCCCCGGCGGCGTTCTTTCATTCCCAAATCCCGGCTGTCCCGGCTGCTCTCCGGAAATCAGCCGTGGACCCGGCGGCCACCGGCTGCGGCTCGGCCCGGCGACGCGGAGCGTGAAACCGCGCCTCGAGGTCCGCACGGCGCGGGGTGCCAAAGGGGGTGAGGAAACACGTGGTCGGTTCACCTGGCAACGTGCCGAGAGCTGCTCTGCTCCCGGCTGGCGGAGAGCGGAAACGCCATCCCGGGCGGGTTTTCCTCACAATTTCCAGGTGGGAACGTGGGTGGGAAAGTTCCCAGAGTGGAGCCTGAGCCTGGGCCAGCTGACGGCTGCCCCACGTCTCTGTCAAGCAGGCGGTAACGTGAAATGTGGCCAGACTAATTAACATCCTTAGTTGAAAGGAGCCTGCCAGAGGCACGGGAACAGAGAGGGGTGTTCCGTGCGAGGGCACAGGCCCTGCTCTGACGGGATGGACGTTTCGGCTCCCTGAGCGAGGGTGCTGCAGAACCAGGGCCGGGGCGCAGGCCACGTCATCCAGGCTTCCCCGGTGCACGCGCTGACGGGGAGCCGCGGGCGCTTTGGGCGGCTGTTCCGGGCTTCCTGACACCTATGCACGGACCCGCTCTTGGCCCGCCGCGGGAGTGTCAGAAATCACCCGAGAGACGACGCAGGTTTGTGCCATGGACACGCGCGGGCGTAGAGCTGCCGCAGTCCTGCTGGAGGGGGCAAGGTGGGGGGCGGAGCCGTGGCTGCCTCCATCACTGGGATCCATGGCGGAGCCGTGGGTTCCTGGGTCCCTGCACGTCGGTGCGGGGTCAGCGGTGGAGCCGTGGGTTCCTGGGTCCCTGCACGTCGGTGCGGGGTCAGCGGTGGAGCCGTGGGTTCCTGGGTCCCTGCACGTCGGTGCGGGGTCAGCGGTGGAGCCGTGGGTTCTTCCGTCATCGGGGTCAGCGGTGGAGCCATGGATTCCCGGGTCATCGGGGTCGGCGATGGAGCCGTGGGTTCCTGGGTCATCAGGGTCAGAGGTGGAGCCGTGGGTTCCTGGGCCATTGGGGTCGGCGGTGGAGCCGTGGGTTCTTCCGTCATCGGGGTCAGCGGCGGAGCTGTGGGTTCCTCCATCATCGGGGTCAGCGGTGGAGCCGTGGGTTCCTCCATCATTGGGGTCAGTGGTGGAGCTGTGGGTTCCTCCATCATTGGGGTCAGCGGTGGAGCCGTGGGTTCCTGGGTCATTGGGGTCAGCGGCGGAGCTGTGGGTTCCTCCATCACCGGGGTCAGCGGTGGAGCCGTGGGTTCCTCCATCATCGGGGTCAGCGGCGGAGCCGTGGGTTCCTCCATCATTGGGGTCAGTGGTGGAGCCGTGGGTTCCTCCATTGTCGGGGTCAGTGGTGGAGCCGTGGGTTCCTCCATCGTCGGGGTCAGCGGTGGAGCCGTGGGTTCCTGGGCCATTGGGGTCAGTGGTGGAGCCGTGGGTTCCTCCATCATTGGGGTCAGCGGTGGAGCCGTGGGTTCCTGGGTCAGCGGGGTCAGCGGCGGAGCCGTGGGTTCCTCCATCATCAGGGTCGGCGGCGGAGCCGTGGGTTCCTCCATCATCGGGGTCGGCAGGGGAGCCGTGGGTTCCTGGGTCATCGAGGTCAGTGGTGGAGCCGTGGGTTCCTCCATCATCGGGGTCAGCGGTGGAGCCGTGGGTTCCTCCATCATCGGGGTCGGCGGGGGAGCCGTGGGTTCCTCCATCATCGGGGTCAGCGGTGGAGCCGTGGGTTCCTCCATCATCGGGGTCGGCAGGGGAGCCGTGGGTTCCTCCATCATCGGGGTCAGCGGTGGAGCCGTGGGTTCCTCCATCATCGGGGTCGGCGGGGGAGCCGTGGGTTCCTGGGTCATCGGGGTCAGCGGCAGAGCCGTGGGTTCCTCCATCATCGGGGTCGGCGGGGGAGCCGTGGGTTCCTGGGTCACTGCACGTCGGCACCGTGGGTGTTGGGAACCGCGTCGGTGGCACGGCCAGGGCAGGGCGGTCCGGAGCTTGGAGGAGCAAAGCGGCCAGAGCAGGATCGACGGGCCTGGCACTCTGCTCCGTGCAGGAACCCACCTCAGTGGGTGGAGGCAGGGGGGTTCAGGGTCCCAGCGCTGCAGCGATCCCACCGAGCCCTGGCAGCCTGGCCACTCCGCTGGTGTACCTGCGCCTGAGGCCCGAGCGTCCCTGTGGGTCGAGTGTCCCCATGGCTGAGTGTCCCCATGGGCCAAGTGTCCCCGAGGTCCTAGCATCCCTGTGGGTCAAGTGTCCATGGGCCAAGTGTCCCCAAGGCCCGAGCGTGCCTGTGGGTCGAGCGTCCCCCTGGGCTGAGCGTCCCCATAGGCCAAGTGTCCCCATGGGCCAAGTGTCCCCGAGGTCCTAGCATCCCTGTGGGTCAAGTGTCCATGGGCCAAGTGTCCCCAAGGCCCGAGCATCCCCATGGGCCAAGTGTCCCCAAGGCCCGAGCGTCCCTGTGGTTCGAGTGTCCCCGTGGGCCAAGCATCACCATGGGCCAAGTGTCCCCGAGGCCCGAGCATCCCTGTGGGTCAAGCGTCCCTGTGGGCTGAGTGTGCCCCTGGCCCGAGCATCCCCATGGGCTGGGTGTCCCCCTGGGCCAGGTGTCCCCATGGCCCGAGCATCCCCATGGCCCGAGCGTCCCCGTGGCCTGAGTGTCCCCGTGGGCTGGGTGTCCCCACGGCCAAGCGTCCCCATGGCTGAGCGTCCCCAGGCAGCGTGGTGCTGCAGCGGGTGTGGGGCTGTGGTGGGCAGCGGAGCGGGGCCGACTGCGCTGACCGCAGCCCAGCGGGGGTGACGCACACGGTCCAAGGAGAAGGTGGACATTTATTCCTTCCCGAGTGGTTTTCCCTTGAGGGACTGTAGCAGGGCGGGGGGGGGGGGGGGGGGGGCCGGCAGGACCCCCGGTGCACCCCCCGGGGAGCAGTGCCTCGGGCTGCAGCCCGGTGCCCGCGGATGCAGGTTCAGGTGATGCTGCTGGTCCGGCCTGTCGGTGCTGGGGGGGGGGGGCGGGGGGGAGGCGTGGACTGGCCCTCCAGGACCGAGTGACGCCGGGGGTGGGGGGGGGGACAGCCGTTTGGGGGGACCCTCCGGGACGGCTGCGCTGCCGCAGCGGCCCTTCCCGTCCGCCCAGGCTGCGGGGGGGCTGCGGGGGGAGCCCCCGCCGGGCCCTGCCCCTCCCGGGGGGCGGCAGCGGGGGGGCTGTGGATGCGCGGCCCCACGGAGCTGGGGGACGGGGGGGTGCGGGGTGGGGATGTACGCACCCGGGAGGGGCTGCAGGCGCGGAGCTGGGGGGCAGCAGGGGGGACCAGCCCGCCGGGCGCTGCCCGAGGCTGGAGCCAGCCCCGAGCCCACCCCCCCTGGGTGCTGCGGGCGGGGGGACAGCGCGGGCAGAGGGGACCCCCGCCCCCCGCAGAAGGCGCTGCTGTGCCCCCCGGGGACACTACTCCCGCCGCGGGCGCCGGGCATCCCCGCCTCCCCCCCCCCTCCCCCGAAGTACCGCACCACCCGCACCCCCCCCGCACGCCGCCTCACCGGGCACTGACCCCCCGGGGCCGGGCATTCCCGCCCCCCCCCGGCATGGCCCCCCCGCACAGTGCCTCGCGGGCACTGACCCCCCGAGTCTCCCCCCGCACTCTCCGCCCCCCACCTGCCCCCCGTTACACCGCTCCCCCGGGAGCTGCCCCCTCCCCAGCTGCCCGCCCCCCGGCGCTGCCCCCCCGCCCCGCGGGGCACCGCGGCGGCCGCCAGGGGGCGCCTCGGGGCGCGGCCCCGGCCGGCGGCGGCGGCGGGTCGGGGCGGCGGCGGCGGCGCGGCGGGGGCGGGCGGCGGCCGGGGGCGGGGGGCGGCCGGGCCGGCGCCGTCCCCGCCCGCAGGGGGAGGAGCCGCCGGCGGCGGCACCTGCCCCGGGCCATGGTGCGCGGCGCGGCGGCGCGGCGCCGGAGGGAGCGGAGCGCCGCGCGGGGCGGGCGGCGCCGCGCCATGGAGCCGGCGGCGGGCGGCGGCCCCCCAGCCGCAGCCGCAGCCGGTGCCCCCCCAGCCGGTGCCCGCGCCCGGGCGGCGCCGCGGCGGCCGGGGCTGCGCTGAGCCCCCTCCGCCCCCCCCCGGCGGCCCCGCCATGGCGCAGCCCGCGGGCCGCGGCGGGCCGAGCCGCGAGCTGCCGGGCATCAGCACCGTAACGTACGTCTTCGTTTACAGCCCCGGCGGCCCGGCGGGGCCCCCCGGGCCCGGCCCCGGCGCAGAGCCCGCGCCGCACGCCGCGCCCGCCCCGCTGCGCGGGCCCAAGCGGAAGCTGTACAGCGCCGTGCCCGGCCGCAAGTTCATCGTGGTGAAGAGCTACGCGCCGCAGGGCGAGGGCGAGATCCAGCTCAACCGGGGCGAAGCCGTCAAGGGTGAGTGCGGGCGGGCGGCGGCCGGGGCGCGGGGTCGGGGGACGGCACCCACCGGCCGTGGGACGGCACCCACCGGCCGGGGGCTCCTGCCCGGGGTCCGGCTCCGGCCACGCCGGGGGCCGGCAGCGCTGGTCGCCCTGGCTGTGGGGTCCCGAGTCTGGCTGTGGGGCTGCAGGGCCCCAGCATCCCTGTGGGGTGGCAGAGCCTTGGGGGTCCCGAGTCGTGGCTGGAGGTGTGTCCCGAGTCTGGCTGTGGGGCTGCAGGGCCCCAGCATCCCTGTAGGGTGGCAGAGCCTTGGGGGTCCCGAGTCGTGGCAGGGGGACTCCCAAGTCATGGCTGTGGGGCTGAAGGGCCCTGGTCCCCCTGTGGGGTGGCAGGGCCATGGGGGTCCCGAGTTGTGGCTGGGGGTGTGTCCCGAGTCTGGCTGTGGGGCTGCAGGGCCCCAGCATCCCTGTGAGGTGGCAGAGCATTGGGGGTCCTGAGTCGTGGCAGGGGGACTCCCAAGTCATGGCTGTGGGGCTGAAGGGCCCTGGTCCCCCTGTGGGGTGGCAGATCTGTGGGGGTACCACCTCATGGCTGTGGGGCGGAGGGCCCTAGTCCCTCTGTGGGGTGGCAGGGCCGTGGGTTCCCGAGTCATGGCTGTGGGGCTGCAGGGCCCTACCCCCCTTGTGGGGTAGCAGAGCTGTGGGGGGTGCAGGGCTGCGGGGTGCTGGTCAGGCCTCCCCGCTCTGGCCCCAGATGTGGGGCTGTGGCTCCGTGGTGTGGCCCTGGGGCATCGGTCCCACCCTGCGACGCAGAGCCGTGGGTGCCATGCCTGGCTGGGCCCCCCAGGACCGGTGGGCACCCCTCGGAACCCTCCTCTCCCCAGCCCGGGGCTGCCGTGTGCCCCCAGCGCTGCTCACGCCGCGGGCCGTCTGCGGGGCTCCCGGTTGGCAGCCCACGGTGCCGTGAGGGGAGGTGGGCAAGGAACCCCAACTGCCCCCCGGGCAACCCCGGCGATGCAGAGCTCAGGAGAGGTGGGAGGCTTGGAGGGGCGATGGCGCCGCCCGTGCGGGGGGCAGCCTTCCTGAAGGTGCGGGGGTCCCGTGCCGGGCCCTAGGCCAGCTGCCAGCAGACGGGGCAGGGGAGGGCTCCGCTGCCCCCGCGCCGATTCCATGGCTCTTCCCGGGAAGTTTAAGGATCTTCTCAGCTTCCTGCTGGTGCCGGAGCAGCCGCTGATCCGACCGCTCACGACCTGGGAGCAGGAGATGGGCCTGGGGGTTCCGGGCCCTGAATTCCTGCTTCGGAAGCACCTGGGACCCCCAAGTCCTGTGCTGGGATGCCGCCCCCCCCCCCCGCAGCCTGGGCAGACCGGCCATTGCCCCCCAGGGGGCGGAAGCCGGGTGCCCTGACCTGGGTGCCCTGACCTGGGTGCGGAGCCACGCGTCGTGTGGTGGCGGGGCACCGGGGGCTGGCAGGAGTCGACGGAAGGCCGGGGCGTTAGGGTCAGGGTGCTGTTCCCATCCCTTCACCCAGCACCCTGCGGCACCCTCCACTCTCCCCTGCTTTTGCACGGGGCGGGGGCCCTGAGCCCGTTCCTCAGGAGCGGAATCCTCCGCTCGCGCCTCAGGGCAGCTGCTTGCGTCTCTTCCCCCTCACGCTGCGCCCCGAGAGCCAGCGGGCGGTGGGCAAGGGCGGCTGGGGACCGCTGGGCCCGGCAGGCTTTCGCCGCGTGCGGCCGAGGAGCCCGCGCGATAGTGGAGAGCGTCGCCTCGGCGCCCGGCTCGTCAGAGATCCCCGCGCGGCGCGGGCGGGCGGCACGCGGTTACCTGCTGCTTCCCAGGTGCCGCTCGATCCCCGCGCGGGTGGGAATCTCGGCAGCCGCTGGGTAGGGTGCCCTGGCCTCGCGGACGGGCCAAGCTGGGGGGGCTGAGTGGGCCGGGCGGGGGGCTGACGGGCCGAGCGGCGGGGCTGGGCGGGCTGAGTGAGCCGAGCGGTGGGGCTGATGGGCCGAGCGGCCGGGCCGAGCGAGGGGGCTGACGGACCGGGCCGGGGGGCTGACGGGCCCAGCAGTCTGAGCACGGCTCCAGCGGCCGGTGCTTTGTCATGTTTGGAGGACTCGTGACTCCTTGGGAAGGAGGGGGTGGGCTTCCCTTGGTGGAAGAGCTCTCCCACCCGGCAGCTGGTATGAGTGAGGTCCCTGAGTGAGGGGGGCTGGGCTGGGCCTCCCCCTCCGCTCTGCCCGAGGGAGGCCGCATCTGGAATGCTGTGTCCAGCTCGGGGCTCCCCAGCTCAGGACAGGCAGGGAGCGGCTGGAGAGAGCCCGGCGGAGGGTCCGAGGCTGCTCAGGGGCTGGAGCACCGCTCGGGCGGGGGGCTGAGGGCGCTGGGGCTGTGCCGCTGGGGAAGGGAAGGCCGAGGGGCACCTTGTCAGTGCCCGGCAGGATCGGGAGGGCGGGCAGGGGGATGGGGCCGGACGCTTTCCAGGGGTGCCCAGCGGCGAGACGAGGGGTGACGGGCACAGGCTGGGCCGCAGGGAATTCCATGTGGGCGTGAGGAAACACTGCTTTCCTTGGAGGGTGCAGGAGCGGGGAGGGGGCTGCCCAGGGAGGGTGGGGAGTCTCCTCTGGAGATCCCCAACACCCCCTGGACGTGTCCCTGCCCGCCCTGCTCTGGGTGACCCTGCTCTGGGTGACCCTGCCTTGGCGGGGGGATGGGCCAGGGGATCTCCGGAGGCCCCTTCCAGCCCCCCGCGTTCCCTGATTCCGCTCCGAGCTGGCGGAGGAGCCGGGGTGTCTGAACGGGCAGCAGCGGTGACAGGCATTGGGCAAGGGGGGGCTGGGGGCATGCCCTGCCCTGAGCAGCCGGGGGGCTGCAGATGAGGGTCCTGCATGGATGTACCAGCCTGGAGGGGACCGAGCTGGTCAGGGATCCGGGTGCTGGGGGGTCCTGGAGGGAGGAGGTGGCAGTTGGAGGGGGTGGGTATGAGCAGAAGAGCTGTCTGGGGAGGGGTGGGAGCAGACTGGGGGAGTGTTGTCCAAGAAGGGCCGTTGCTTAATGAGATGAGCTGGGTCTGGGGAGGTGTGCCACGGGGGGAGCTCTCGGAGTGTGGCGCTGAGCGGGAGACCTGTCCGGAGGCGCAGCCTGAGGGAAAAGCAGTCCACAGGCAGGAGCATGCAGTGGGGCGGGCAGCGTGGGCAGGCGGAGGCTGGGGCAGGGACCGCTGGCGTGGAAGCGGTGATGGGGCCAGCGTCTCGCCCGGAGGGGGTCGGGACAGCCACCCCTTCGGCGCGGTGGAGCTGGGTGGTTTCGGGCAGCCCGGAGGATGGCACAGCACGCCCGGGTGTGGGAACGGCCCCGTGGGGAGCGTGACTGCGTTGTGCCCAGTGCTGTCCTGGGGGAAGCTGAGGGTCCTTGGCGTTCACCCGGGGGTGCGTTTGGGGGTGGCATTCCCTGTTGGGAGCCGATGGGCTTGCACGGAGCTGGATGCTGGGAGTTAGGCAGGGCTCTGGCACGTCGGATTTGGCAGAGCGAGAGGCGCGCCGGGCCTCGCGCTGTGTGACGGGTTTCCGTGGGGCGTCTCAGCAGGGGTTGGCTTGGTGTGGGGGGCAGAGTGGAGTTGGGGTGTCTGTCTTGGCTGCGTGCTGTGGCTGGCCTGGTAGGTGCTGGGTGCAGAAGGCAATAATCAATACAGTAATTCCGTGGGTAAGACGGCTCGGGGATTCGAGCCGAGGAGAGGCTGTCCTTGATCTGCTTGTTACTGATAATGAGAAAGGAAATGAGATGTGAGCGCCCCAAGCAAAGGAGAACCAGTAGTCCCCAGCCCTGGAACCACAAGGTCACCGGGAGAGATGGCTCAGAGACGTGGCACAAACGAGGACTGAATGTCCAGCCTGGAAACGGGAGAAGTTGGGAACGCTGTGAACGGGCGGGTTCTGGGGTCTCGTTTCTCCGCACCCTGTGGGCAGGGGGCTTCTCCAGCAGCTGGTACCACGTGCCCCGGCGGCAGGTGCTGCTCTCCGGCGCGGTTCCTTGGTGGCATTGCCCACCGCGGCGTCTGAGCTAACGCTCCGTGGAACAGATGGCAGACGGGGTTTGTTGGGTGCTTATGGCGTGGCTGAATCATTACCCTGGCAGTTGTCGGCTGTGCTGGTGGCTGTTCAGATGCAGGGGCTACTTTCCTTGTGAATGAACGTGTTACTGGGCGGCGAAGGGGATGGGGCGGCGGCGGAGGGGATGGGGGGCCGTTACGGGGCGGTGCAGGGAGTGGGGGACTGTTAGTGGAAGGTTTTGCAGTTGGATGCTGGTTTCCCCTGGGCTTTCTTCACCCATCCAGAAGCACTGAGGAGGGGCTGCTCACGCACCGGGCGCTCTGGGCCGTGGGGTCCCCGCTGTCCCGCGGGAAGGCAGCTCTGCCAGGGCTGGATGCGGGTGGTTAGAGACGGAGCTGGTAATCACGGGGAAGGCTAAGCCGAAGCTTTAAGCTTCCCCCGAAGCTCTGTGCCCGCGGTGCCCTAGAGCCAGGGGTGACAGAGAGCTGCCTCCTCGCCGGGCGGCCGCTCCGGCGTTGGAAGAACAGAGCGGGGGACTCGTGCCCAGGGAGTTGAGACCTTGGCCCCGCACGGCTTTACCTGTGCCCTTCCTGCTGCTGTCCTGGTGGGGAGGCTGCTCCAGAACCTTCCAGAGAGAGGAGGCCTGAGGTCTAACTTCTGAAATAAGCGTTCAGGGCTGGTTTAATCGGGTTTTGTGTGCCTTTAGACACAACGGACCGCGGTGATGCGGCTGTGAGACCTCAGAGGCGCTGTGACCGCGTCCTCATTAGGGAAGAGGAGACTGATCTTTCCTTTCTTAGCAAGTGAAATGGTTGGTCGTGAGTCCTGCCTGCCAGCCTTGTGCTAGCGATGCACCGAGCAGGGACCCCAGCGCTAGTGGGCGCCGAGGGCTGCGTGTGAGAGCAGTACCCCCCCGATGCTGCAGAACGTCTCCTGGTGCTCGTTGTCTCCGTGGTCCCTCCAGCTCCGTGGGGGCTGATCCAGAGCGTTCCCTGCAGCACCAGAGCAAGCTGGGAGCCGTCGGGGGCCTGCTGCCCTCCGAGCTCGGGGTGCTTCACCCTCGGGTGCCGCCCCTCCGCGCTGTCCAGCTGAGGAACGCCAGCTCTGCCGGGGACTGAAATGCAGCAAAAGCCTGTCTGTGACCCCGGAGCAGTAAGCTACGAGCGGGTCAGCGGGGCTCCAGTTCTCTGCAGCCCCAAGTTCCTCGGCAGGAATTAGGCACAAGGGGGGACCCTGCCAGGCCTTAGAAGAGCAGGAGTCGTTCTCCCTCCTCCTGTGCCGGAGGGAGCGGTGGCAGACAGCCGTGCAGAGCCGTCCCCATCTGCTGCCCTGCGTTCCGGTGCGTCTCCGCTCCGCTGTGAGCGCGGCCGCCTCGGGCACCCGCCCCGGAGGGCCAATACTGTGTTTGGGAACCAGGCACGAAGCACCCTAGTGGGGTGGCTGAGCTGCTTAGGTGTGCCGGGAGCCCGGGAGCCGTGCCTCCGCACCGCTGGCCTGGCGGGCGGCGTTTGGCAGTTAAAAGATTCTCCAGGAGTAACGAGAGCTGCTTGAGACATGGATAAATTATTTCCTCTTGTTGTTGTTGTAAAACGTGAAGAATGAGTCATGGAAGAGGAAGAATTGGTCAGGAAAGGCAGAAGAAAATGGGCTGAATACAAGTGAAATGGCTGGGGGCCGTGAAAACTTTGCTTGGCGGGGGGGCTTTGTTGGCTGTGACTGCAGCTGCCTGGCCAAGCCGGTGGGGACCGGGTGGCAGGGGACGACCCTCTTCCCTTTCAGCGGGACGCACGGGTCACGCTTTCCCACCGTAGGCTCGTGGAATTTCTCTCCCAGAGCTCAGCCAGGTCCTGCCCCTGGGCAGTAATTAGTCTCTGATTACCTGATGCCGGGGGCTCCTGAAAGGGGGCCGGCAGCGCACTGGCCTGCGGAGCTGCCCCTGAGAGCCCAGTGGTCCTTGCCTGGCTCCTGCCCCACGGGGGAAGATCCATGGTCCCTGCTCTCCGACCGTTCTCCTGAGGCAGTTGGGCACAAGCCGCCATCGCTTCTGCTCTCTTCTGACAGGTTTCTGCTTGCTTCTGAGCCACTTCAGCGCTTGGAACCAAGTTTGTCCCGTGGGAGGAGGTTTCAGGGCCAAGGTGCTGGAGACCTGGGAGCTGCGGTGGCTCTGGAGCCCGGTGCTGCTGGAGGAGACCTGGGGAGGGAATAGCCTTGGCTGTTGTTTTGGGAAGAGTCTTGGTTCAGCAGCCGCTCGCGAGGATGCTTTTGAAGCTCCCTGTGCTCTCAGACACGCTGGTTTGCTGTTTAGAGACGTTTCTCTCCGCTGTGGAATTCGGGTGTAGGCAAAGCGTAGGGAATGGAGAAGGACCTTCCCAGAGAGTTCAGGAGCATAGGATCATAGAAACACAGGATGCTTTGGGTTGGAGGGACCTTAAAGATCATCCAGTTCCAAGGGATGCCACGGGCAGGGACCCCTTCCACAGCCCAGGGTGCTCCCAGCCTCACCCAGCCTGGCCTTGGGCACCCCCAGGGATGGGGCATCCATCCATAAACCCACCCCCAAACGCGCCTTCCGAAAACCACAGTGTCAGAGTGAGGTGATCTGGTTTTACGCTCTCCCAAGCACTCGCCGAGGCAAGCTCCACGGCAGCCGTGCCCTGCTCTGCCGCGGCCTGGCCTCACGGGAGCGAGGGGGTGGCTGGAAATACTGGGCTGGGAAGAGGTGCCGGGGTGGGGAGCAGGTGGGGTGCTGGGGAGGGAGAGCTGCTGTGGGTGCACAGGGAGCCGTGGGCATGGGGGGGTCGGACACGGGCTTCCTGCCGGACTCAGGGATGGGCTGCGGTCAGTCACTGCCTTGTCTGCCCCGGCCCCTGCCGAGCCCAGCGCCTGTCCTGCACCACGGACATGGGGGGAAACGGGCTGCAGCGGGATGTTCGACCGTCCCGTGGTCCCTGGCCAAGGGCTGTCCGCAGGCGGGGGCTGCGCCTGGCTCCCCACCCTGCCCCGCCGGGCTGCTGCTGGGAGTGCTCCGGGAGATTCCCGGTCACGGCGCTCCCGTGGCTCCGGTACCTTCTCCCGCTGGCGTGCGAGCGAGGCCGGGAGGATGCTGTGGGATTTCACCATCTCCCCATCGGTTCGGGGCCCAAGGAGCGCCCTCTCGCTCTGGCCCTGACCGATGGCACGAGGGGCTTTGGAAGCGCGCGGGTGGGGCCGTCCTTGTTCCGGGCGGCGTGGCTTTCCCCCAGGGTCTCCTCGCAGGATGGGGCACGACTCCACGGAAACGAAGGAGATGGTTCAGTGGCGCAAACGTGGGCGGCAGTTCCTGTCCGTGTTCCCTTTGGGCCCGCAGCACGGCAGAATCGCGGGGCCGCTCCTGGGTATCGGCGTCTGTTCCGCTCCCGGGGGGGTTGCACGGTAGACACGAGCTTCCCGCCGGGCTCAGCGATGGGCTGCGGAGTCGGTCACTTCCTTGTCTTGCCCGGTGTGTCTGTGCCTGTTCTTTGTGCTGTGGGTGTTCCTGCTTTCCGATCCCTGCCGTGTCTCCGTGCCTGATGTGGCAGTGTCTCATCTTCCCGCGTTATCAACGCGTTACTCTGGGTGGAGAGTTCTCTTGTTCAGCTCCATGGAAATTGGGGTGTTTTGAAATCCCATATACACCTGTTTATCTGCTTAAATACCCACAGCTTCATGGAGTCGTGGGATGGTTTGGGTGGAGGGACCCAAAGCCACCCCACCCCCTGCCACGGGCAGGGACCCCTCCCACAGCCCAGGGTGCTCCCAGCCTCACCCAGCCTGGCCTTGGGCAGTCCCAGGGATGGGGCATCCCCAGCTTCTCTGGGCACCTGTCCCAGTGCCCCCACCCTCTGCGGGAAGAATTCCTTCCCCATGGCCCAGCTCCATCTCCCTCTTTCCGGTTAAACCCGTCACCCCTTGTCCTGGCCCTCCCTGCCCTGGGCCCCCCCCCCCCATTCGAGTGCCCCGCTCCGGAGACCGTTCCCTGCGGTCCGTGCCCTGCTCAGCCCGCCCGCGCTGCCCTGGCCCGGGTGTCCGGGTGCATCTCGCGCGCTTTGGGTAGGTGATTTAAGGTGAAGCGACCGTGGAATTTGTGTTCCCTGTGTCACTGGTTGTGAGCAGATAACCTTGGTGAAGTTCAGGCGCATCACTCTTGAGCCTCAGCTGCGAGCCGTCCCTCGGCTCTCCTCTGGCCCGTTCTCCCCTTGTTCCGTGCTGGTAACGGCTGCTGAGTCCCAGTTAAAGGCGACCGTGGGTGTTTCTTCGGGCTGTTCCCCCGTGGGTGGCAGTTTAGCCCGCTGTTCCGGATGATCCCGTGGCTCTGCCTGCCCCTTCATGCGGAGGGGGCTGCTGAGCTGGGTCGTGCCATGCGCTGGGCAGGAGCTCAGGGTTTCAGCCCTGGGGACCCCAGGAGGTGATCAGAAGTCTGCTAGATGCCTGCATCCCCCCGGACGGCCCCTGACACTGGGGACACCTCCAGCTCTTGGGGCTCCGAGCCCTTGCAAGAGCTGGCCGTCGGATCCCTCGGGTCCAGGACACCGGGGAGGGCAGGGAAGCGGGTGGTTGGTCGTGCAAGCGGCCTGGAGCGCTGTTTGCGCTCCAGCACTGACCAAGGATTGAGGAAAAGGTCGAGTGGGATCTGATGGGGACAGTGCAACGGGAAAATCTACTCCAGTGCAAGGGAGAGGTGGAGATGCCGTGAGGACCTGTGGCACACGCGATCCCGCTGTGGTTATTGAAGCTGCCATCGCTTGACGTTGCAAACTCTATTTTTAGTACTCCCAAATGTAGCTAGAAAATTTGGTCTGGCTTGAAATTTTCTCACCCTGTTGGAAGTTTAATTTTTGCCACAGATGAAGCTTCTCCGGAGCCGTCCGAAGGGATGAGCACGCTTGCTGGGTGCGGGGGGTGCTGCTCTGCCCTGTGCTCGTGCCCTGGGGCTCGGAGCCCTGAGCTGGCCGAGCCCGGGCAATCCCAGCCCCTTCCCCGAACGGAGCGGGAGCAGTGCACGCACGGATGCAGGCAGACCGCATCCTGGCATCGGGGTCGTCCCCAGAGCTGCAGGGAACGTCGGCCACCGACGCCTGTACCGCTGCGGGGGTCCAGGGGTGCGTATTCATGCCGGGCTGCGCTGGCGGTACGTGGCGTGTTGGACGGTCTCTTGGCGTGGGCTGAAGCTCGGTGGTTTCTGTGGTCACGAGCAACGAAAGCTACCGAAACCCCCTTGGTCCTGCGCTTCCCTTTCCAGCTGTGTTTCCATGGCCGGGTTCGTTAGTGTCTCCAGGTCTGCTTCACGGCTGGGAGGGACTCGGAAGGAGTGGTGAAGCTTTTCCCTCGGTGGGGAGGGGGTCAGGAAATGCTCTTCCTTCTCCTCGTTCTGCCGGCTGGAAAGGTCACTTTGAAAGAGATGGGAAGAAGCCAAGATGCGGCTGGTTGCCGTAGCCTGGTATGAGAATTACACAACCCCCCGGGACTGCTGTCTGTCATAAGTCCTGCTTTCTGCTGTGCCACATTCCCTTACCCCGGGCTAGGACGGGGTTTTTCCACCCAGATCCCGCGTGTTGCAGGTTGGCAGCGTGGTTTCTGGATTGCTGGAGCTGCTAAACGGAATGTCCTGCTGAGGCCAAACCACCCTTCTGGAGACCAAGGTGTCATTGCCAAGGAAGGCTCTGCTGAAGGAGAAAGTGGGTCACAGAATGAAGCGGGACGCGGAGACGGCGTCGGGCGGAACGGCCTCAGCATCCCGCGTTCCCTGCCGCCCGCCGGAAGGACAAACCGGGCCTGGGCTGTTGTCTCCGCTTGCCTCCGACCCCACCTTCCCCTCAGGTGCACCGGCGGAGAGGTTCTGCTCGCTCAGGATGAAACAAATCTCTGAAACGCTTTTGTCCGTCCTTTCTTCAGCATGAGCTCCTCTGCCAGGGAATCTCCGTCTTCCGATTCACGGGAGCTTTCTTCTCACGTCAGCCTCTTAGAGCGCCGCTTTCTACAGACCGCTCGCTGCGTGGAGCACCACACCGGCGAGACGAGCTGCGGGGCGAACCGTCTGCACCCGTGGACGTGGCACAGGGACGCCGTCCCGCCTGTCGCGCCCGTTCCGGCGCAGGACTCTGCTCGGCTGCCCTTGGGCGCTCCCTCTGGAGCGTGTGGAAGCCTTCAGGTCAAGGCGGCCGCTTTCTGCCGCGTGCTGGCTTTTCCATGCTTCCGTCACCTGCCTGGTTTTAGTGGAATTTATTTCTCCTTGTAGCAGGAGAAGGGTAACGGGCGTTGCCGACGTCAACAACTTCGTGGTTCGTGTTCAGCCGTGGGTAACGTTGCCCCAGTGATGCTGAAGTACACCAAAACGAGTCCGCAGTGTGCGGACCAAACACGTGCTGCAAGTCGTACAGGTCCCCAGTGCGAGGTTGGGTTAGTGCGTGTCGCCCCACGCCTGCCCGCGTCCCTACCGGGCATCGGCGAGGCCCCGTGCGTTCCTGTCGCTGTCGGGGAGGAGAGCCCGCCGACGCGTCAGAACGACGTACCATCACAGCCCTTGCTGCCGAGGCCAAAATGCTCCATCTCGAGCTTCCTTTCCCCGGTACCCGGTGGCTGTGGCTGTGCCCTGAGCCGGCTGCAGGGCACGGAGTTGGGATGTCCCCAGCGGGCTTCACTGGGCTGGTGAGCAGCGGTTCAGCCGCGGGGCCCAAGGGCAGGGAACGCGTGAGCGCCTGGGGCTGGCGGGCACAGAAATGGTCCCTTGCCTTTAGCCTTACTTCCAGCAGGTGGTTTGGGATGCCTCTGTCTGTCTTGCATCCTGCTTTTGGAGGGACTTTCGGAAGGTGTCTCCCGTACTTTTTTCTTATCCAAACCTGAGATCCACTTGGTTCTTCATCCAGAGTCGCTCTTCTGGCACTGCAGTACCTGCAGTACTGGTGGATGAAAGCTGGCCAGGAGCCGGCCGTGTGCGCTGGAGCCCAGAAACCAACCGGATCCTGGGCTGGATCCAGAGCAGCGTGGGCAGGGGGGCAAGGGAGGGGATTCTGCCCCTCTGCTCCCCTCTGGGGAGACCCCCCCTGCAGTTCTGCCTCCAGCTCGGGGGCCCCCAACAGCAGGAGGACACGGAGCTGTTGGAGCGAGGCCAGAGGAGGCCCTGGAGATGCTGCGAGGGCTGGAGCCCCTCTGCCATGGGGCCAGGCTGGGGGGGTTGGGGGGTTCAGCCTGGAGCAGGGAAGGCTGCGGGGAGACCTCAGAGCCCCTGCCAGGGCCTGGGGGGTACAAGAAAGCGGGGGGGGGGGGGGGCTTTTCCCAAGGGCAGGGAGTGACAGGCCAAGGGGTGACGGGTTTAACTGGAAAGAGGGAGATGGAGCTGGGCCATGGGGAAGGAATTCTTCCCGCAGAGGGTGGGGGGCACTGGGACAGGTGCCCAGAGAAGCTGTGGGTGCCCCATCCCTGGGAGTGCCCAAGGCCAGGCTGGATGGGGCTGAGAGCACCCTGGGCTGTGGAAGGGGTCCCTGCCCGTGGCAGGGGGTGGCACTGGGGGGGCTTTGAGGTCCCTTCCCACCCAAACCGTTCCATGATCCTGTGTCCCCGGGGCAGGAGGCAGGGAGCATAGCCCAGCAGCGGTTGTGCCTGCGGGGCGGCTGTGGCTGGGTGGTCTGTGTCAAGGTCCGTGGTTGCAGCGACCCTCGTGCAGAGGAGCCGTGGGGTCGGCGTCGCCCCGTTGCGGGCAGAGCTGCCGTCGTGTTGGGAGCACCCGTGGGAGTCTCCTCCCTGCTCCAGAGGGAAGTTCAGTGGCTGGGGGAGAGGGGAGGGGGTGATTCATCTGTCCCTGTGTGGTGGCTGAGTTGTCTAGACTCCCTGCAGTCAGGGCTCCGAAACAGCTCTCCCCCAGGTGCAGGTCAGCTCTCCCCAGGTGCAGGTCAGCTCTCCCCAGGTGCAGGTCAGCTCTCCCCGGGTGCTGGTCAGCTCTCCCCAGGTGCAGGTCAGCTCTCCCCAGGTGCAGGTCAGCTCTCCCCGGGTGCAGGTCAGCTCTCCCCAGGTGCTGGTCAGCTCTCCCCAGGTGCTGGTCAGCTCTCCCCAGGTGCAGGTCAGCTCTCCCCAGGTGCAGGTCAGCTCTCCCCAGGTGCAGGTCAGCTCTCCCCAGGTGCTGGTCAGCTCTCCCCAGGTGCAGGTCAGCTCTCCCCAGGTGCAGGTCAGCTCTCCCCAGGTGCAGGTCAGCTCTCCCCAGGTGCTGGTCAGCTCTCCCCAGGTGCTGGTCAGCTCTCCCCAGGTGCTGGTCAGCTCTCCCCAGGTGCTGGTCAGCTCTCCCCAGGTGCTGGTCAGCTCTCCCCAGGTTGGGCGTTTGAAATAAGCCCAATGAATCACGCTCTGAAATAGCCGGTTTCTCTGCTGTCCAGCTTGGGTATGGGCAGTCTTTTAGCTGTGCCTGTCTTCTGTTTTGGCCACTGGCAGTGGCTCTTACGAGCCATAGCACGGGCTTGTTTGACTTCAGCATCCCCTGTCTGTCCGGGGCGTGTGCTCCGCTGTTGCCGACCCCATCCTGCCGAGGCAGTTGCGGAGAAGGACCCGCATCCGTCGGCCGCTGCCCACCTATCCCAGGCGGCTGTTGGCCGAGGCTCTGGGTCTTCTCTTGGAGCCCGCAGAGGGTTCCCTGGTGAGCCACCGCGCGCCCCGGGCGGCTGAAGCATCGCCTCGCAGAGGGAGCCGCAGGCGGTCGGTGGCTGGCGCAGCACACGCGGCTTCGTTTGCGCGGTGAGTTCATCGCCGTAAGCCTTTGAGGGTGAAGTTAATTAAGGACCGAACAAAGCGAGCGCTGGGTGCCTTTTGCATGGGGATCGGGCGTGTTTCCATCCGAGGCTTTCCAGCTCCGGAGCGGTGGGGCTGGCGCTGTAGCAGTTTGCTCCCGAGGTGCAGCTCTGTTGTTTGACGGTCTGGGACGCTGCTGGCACGGAGGCTGCCTGGATGAGCTGAGTCTTCAGCTTTGGGAGGAAGCGTGCCAGCAGGAATCGCGGTGCCTGACAGGAACAGCTTGCTCCGGATCCAGCCGCATGCTGGTGGGTTAAATATGGACCCTGGGTCTGGCACCTGTAAGACGCACCAAGGGCTGTCTCTCTTGAGCTCCCCAAACGATCCTCAGTCTCCTAAACCCAGGGGCGTTGCTGTCACACCAGCTGGGAACGGCTGCTGGGCACGGGGGGGTCATCCTGGGCGTGTTTCTCGTCTCGCTCAAGAATCCGTAACGATCCGGGTGCTCTGCTCCTGTTCAGAGCTTGCTGTCAGATCCTGTCTGCGCATCCCCCTTTCCGCGGATCCCCTGCTGCCTGTCAGACGCGGCGTTCCCTTCTCAGGGGGCTCCTGATTGATGCAGGGGAGTGAAATGTTGGGACAGTTGTTAGCGGAGCCTGCCTACGCACCGGGCAGGAGGAGCCGCCGTCTCCGTGCGCCGGCACTTCGGTTGCCAGCTCCCAGGGAGCCGAGGAAGGCAGGCTGGAGTCCGAGCTGAGCCTTGGGGAGAGCTCAGCGCTGGTGTGACGTGTCAGCTAAACCCAGGACGCAGAGCTGGAATCCCAGCGTGGAGGGCTGTCCCAGCAGAGCTCTGGGAGGTTGCCGAGGAGAAGCTGTGTTACCCGTTTCCAAAAGGCAGCACGACGGGGAAGGAGTTTCTGTGCGTTCCTGTGTTACCGGTTAACATTTAACTCTGAGTAGCTGCAGTTTCTGAGGGGCACAGGAGCTGCAGTTCAGGGCAGTTGCTGTCAGCTGCCATAGCAGGTAGCTCGGGAGATGCCCAGTGCTCCGTACGAGTTCATGCGCTGGCAGGACACGGGGGGCATCCCCAGTGCACTGCAGTGGCTCGTGGGGGGCTGCCTGTGGGCCAGGAGCAGCCCTTGGCCAGCGTACCCCTGGTCCGTGGGGAGAGGCGTCAGCTTGGTGTGGGTCACGGGGCAGGCGCCTGATCAGAAGGATTTTGGGATGTGCCTTGAGGTTGTCAACCCAGTGTCCAGCCCATTCCGACCTGCCCCGTGTTCCTGCAGTGCAGGGGTCGCTCAGTGAGGCTGTGTGCCGGTGGGAGTCGGACCAGCAGGCGTTTGCTCTGGCCTTGTCCAGGGCACCGCTGCCCTTGGGTGCGATGCTGGTCTGCCCTGCGCCCGTGGCGGGGCACTGCTGCCCTTGGGCGCGATGCCGGTCTGCCCTGCGCCCGTGGCAGGACTCCGCTGCCCTTGGGCGCGGTGCCGGTCTGCCCTGCGCCCGTGGTGGGGCACTGCTGCCCTTGGGCGTGATGCTGGTCTGCCCTGAGCCCGTGGCAGGACTCCGCTGCCCTTGGGCGCGATGCTGGTCTGCCCTGCGCCCGTGGTGGGGCACTGCTGCCCTTGGGCGCGATGCCGGTCTGCCCTGAGCCCGTGCCAGGATGCCGCTGCCCTTGGGCGCGGTGCCGGTCTGCCCTGCGCCCGTGGTGGGGCACTGCTGCCCTTGGGCGCGGTGCCGGTCTGCCCTGCGCCTGTGGCAGGACTCCGCTGCCCTTGGGCGCAATGCTGGGCTGTTCCACGGCCCTGACACCTGGCCCTGCTGCAGGGCGTTTGGAGGCTTGGCTAGCTAAAACCCCACTTCTGAGCCCAGGGATCCCTGGTGACCTGGTGTCGGAACCGGTGTCGGCGCAGGCAATACGGGGTGCCGAAGGGCTGCTGACCGACGGAATGGTCCCTGGAGGCTGCCCTTGGTTACATCCCACGGTTCGTTTTTCCTTTCTGGTGGCAGAGGAGATCCAGGCTGCCCTTCCTGACGGCCCAGCTTCCCCGCTGGGAGCAGCGACCTCTGCCTGGGAGCTGGAACAGTTCCTAAGGCTGTGCTTCCGCTAAAGGAGGTGCATCCACTGTAGTCCCACCTCAGACCATCCGCTTGCAGTCTGCCGCGCGGCCAGTGGCACGCCTCGGCCCGGGTCACCGGTGCTGACTGCGCAGCAGAGCCCGGGAGCTGAGGTGAGCCCCCCTGGGCGCTGAGGTGAGCCCCCTTGGTGCTGAGGTGAGCCCCCCCCAGGTGCTGAGGTGTGCCCCTGGGTGCTGAGGTGTGCCCCTGGGTGCTGAGGTGAGCCCCCCTTGGCGCTGAGGTGTGCCCCCGGGTGCTGAGGTGTGCCCCCCCAGGTGCTGAGGTGTGCCCCCCTTGGCGCTGAGGTGTGCCCCTGGGTGCTGAGGTGAGCCCCCCCCCCGGCGCTGAGGTGAGCCCCCCTTGGCGCTGAGGTGTGCCCCCCCAGGTGCTGAGGTGTGCCCCCCTTGGCGCTGAGGTGTGCCCCTGGGTGCTGAGGTGTGCCCCCCTTGGCGCTGAGGTGTGCCCCTTGGCGCTGAGGTGAGCCCCCCTTGGCGCTGAGGTGTGCCCCCCTTGGCACTGAGGTGTGCCCCTTGGCGCTGAGGTGAGCCCCCCCAGGTGCTGAGGTGTGCCCCTTGGCACTGGGGTGTGCCCCCCTTGGCGCTGAGGTGTGCCCCTTGGCGCTGAGGTGAGCCCCCTTGGTGCTGAGGTGAGGTTCTCGTTGCAAACTGCGAGGAACAGGTAACTGGTGGGTGCAGTAGCAAAGTCACCGTCGTTTTAAAAAATAAACAGGCCTCTCCCTCTCCCTTTTAACGTTTCCTTAGCCTGTTTCTGCATTTCCTGGCACTTGCTGCAGGTAGAATCCCATGGCTTGGTCCCTGCGCGTTGCTTTTCTGCCCTCTGGGAAAGTTTCCTCGTGCTCCCCTTCCTCACGGAGCTTTCTGGGAGTCGGTGATGAGTCCGAGTTCGGGGTGTTCCCACAAACGCGCGAAGGTCGAGCCCGTGTTCCCCCGATACCGGAACGCTCGCGGGGGTTTGGGGCTGCTCTGGGTAACTGTTGGCTGGGCTGCCCTGGGGTACAGGGTGGGCTTGCCTCCTGTGCCCCCCCTGCCCCTGCCTTGGCTGCAGGCAGAGCTGGGTCTTCCTGCCGGACACGGGCCAGCAGAGCTGGGTTCTGTGGAAAACCTCAGAACATGAGCCGTCGGAATTGGGGGCTGCCAGTTTAGCAACTCATAGGATCATGGAATGGTTTGGGTGGGAAGGGTCCTTAAAGCCCCCCCCAGCCCCACCCCCTGCCACAGGCAGGGACCCCTTCCACAGCCCAGGGTGCTCCCAGCCTCATCCAGCCTGGCCTTGGGCACTCCCAGGGATGGGGCACCCACAGCTTCTCTGGGCACCTGTCCCAGTGCCCCCCACCCTCTGCGGGAAGAATTCCTTCCCCATGGCCCAGCTCCATCTCCCTCTTTCCGGTTAAACCCGTCACCCCTTGGCCTGTCCCTCCCTGCCCTTGGGAAAAGCCCCCCCAGCTTCCTTGTACCCCCCAGGCACTGGCAGGGGCTCTGAGGTCTCCCCGGAGCCTTCCCTGCCCCAGGCTGAACCCCCCAACCCCCCCAGCCTGGCCCCATGGCAGAGGGGCTCCAGCCCTCGCAGCATCTCCGGGGCCTCCTCTGGCCTCGCTCCAACAGCTCCGTGTCCTCCTGCTGTTGGGGGCCCCGAGCTGGAGGCAGAACTGCAGGGGGGGTCTCCCCAGAGCGGAGCAGAGGGTGACCATCCCCTCCCTCGCCCCCCTGCCCACGCTGCCCTGGATCCAGCGCAGGCCCTGGTTGACTTTCTGGGCCCCAGCGCACACGGCCGGGTGTCCGTCTTCCCCTGGAAACTGCTTGAACTAGTCCGACGGTGCGGTGAGGCGCGGTCAGGTGTGCACCGGCCCGGCTGCTGCCCCTGTTTACCTTCCAGAATTAGAAAATGCTTCATTAATTCAAGTCCGCCTCCTCCGCGTGGCGCAGCTTGACCTCGGGGCTGTCCCGGTTTTGGCCTGGGGGGGCACACCGACTGTTGTTAGAGGGAAGGCTCAGCTCGGAGCTGGCCGGGCTGCGGTTGCCGATAGGCGCGCGCTGGGTGACTGCTCGCTGGCAGAGCGCGTGGCCTGTGACCCAAGGGAAGGCTGTGCCCTGGGCAGCGGCGCAGAGCCGCTGACGCACCGGCTGTACATTGGCACGCTCTTAGGTTGAGACCCGGCTTCCGGATGGAAGATCCCGGGCGTCCAGACCCGCCTCGGGACCCCCTGCCCGCCCTCTGTACGGGGCGGGCTCTTCCCAGCGGTGGGTTTAACGGTACCAACCGTAACCGCCTGCCTTGGGTCGGCGCCCTGGTGGGGGTCTGCGCTGACCGTTTGCGTGCAGCGTGGGGTCCGAGCGGAGTTGCGTGTCCTTCGCTCGGCTGAGGAGCTGGGAGCTGACCCCGGGAGCAGGCGGGCTGCAGGCACCTGGGGGGCAGGGCTGCCGGGCAGTCAGCTCTGCGCAGGCTTGGCGGCCCTTGCTCTGGGGCTTGCAGGTGCCTGCTCGCACCGAAGGCGTCCTCGTGGTTTGCACAGGCCCGGTGCTGAGGACCAGGTGGGTGCGTGGGGCTGCTCCCATCTCCGCTGCCCAGCACCAAGTGGGAGCACGGCGTGCCCCCATGGCGCCTTCAGCCCCTCTGCTTCAAAGCACACCGATGCCTGTCCTCTCCCTTACCTCTGTGCTTCCAGGGTGACGTTCCCTGCCCGCTTTTGCAGCTTCACAGCAGCACGTTTCCACGTAGGAGCGGTGGGAACCGTCTCTGACGGCGCCATAAGCCCACGGCCCGGCAGAGAGTCTGGGCGGGGAGAGGTGGTGGAGGGGTGATGGAGAGGTGATGGAGAGGTGTGGAGAGGGGGTGGAGGGGGGTGGAGGGGTGGTGGAGAGGTGATGGAGGGGTGTGGAGAGGTGGTGGAGAGGTGGTGGAGAGGTGATGGAGAGGTGTGGAGAGGGGGTGGAGGGGGGTGGAGAGGTGTGGAGAGGGGGTGGAGAGGTGTGGAGGGTGGCGGAGAGGTGTGGAGGGTGGCGGAGAGGTGTGGAGGGTGGCGGAGAGGTGTGGAGAGATGATGGAGAGGTGTGGAGAGATGATGGAGAGGTGTGGAGAGGTGTGGAGAGATGATGGAGAGGTGTGGAGAGGGGGTGGAAGGGGGTGGAGAGGTGGTGGAGAGGTGATGGAGGGGTGGTGGAGAGGTGTGGCGAGGTGATGGGGAGGTGGTGGAGAGATGGTGGAGCAGTGTGGAGAGGTGTGGAGAGATGGTGGAGGGGTGTGGAGGGGTGGTGGAGAGGTGTGGAGAGGGGGTGGAGCAGTGATGGAGAGGTGTGGAGCCAGCTTGGCTTTGGGACGCTCTGACCTGCAGCGCCAGCTCCGTCTTTGCACAGCGTGGCACAGTGCCCTCCCCCGCAGCTCCTCGCCGCGTCCCGGGCTGGGCGGTGCAGGGGCTGGCACCCAGCACAGCGGGAGAGGGTCCTGCCTGCTGTGAAGGGTGAGGTTGGTCTGGGTTCAGCAGGGCCTGAGGGTTTGGCATCTTTGGGGAGGTGCAGTTGACCCTCTTGAGGGACAAGCTGCCTTGCACAGGGACCTAGATGTGGATCGGAGCGTTGGGCCGTCGCCAGGGGCAGGGAATTGAACGAGCCCAGATGCCGGGTTCCACATCAGGCACGGAGTAATGCCGGGCACCAGTATGAACTGGGGGAGGAGTGGCCAGGGAGCAGCCCTGCTGGAAGGGCTCTGGGGGGCTGGGGGGCTCAGCAGGAGCCGACCCAGTGCCCTGGAGCCAGGGGGCATCAAACCCACCCCACCCAGCCGGGCAGGAGGGGGGATGGCCCCGCTGTGCTCAGCGTCGGTGCGGCCTCACCTCCAGCTCTGGGTGCAGTCGGGCCCCACGGGTTGGGAGGGTGTGCAGGGCCTGGGATGCGCCCAGGGGGCAGCGGGGCTGGGGAGGGGCTGCAGGCAGGTCCCCTGGGAGTGTCTGGGCCCTGGCTCTGTCCCTTGGGAGAGGAGGTGGCTGAGGGTGACATGGCTCTGCAGCTTCCCGAGGAGGGGACGTGGAGAGGGAGGTGCTGAGCTCTCCTCCCTGGGATCCAGGGACAGGCCGCCTGGGAATGGCTCAGAGCTGCCCCAGGGGAGGCTCAGGCTGGAGGTGAGGGAGCATCTCTTTACCGAGAGGGCGGTCAGAGCCTGGAAGAGGCTTCCTGGGGAGGGGTCGATGCCCCCGTCCTGTCCGTGTTTGAGAGGCTTTTGGACAATGCCCTTAATAACCTGCCTTAGCTGTTGGGCAGCCCTGGAGCGGGCGGGCAGCTGGGCCGGCTGATCCCTGTAGGCCCCTTCCATCTCCTCTCCTCTCCTGGAACAGGTGTTGGTGTGCTGCTTGGTGATGAGATGGGCTGCTCCGATCCGGAATCACTTGGAGCTTCTTGAGGACCTTGGTGGGCCCGGCAGGCAGACTGGGGCTGTCTGGGCTGAGAGTTCCGGAGCACCGGGACCGCGTGGCCATCGCCCTCAGCTCAAGCGGGCCGTGGCTTGCGTGGCGTAGGGCTCCTGGCCGTGCCAGCAGCGCCGGTTTGTGCACAGCCGCTGCTGTACGCCGTGCCTCGGGGGCGAGAGCGCGATTGGGGGCGAGGAGGCTGTCTGGGGGATACAGCGGGCTCTCCGGGTTTGAGCAGGAGGTGGTGTGGGGAGGAAGACAAAACCGCTGCCCATTTCCTGCCTGGGCAGAAGGGACAGGGGAGGCTTCCTTTTAATCTTTATTCTCTGGACTGTCTCATAAATGGAATTCCCTTTTCCATTTTGGACCAACAGGGCCCTGCGCAGTGGGTTTGTCTCATGGCTGCTTGACTCCTCTCCCCCACAGCCTTGTCCTCCGAGGGCCGGGTGCTTAGAAAGCGTGTGCAGCTCTGGGGGCTGTGGGGCCACCGTCGGTGGGCTGTAGGACGCCGGGCTGCCCGTGCCCTGTACCATGGCCCGGGTATGTCGCGCTGCCCGAGCTGGGAAGGGCTCCCGCGCTTCCTTGCCGTGCTCTGCCTCGCTCTCCGCCAGTGCACGGGTCCCATGTTCTTTCTCTCTCGTTTCCATTCATGCTTCGCAGTAGACGAGCAGCTTCGTGAACTGGGTAACTATGACGTTTATTTTTTCTCCTCCCCCAGCTGCATCCTTTTTCCACTCTCTCCTTGCCGTGTCCTCTGTGTGTGGGAGTTTGCCTTTGGAGCCCAGTCTTTCCTCGCCTTTCCTCGATTCCTGCTGTCTGCCCTGGATGGGTTGGGGGGCAGAGTGCAAGGAGGGACCTTCCTTTCCCATCCTGCTGCTTTTCCCACAGTCCCTGAAGCTTCTCTGTTCCCGTGTGTCAGTGATGTACCCAGGAAGACCAGCCGGGGAGGTGCACGTGCTGCCTAAGAAGACGCTCCTGAGGTGCCCGGCAAGAGCCGCGGAAAGGAGGGAGCTGCTCCCGGGCGCGTCTCTGCGGGAATGCTGGCTGTGTGCCCGCTGCTGAGGGGGTGCCCGGCAGCAGGGATGCGGCAGCACTGGGCCCTGCTGCTTCCCATTGCTTGTGGACAAGGTGTTGGAAGTTTGCACCCAGGTTATGGAATCCCAGAATGGTTTGGGTTGGAAGGGACCTTAAAGATCATCCAGTTCCAACCCCCCTGCCACGGGCAGGGACCCCTTCCACAGCCCAGGGTGCTCCCAGCCTCATCCAGCCTGGCCTTGAAGACAGGCAGGGGTGGATGGGGCATCCGTCCCTCGATGTGCTCTTGGTGTAGGTTCCCTGGGTTTTTCAGTGCCAGGGTGCGAGTATTTGAGCTTAGCCAGGAGGGACAGATGCTGTGGGTTCCTTTGGGACACCAGTTCCCCCAGGCTGGAGATCCCATCCCCTGATGTGTGAGGATGTGGCTGGGGAGCATCGGGCCAAGCAGGATTGACCCCAGAAGGTGCTGCGGTCGCCGGGTGCCTCCTGGGCTTTCCCAGGCTGTGCTTCTGCCATCCATGGTACCCGCTGTGGCCTCGGCACGGGGGGGCAGCCATCCCCGGGGAGCTGGGAGAGGAGGCAGAGCTCCAGGGGTGCTCCAGCTGGGGCTGCCCTCAGGGCAGGGCGCAGCAGGGGGGGCAAGGCCAGGAGCAGGCTTGGAGGCGCTTTTCCATTCCCAGGATGAAACAGGAGCTCTTCGCCTGTCTCAGCAAGGGGCTCTGCGTGCTCTCGGTGGGGACAGCCTTGGGAAATCTGTCAGCGGGCTCGGCACCGTGACCCCGGCACGTGCTCCCTGCGACGGCAGTTTTGGTGCGCTCGCGCCGTTCCCAGCAGGGTTGTCTGAGTGTCGGTGGCACAGAGCACCTTGCAGGGACCTTTTCTGCCGCAGTCACGTCCGTCACCTGGAGCGTCCGAGGGCGGGGGCTGCCTGGGCAGGGTGTTCGCGAGGGTGGCACACCCGGTGGAAATGTTTTTGTTCCTCTGGAGTTCCGAACCACAGCTGGGCTCCGGTTCAGGTCCGGGCTCTGGTTCAGCGCTGGAATCCGGTTCAGCTCCGGGCTCCCGTTCAGCTCCGGGCTCCAGTTCAGCTCCAGGCCCCGGTTCAAGTCCGGACTCCGGTTCAGCTCTGGGCTCCAGTTCAGCTCCGGGCTCCAGTTCAGGTCCAGGCTCCAGTTCAGCTCTGGACTCTGGTTCATGTCCAGGCTCCGGTTCAGCTCCGGGCTCCGGTTCAGCTCTGGACTCCGGTTCAGCTCCGGGCTCCGGTTCAGGTCCAGGCTCTGGTTCAGCTCCGGGCTCTGGTTCAGCTCTGGACTCTGGTTCATCTCCGGGCTCCGGTTCAGGTCCAGGCTCCGGTTCAGCTCCGGGCTCCGGTTCAGCTCTGGACTCCGGTTCAGCTCCGGGCTCCAGTTCAGGTCCAGGCTCCAGTTCAGCTCTGGACTCTGGTTCAGCTCCGGGCTCCGGTTCAGCTCTGGACTCTGGTTCAGCTCCGGGCTCCGGTTCAGCTCCGGGCTCCGGTTCAGGTCCAGGCTCTGGTTCAGCTCCGGGCTCTGGTTCAGCTCTGGACTCTGGTTCATCTCCGGGCTCCGGTTCAGGTCCAGGCTCCGGTTCAGCTCCGGGCTCCGGTTCAGCTCTGGACTCCGGTTCAGCTCCGGGCTCCAGTTCAGGTCCAGGCTCCAGTTCAGCTCTGGACTCTGGTTCAGCTCCGGGCTCCGGTTCAGCTCTGGACTCTGGTTCAGCTCCGGGCTCCGGTTCAGGTCCAGGCTCCGGTTCAGGTCCAGGCTCCGGTTCAGCTCCGGGCTCCGCTGGAACTTGTGGTTTAAAAGACGGTTGAGGCAAACCGTTGGTGTGGGAAAGGCCCTGCTAAACTGTTAACTTCAGCCCGTTCAAGGTTGCTGGAAAGGGAACGGTTTAGTGACAGACCGCGGGACTTCGTGGGGCGCTGGCACCTCCGCCAGGGTGATTTATCCCCCGCAACCCGTGGCCAGTGTTTCCCTGAAATGCCATTAGCTTCGCGGAGGCTGATCCTGCTCCGGGGTGTTTCCTGGGCTCTGCTGACTCACAGACCAGACCTGGCAGCAGCGTTGTCAGCGCGGCCGGGCGGGAGGATCCCGCTCTCCCTGGGTTCCAGCCGGATGCCAGCGGGGGACGGGAGAGGGCAGGTTCCAGGGGCTGCGGCTGGGGCCTGGCAGGCCGTGGGTGAAGCGCATCCCCCTTCTTCAGCGTCCCAGACCTGGTCTTGGCTGTGAAGTGCAGCATGAGCGCTGCTCATTAATGGGGTTTGCTGCTCGTTACTGGGGTTTGCTGCTCGTTAAGGAGCAGGGGTCCTCGCCAGCTTACCGTGAATGCTCTCATTGCCGAGCACGATGAAGCGCAGGATGAGATGCTCTGGGAGAGAGCGGAAGCGCTGCTTCAAACAGCAGAGGGGAAAAAGGGGGTTGGCAGTATCTGCTTCCGCGGTAGCAGGATTTCTGCTCCTGCTGGGGCCTCTCCGGCCGTTTTCACTGGGAGCTTCCCCACGGCGCTCTGTCCTGTCAGTATTCGTTTTTGGATCCTGAGCCTTTCACAGAATCACGGGATGGCTGGGGTGGCAGGGTCCTGACAGCCACCCCGTGAACGGGAAGCTGCTGGTGCTCTCCGAGGGCTGTGGGAAGGCCGGGGCGTTGCAGGGCTGGTTGGGAAGGCCGGCACGCCGGGGTGAGCGACGAGCTGCTTTTGCCACGCCGTCGGCAGGACTGGCCGAGGCCGTGCCTGGATTGGGACCGTGTCACTGGACCGGAGGGGTGGCTGCAGCGCGGGAGGGCCTGGGGGCCGCGGGTCCCGCCGTGGTCTCCAGGAACGGGCTGCGGGGGCGGCTGCTCGTCAGGAAGGACTCCTTCCTTTCCTCTGCTCCCTTCCCTCGTTCCCATGGGCGGGGATGTTTCTGTCTGGGGTCGATGGGGCAGCTCCTGCGGACGCTGCGCTGCGTGGAGCGTTTCGGGGGGCAGCAGGGTCTGCAGGCGGCAGGAGCGCTGGAGCCGCCGCAGCAGTGAGCTCTGGCTCCAGGGACCTGCCGGGAGGCTGGCGTGAGCCCCTGGGCCCCGGTGGCCCCCGAGCTGGCGAGCAGGGGGCAGCACAGCAGCCTGGGGACAGACACAGCAGCCACGCCTCGCCGGTGGCCTCGGGGAATCTTGCGGCATCTGGTGCCCTCCGCTTGACCAAATCCAGCCCCTGGAGCGGCCCCGGCGGTGGGTCGTTCGCCTGTCCGTGACGGACTTGGGAAGGGAAAGTGAAACACAGAATTAATGAACTTGGGGGTGCCCCGGGGGCTGAGCAGTTCGGGTGTCTGCTGTCCTTCCACGGGGAATTCTACTGCTGACTCTGCCCCGGCGCCCGCTGGGGTTTGCACCCCAGCCCGTGGCCCCCCCCCAGCCCCAGGTGCAGAAGTGCCCAGCTCCTCTTGTGGCTGTTGGCGTTTCCTCCATGGCTGGGGGGTTCGGTTGTACTTCCACAGGCGATGACACCAAACGTGCCCTCGCGGTGGGCTGTGGGAACAGAGCCGCACAAGGCGTGAGGGGGGGGCCCGGCAGCTCGGCCTGGCCCGTTCCCGGAGGGGGGGCGCTCCCCGGGGCCCTGCCCCTCCGTGTCCCGGAACGTGCCGGGGTCCGTTGCCCCCGTGGCCACGTTGAACTCTGCCGTCGCGGGGGACGGGAGCCAGGGCCGCCTCCCTCTGGAAGCTGCAGCGATGAGCCGAGTGGCCCTCGCAGGGGTCTGGGTCTGCGCTTGGTCCGTTTGTGTCCGACTCAGCGCGTTTAATACCACGGAAGGCGTTTAATGTTCCAAGCGTTGGCTTCTGTTCCGCGGAAGTGCAGCGTCATGCTGCAAAGCGCCCTGGCCGGGAGGAGAGGTCTGCTGCTAATGGCAGAGCTCTCGCGTTCGGAGGCGCAGAGGGGGCAGCGGGCGGCTCGCGGCCCTGGCATCCGGCAGTTCGGGCTGCAACCCGAGCGGTGGGGAAGTGACTCCCAGGGATGAAGGCAGAGGTGACGCCCTGCTGCGCTCTGGGGGGGCAGAGGACAGCCCCCCTCCTTCTCCCCCCGTGCGGCGCATCCGTGCTGACCGGGGTGGGGGGCTCCAGAGCTGACTGCCGGGGGGGTGACGGCAGGCAGCGTGAGCGATACGAGCGAGCGCCGATCCTGCCCCCGGTGGAGGGTGGCGCGGGTGATACGCTCACGGCACCGGGGGCAGTTCGCCGTTGGCGTTCCGGCAGGAGATCTGGGAGTCGCGTTTCGCTGTGGCGTTGTCAGGAGTCGTTACAAATAAAGACATAACCAGCAGAATGCCCCTTAAAACCAGCGCAGCGCTCCACAACCCCGGGATGGAAGGTTAGGAGCCGTTAGGAAGGCTCTTGAGGCCTTTGAGAGGCTGGGGGAGTTGGGGGGTTCAGCCTGGAGAAGGGAAGGCCCCAGGGAGACCTTATTGCAGCCTTCCAGTGCCTGGAGGGGGGGTACAAGGAAGCTGGGGGGGCTGTTCCCAAGGGCAGGGAGGGACAGGACAAGGGGTGACGGGTTTAACCGGAAAGAGGGAGATGGAGCTGGGCCATGGGGAAGGAATTCTTCCCGCAGAGGGTGGGGGGCACTGGGACAGGTGCCCAGAGAAGCTGGGGATGCCCCATCCCTGGGAGTGCCCAAGGCCAGGCTGGATGAGGCTGGGAGCACCCTGGGCTGTGGGAGGGGTCCCTGCCCGTGGCAGGGGGTGGAACTGGATGATCTTTAAGGTCCCTTCAACCCAACCCATTCCATGAAACCAGTGCCCATCGACAGGCTGCAAATCCAGGACGTGCGTCGCCTGGCAGCTGAAGGCCCCTCTCCCCGGGGCGTACGGCCGTGCTGGGGGCGCAGGGAGGGTGACCGGGAGCCTTCGGTGGCATCTGCATGAGGGGATGGCCTTGTGCAGCGCCAGACTTACCCCTTTGGGAAGGAAGCGCTGTGACAGCAGCCCGCAGCTTCGTGAATAGTCTGGGGAAAGACTGGGCTGATCCTCTGATTTGGGACGGTGGAGGCGCTCAAGGGGTGCTGGCTCCAGCCCTTTTCAGTGCAGCGCGGGGTTGGACTGGAGGATTCCTTGCTGCAGGACACCGTGGAGGCCAAGAATGGGAACGGATTTCAAACAAGGAGCGGGCTCATTTAGGGAAGACAGGTCTGTCAGCATCCCTCAGGCAGTACGGCTGAGCGGGCTCTGGAACAGCCCCTGGGCGAGTTTGGGTTGAAGGGACCTTAACACCCCCCCCGCCCCACCCCCTGCCACGGGCAGGGACCCCTCCCACAGCCCAGGGTGCTCCCAGCCTCATCCAGCCTGGCCTTGGGCACTCCCAGGGATGGGGCACCCACAGCTTCTCTGGGCTGTCCCAGTGCCCCCCACCCTCTGCGGGAAGAATTCCTTCCCCATGGCCCAGCTCCCTCTGGCAGTTTGGGTCCCTGAGCTCCGCGTGCTGCACCAGGTCAGCTCTGGTCTCGCGGGTGCGTTGGCCGGCCGCCGCTGCTCCGAGCTCTCCCGCTGATGGATGGCTGTCGACGCCTCCGCGGCGAGCCTGTGCTCCTCGCTCTGCTTCCCGCCACGGGTCGGGCTGGGGATTCCTTCCCCAGAGGCCACCGAGTGCTGTACAGTTCAGGATTTCCTCTCTGTAGGGCTCCTGGGCGGATCTGGGGGTTTCCTAATCCCCCTGTCTCGAGGACAAGCTTTCTCAGCGCAGCAGGCAGTTAGAACTGCGATGGCTCGTCCCTGCCTGAGCGTCTGATCCCGGAATGCTCCTCGGAGTGGGGCTCACTCAGCGAGGGCTTAGAAAAATCACATCAGCCTGTAATACCCTCCAAGACGCTTTCCTGCCTTTCTTTGCCAAGGCGTCTTAGCTGCTCGAGTGGTGTTAATACGGCAGAGCGCGCCACGGCTTCAACGGGAGAGAGGATTCGGGCAGCAGGCAAAGGGATTTCCCCAGCTCCCGGACTCCGACGGGGCTCCTCCAGCAGGACGGCTGCGTGCGAGGAGCGGGGCAGCGGGGCGAGCAGCGGGGCGCGGCTTGGCCAGGGGCTCGCGTTTCTCCCGGATCCCCCCTCCCTGCGGCGCGGGTGCGGGGCCGCGAGCGAGTTCCGAGGGCAGCACCCGGGCTCTGGGCGCGAGCCGGCCCACCGGGCTCTCGGGCTGCTTTGCCCGGCTGGGCAAGCGCGTGCTGCCGCCGCCAGCAGCACCCCTGGAAGCCTGCCGTCCCCGCAGACGAGCGGCGCGCGTCCCGCTCTGCGGTGCCGGTGCCCCCGCGCAGCCTGGCGAGGCGTCGGCACGCGCGGCAGCGCTGGGCTCTGCGGCCAGGGGCTCGAGACGCCCCGCTGTTCTCCGACTGCCCCCCCCGGGCTTGGAAGTGAGGTGGGAATGAGGCAAAAGAAGCAAAACCTCTTGTGCTGAGGAGAGAACGGGGACAGGCGGCGGCAGGCGCACGGGGCGGGATGCGGGGTCTGCGTCCCCCCTTTGTGCAGGAGACGGGGGTGATGTAGAAGGGCCCCCACCCGGGGACTGCTGAGCTGTGGGCTCTGGATCCAGAAGGTTCTTGGAGCTGCCAGGGCTGGGCCTGCCAGCGCAGGAGCTGGGATACCCTCCCGAGGGGTACCCTCGCCAGGGGGATGTGTTGGTGGGTGTAAGCTGGCCAGGAAGGCAGGACAGGTGCCCAGAGAAGCTGTGGGTGCCCCATCCCTGGGAGTGCCCAAGGCCAGGCTGGATGAGGCTGGGAGCACCCTGGGCTGTGGAAGGGGTCCCTGCCCGTGGCAGGGGGTGGCACTGGGGGGGCTCTGAGGTCCCTCTAACCCAAACCATTCCATGATCCCATGACACGGACAGCTGCGGGTGCAGGTGCCGGGCAGCTGCCGTGCTGGCGCGGGGGGGGCTGGCTGCTGTCCTGCCTCCTCAGCCCGTTGCCACCAGCGGCTCTGCTCACCGCTGTGCTGCGCCTCCCTCCTTCGCTGTGCGGGGAAACCCGGCAGGGATTCTGCACCGCGTGCCGTCAATACGTGACGGTTGCTCGGTGTATATGGTACCACCAGAAAACACGGAACCGCCAACACCCTCGGAGAGGAAAAAAAAGCTGTAGCGAGGCCTCTCCCGCCGCGGGAAGTGCCCTGCTGTGTGAGAGCAGGCGCCGCCTTCTCCTGGGGTCTGTCCCAAGGCCTTTTGGTCCTTCCAGGTGCTCCGTGGGAGACCAGGGCGGAAGCTGGGGCGCAGGAGCCTGGCTCCCGTGCGGCCGGAGAGGCGCGTGCTCCGGGTGACCGGCGTCCCCGAGCTGTTGGGGTTGGTTGTGTCGTGTACCCAGCCGTGAAGGGTGGGGGACGAGAGCAGGCTGGTGTCCGTCCCGGTGGTACTGAGCCTGCGGGCGGCCGGATATCACGGATGTGGGTTTCATACCTGCGGCTCTGCAGTGCTCGAGATTGTGAGGAAGCCAGGAGCCTCCTAAATTTTATCTCTGTAATCATGGAATCACTTAGGGTGGGAAAGACCTCCAGGATGGTGGAGTCCAGCCGCCCCCCAGCAGGGCCAAGGCCAGCCCTGACCCAGGGCCCTGAGCACCTCGGCCCCACGGCTCTGAACCCCCTCCCGGGATGGAGACTCCCCCCTCCCTGGGCAGCCCCTGCCAGTGCCCCACAGCCCTTTCCGGGCAGGAATTGCCCCGACAGCCCACCTGAACCCCCCCTGGCACAGCCTGAGGCCGTGCCCTCTTGGCCCAGCCCTGGGGAGAATCCTCCGGCCCGGTTTAAAGACCCCCACAGCGCCACATCTGCAGTCCCGCCGGGCTCCTCCTTGGCTGCTCCCGGGCAGGGTTTCCCCAAGGGAGGGTCCTGGTGGTGCCGGTTGTGCGGATGGACGCGGTGGAGGGTGGGCAGAGCCGTGTTGGCTCTCGCATCCGTTCCTGTCGCCCAGCCGTTCCATCCCCGCACTGCCCACGGTGCCAGCTGTGCTGGAGACGGGATCCTTCCAGAACCCTGGCCCGCCAGGGGTCCGGCAGCAGGAATGCCACCGCCGGCGGCTCTTTGGGCACCCTTCTGAGGAGCGTGTCCCGTCTCCCCGGGCACGCGGGCGCGCATCAGGAGCGCTGCCTCTGCGCGGTGGGGGCCGTTCCGGGCCTTCCCAAACCCTGCCCTTCCCTTGGCAGGCGGCGCCGGCGGCCCGGGCGGTCCGCAGGGTGCGGGGGGGCTGGAGCTCCGTGCGCCCGGGGTGGCGGTGGCGGCTGTAGGCGCTTCGATGCTCTGAGCAGAGGTTTCGGTGACCTTTAGTCCTTCTCGTGTGTCAACCCCTTGGTGTCCTGTCTCCGGAGTCGGTCTGCGTCGCGGGAGATGCCGGCACGTGCGGAGGAGAGCCCGGGGAAGGGATCGGCTCTGGAAGGCCGGCACGAAGGAGGCAGCTTACGAAGGGGCTCAGAAGGGGCTCAGGTGGGCACGGCAGGGTGGGAGGAGCTGAAACAGAAGCTTCGGACTCAGAGCTGAGTGGGGGGGTTTGGGGGGTTTGGGGGTATCGTTGGGGTGGGGGGAGGGTTGGGGGTGTCGTTGGGTTGGGGGGGTTTAATCTTGGGGCTGTTTAGCCGCTGGAGCAACTCACCAAGGCCTGAAGTGGGTTCCCTGGTTGGGGTCCGGTAGTTGGGGTCCAGCTGCACTCCCCATTACTCCAGGCACCAAGGTGAACCTGAGCGTGCCCCCCAAGCGGGGGGGAGGAGGGAGGGGCTGGAGCACCCGATGGTGGGGGGGTTTAGCTGCCCTTCGTCTCCGTGTGCTGCAGCTCCCAGCCGAGGCTCACCACCCAGCGCTCGCTCCGGTGGGTGCCGTGATTGCTCTAGGGGTGCCGTGATTGCTCTAGGGGTGCCGCGCTCGCTCCGGGGGGTGCCATGATTGCTCCAGGGGGTGCCGTGATTGCTCTAGGGGTGCCGCGCTCGCTCCGGGGGGTGCCGCGGCTGGGCGACCGCATCACCTGCCATAGGCGGGAGCTTTAGTGGGACCGAGCTGGCCGGTTTGTGACCAGTGTCGGGGGGGGGACCAGTGCGAGTTGGGCCGGTGTGAGTGGGAGCGTAGGGCACGGGGGGAGACTGCGCCGCGCTCCGGGGGTGTGTTCCCAGCAGCAGGAATTCCCGAGGCTGCGGAAGCGCAGGTCGCCCTCTCGGGTACTGAATCACCAGCGAAGCTGGGAACGGGCCGTTTGCCGGATTCTCTGTTCGCTGCTTTTAATTCTGGTTCTGATCAGGGCTCGTGGCCTGTGTTCCCCCTCATCCGTCTGGGGGGAAGGGCGACGCTTCCGTAGCCTTCGGCTCATCCTCAGGCGTCGTCTCTCTGGATCCAAAGCCTGTCGGGTACGGCTGCTGCTGCGCTGGAGCCTGTTGCTGGCAGATTGGAGAAGCGGGGATGAGTGGGGGGTGCGTGTTGTGTGCTATGCCAGATGCACTTCACTGGTTCCCCCCCGGTTTTATTTACCTGGAATGCCACCGTGGTCATTCCTCTGGAAGGGACAGAAGGAAGCCGGGAGGAGCAGCCCTGCAGCCAGCCGGCTCTGCCCTGCTGCGTCGCTCCGGCCCCGTTCGGGATGTGCCCCGGGGCTTGGGCAGTGCTCAGGCACTGCCCTTGATCGGGCTGTGCTTGGGGTGGTCTCCAAGCCCCCCATGCTCGCAGGTACCCCTGTTCCTCACTTCTGTCCAGGGCATCGGCTGCCAGTTACTACGGGAGCGGATCTGTTGCTGTCTCGTTCATGGAATCACAGAATGGTTTGGGTTGGAGGGACCTCAGAGCCCCCCCAGCCCCACCCCCTGCCACGGGCGGGGACCCCTCCCACAGCCCAGGGTGCTCCCAGCCTCATCCAGCCTGGCCTTGGGCACTGCCAGGGATGGGGCACCCACAGCTTCTCTGGGAACCTGTCCCAGTGCCCCCCACCCTCTGCGGGAAGAATTCCTTCCCCATGGCCCAGCTCCAGCTCCCCCTTTCAAGGAGGGGCACGGTCCTGTGCTTCCTCTGGCTTCCCTGCACCGTGGCTGTAGCAGGGGCTGGGGTGGGGGAACCTCCCCGTCATCCCAGGGTGGGGGTGGCAGGTTTCACGCTGAGCCGTGCCGGTTTGCCTGGCGCAGCGGAGCAGCCCGAGCCCTTCCAGTGGTCCACGTGTGCTGGCCACAGGCCACCCGGCAGGCTGTGCCGGTGCCGTGGCCCCCCCCAGGCCGCCCAGCAGGCTGTGCCGGTGCCGTGACCCCCCCCCCCAGGCCACCTGGCAGGCTGTGCCGGTGCCGTGGCCCCCCCCAGGCCGCCCAGCAGGCTGTGCTGGTGTCACGGCCCCCCCAGGCCACCCGGCAGGCTGTGCCGGTGCCATGGCCCCCTGCCCTGCTGGGGGTACCTGGGGGTAAAGAGATTTCGCTCCCCTGAGAAAGAGAACGGTTGTAACGGGGGTGGCTGGGGGTGTCTGCGCGGGGGTCCCGGGCACAGTAACGTGCTGTGATTCATCCGCCTCTTCCAGGGCAGCCTCGGCTTTAGGGAAGGGTTGGCAGCCCCGGCGTGTTGAGACCTCTCCCTGCTCGCCAGGGCGGCTGCTGGTGCTGGGGGAGCTGCGGGGGCTCTGCGGCGCAGGCTCCGGCCATCGCCGGCGCTGGACGCGTGCTCTGGTCAGTCTGTGGCAGCCGGGAAGGGGCACAGGGCCTGGGTCCCCGGGAACCCCCTCGCGGTGTGGGAATTCTGCTGCTGGGAGCAGCCTGGGTGGGATTGGTGTCCCGCAGAGGTAGGGAAGGGAGCGGGGCAAGGAGGGCTGGTGCTGGGGGCGGGGGGGTAAGCACTGAGGACTGCAGCAGCCGCCTCTCAGCGCTGGGTCCCGGTCAGGGCCGCCCTGCTCCGGCGTCGCACACCATGCCCAGAATGTGGGTACCAGATCCTGCAGCTCTGCGTGGTCTGAAAAGCCCTCATTAGCGTTTGGGGAATGCATTAATTCCCTTCCTTTCCTACTCCAACCTGCTGACTTGATTGGCACTATTTTTTACAATAAATGCTTAATTAAAGGCATAATGACTGTATAATGATTGTATTAAAAGGAAGATGATTATAAAAATCAGCTCAGCAGCTGGAGGCTGCGGGGCTGGAGCAGCTCGGAGCAGGAAGCGGTGCGGCAGCGTGGTGGAGGCTGCGCTCACGAGGCGATTGTGCGCAGCATCTCCGCTGCCGTTGCGCTCGCAGACCCCCAGCCCCCTCGTGCAGAGACTCTGCAGCGATTCCTTCTGCCTTCAGGAGTTTCAGCCTACGGCAGCAGGAGGAGGGGGAAAGGCAGGTGTGCCGTTGCTGCCTGCCACCGGGGTTACTGCGGCTGAGGAGCCTGAAGGGAGCTACGAAACGTGATGCGCTCCGGCTCCGGCTGCAGGCTCCGCTCTGCCGTGCTCCGTCCCACGGAGCCGTGAGCCAGGCTCAGGGGCTGGGTCCTTATCCGCAGGGTGCTCTGGCCCTGAGGAGTGGTGGGCGTGAAACGTGACGGGTGGGTGCGCTGGGCAGCCTCGGTGGCGCGTCCTTACAGCACTGATGAGCAGGACACGGAGCTCGGGCAGAGCAGAAGCGACCCAGGAGAGGGAGCGTGACAGACCCCTGCCGAGTCCGTGGCCGGGCGTGCGTCGCACCGTGTGCTGCGGGGCTGCGCAGGGCCAAGGGCAGCGCGTCCTGCTCTTCGCGCTCCTGCCCGCGCTCCTGCCCTTCCCTTCTGATGGCGCTCGGGTGGATCCCATCTGCTCCTGGAGACTTTTCAGGTCCCCAGGCCTTGAGCTTAATTGCTTTTACCTGCCTGTGTGCGAAGGTGCCGGGGAGGTTGCGGTCGGTGGCAGATGGTGCAGGCAGGGGTGCTCTGAGCGTCTCTGCCGTGCCAGCGCCCTCCTCGTGCCCGTTCGTCAGGTCACGTCCCCGTCCGTCCGCAGTGATCTCATCTCCGCGCCTGGGTTGGAGCTCTGTGCCGCCTCGGGTCCCGGCTGCCCCAGCTCTGCCCTGGCCCCTCGCCCCAGCTGGGGCCCGGACCTGGCTGTGGCCTGGGCCGTGCCTGGGTCCGGGCGGTCTGAGAAGCGGAAGGTTACAGGTTTCAGAAAGCGTGAACAGTTCAGGTGATGTTCAGGGGCAGCTTTAAAAGGTGCTGCAAGCTCTGGAGGTGATGGAGCGGCGGGAGGAACAGCGGGGGAGAGAAATCCCTTTTGTCTGTCTCAAGCCGCCTGCGACTGACAGGGGCAACGTCCGGCAAAGTGCAGGTCAGGGGCTCGTGGTGGGACGCGCCGCGGCTCCGGCTGGAAGCGTTGGAGCACAGGCTGTGCCTGAAGGAGGGACTGGACACCGCATGATGCTGCGAGGGCTGGAGCCCCTCGGCCACGGGGACAGGCTGGGGGGGTTGGGGGGTTCAGCCTGGAGCAGGGAAGGCTCCGGGGAGACCTCAGAGCCCCTTCCAGGGCCTGGGGGGTACAGGAAAACTGGGGGGACTTTTCCCAAGGGCAGGGAGGGACAGGCCAAGGGGTGACGGGTTTAACCGGAAAGAGGGAGATGGAGCTGGGCCATGGGGAAGGAATTCTTCCCGCAGAGGGTGGGGGGCACTGGGACAGGTGCCCAGAGAAGCTGTGGGTGCCCCATCCCTGGGAGTGCCCAAGGCCAGGCTGGGTGAGGCTGGGAGCACCCTGGGCTGTGGGAGGGGTCCCTGCTCGTGGCAGGGGGTGGGGCTGGGGGCTTTGGGGTCCCTTCCCACCCAAACCATTCCGTGACGCTCGGTGGTTGCCAGCAGCGCTGTGCTTTGGGGCCACACGTCTGCGGAGCTGCTGTGCCGGGGGGGCGTCCCCTTCGTGACCTGCTACGCGGAGGGACCTGCAGAGCTGCCGCCGCAAACCTGCGCCTGCACCGTCCGCTGGGAAGGCCGCGGGGAACCAGCGCGTGCAAACCCACTGGGCTCGTTGGGTTTGTGTTCTCCCGAACCGGGCCTAGCGGCGTGCCGGTGCCTTGCCGGCGCGGGTGGTCCTGAGCTCCCGGGCACAGGGTGAGGGGCGATTTCTGCTGCTCCGGCACACGGCGTGGCCCCCAGCCGGGGCAGCGCTCCTCCCTTCGTGGGCAGAGCTGGGCCCAGCTTGCAGAAGCAGCTCTGGCAGCGAGAACCCGGCACAGCCTGGCTGTCCTCAGCCCCGGGCCCCGCTCCAGTGAGAAGGGCTGCCGCAGCGACGCTCAGCTGGTTCTTTGGACCCCTGCAACACTGAATTCCCCCCAGGAGTTCTTCAGGAACAAGGGGGAAGCACACCCCACGCCTCTTCTTTTCTCTCTAATGCAGCAGTGACTGTTTTCCTTCCGTTTCATCCTTCTCCGCGTTCAGACCCGTTTCGACACGAAGCACCGTGAGGGCGAAGGAGCCGGGTACCAAGAATGTCACGTCCTGGCCGAGAGCCGGTCAGAGTGCCCTGTCCTGGGTTGGCTTGAGCGGGGGGGTGGGTTTTGTCCTTTCCTCTCAGCACGACTGGCATTTGCTGCCCGCCTTGGGGGCCCACGGTCTGGGGCGCTGCAGCGCTGCCAAAGCCGCCGGGCCCCAGCGGCGGCTCTGCTGGCTTTGCGGTGCGCCAGAGCCTTCGCGAGCATCCTTAGCAGCCGGGCGCTGGCGGGAGCCGGCTCTGCTGGCTGGGCTCGCCGTGGCAGGCTGCAGCCTGGGCTCAGGCCAGCGCAGGCCGCTGCAGTAGCCCCTTTGTTCACCCCCGGTGATTACGGGCGGACCCGCGTCGTGCCATCGCCGTCGGCCGCCGTGTGAGCGCGCCGGGGCGAAGGCTGGACGGTGTCGGGCGGTTGACGTGCGACGCTGAGGCTCTCTGTAGCAGCACCTCGCACCCTGCGCTGCTGCAGTCGTTCTCAGCTCTTAAGGTTGCAGTGAGACAGTTCCACAGCGGATTTTCAGAGCTCCTGTGGGGTGAGCGGGGCTGTGCTCTCACTGGCTGCAGCCCCGACTGAGACTGAGGACGGAGGGGTTTGGGGAGTCAGGGGTCCTTCAGTCTATCAGTTCTTTATCTGGGGTGGGACGTTATTCTGCTGCAGGGACAAACCTGCACGGGACACTCTGCGCTCTCCTCTGGCTGGTGCGTGTCACTGACGGGGGTTCGGCCAGGAGCCGCCGAGGAGCACGTGTCCCTGGCCATAGAGAGCGCCGGCAGACTGGGGAGGTGAGCGCGGGAGCCCACCCCGGAGAGCCGGCATTGCCGTGGCGGGCTGCGTGCAGACCCCCCCGCGCTCCCCCTGCGCTTCCTCCTGGAGTCGTTCGCTTCAGCGCGTAAGCAAACGCGCAGCCTTTGGGCGAGGCGAGTGCACTTGCCGCGCCGTGAGCCTCTTCTGCGGGCAGGAGGGGACACGGGGGGCGGCTGGGGGTGAAGGGTGCCCCTCCCGGCGAGGCAGCCACGCGTTTGGGTGGGAGCCGCTGGAGGCTGTTGTGGGACAGCCTCCAGCCTCCAGCGCCCTGCCGTAGCCTCGCGGTGAGCCGCTGGGCTGCCGGCGTGGGGACCGCTCTGAACACCCCCCGCATCCCGACCGGCGGCGCCGAGGAAGAGTCCGGCCGTGGAAGGCACGCTGGGTCGAGGCGGGCGGGCAGAGGGTCTCGCCCCGGCGGGACCCGGCCTCGAGGCCGAATGCAGCGGGCGCGCTGGGTCGGCGGCAGCGCGGAGGCGGGGTGCCGTTGCCGGGGGGAGCAGTGCATGTACGCAGGTCTGGGAGGGGGCGCAGCCTCAGGGCGTGTGGAGACCCTCCCGCTGGAGCGCCCGGTGCTTTCCTCGCCGAACCGGTCGCGCTGGGGTGTGGCTGGTCGCGGGCAGCGGGGCAGCGGCTCACAGTCCACGCGTAGATCCGTGGGGTGTTTGGAGGTCTGTGGTGGCGCAGGGATGTGCCGTGGGGCGGTGGCTGTATCTTGGGAGTGGAAGAACCTGCGTCCCTGCCCGACGGACGGGAGGACACCGCTTCCATGTTCTGCGGACTCTGGCTTCTCATCTGCCGTCGGGGAAGGGGCAGGTGGTGTCCAGTGAAGGCTCGTGTGGGTGTAGCCGGTGTCCAGTGAAGGCTCGTGCGGGTGTAGCCGGGATCTCGCCCCCCAGGGCGTTTCAGCGGAAGGCACTGAGGCTGGTGGACAAACCCTGTCTTGGCTGGTCTGGGGGCCCCGTATGGATCTTTCCCATTTTCCCCAATTCCTTTAACTGCCAACTTGTCTCTCCCTTGGGTGTTTTGTTAAGAAACCCAAGTGAAACCTGCCGTTGTGATGAGAGGGCCCTGCAACATCTGCCAGATGGATCGCACGCAGTCAGCTGCTTGATTTGTCGGGGCGTTTGGAACCGGCTTTTATAATTGCATTTTAATTCCATAACGAGCAGAGCAGCTGTGCGCACGCTGGGCTGGTGTGGCGTACGCTGGGGGCTCACGGGCTCTAGAAATGCCGTGGGTTGACAGCTTGACCCATCAGGGATCTGCGGACTCATCAGGTGCCGGGGTTCGAGAGGCCCCCGGTGCTGGAGCCTCGTTGTGCTGGAACCTCGTCATGCTGGAGCGTCGTCGTGCCGGAGCCGCGTCGTGCTGGAGCTGCATCGTGCCGGAGCCACATCGTGCCGGAGCCGCGTTGTGCTGGCTCCAGAGGCTTCGCCAGGCCGGGTCTTGCGTTCCCAAGGCCTGCACGGCATCGCTGGCTGGCTGCTGGGAGGAGGCTGCTGCTGGTGGCGGTTCACGGGCCCTCCTGGGGTTCGGGGGTGGAGGGTAAGCGTGCGTTTGAGACCACGTGGCCTGTGCACGCGGCGCGCTCGGGCTCGCTAGACCGTGTGCGCCCCTGGGCAGCCCCGGCGTGCGCGGGAGCTGGGAGCTAACGGGGCTCGCGGCGAAGGACCGAAAGCCTCGTGGAGCTTTGCGCTGCTTGGCGTGCCTCGGTTTTGACTGTGTCAGCGTAGGCACAGGCGGGTCAGCTGGGAAGGAGGAGAAACCTTTCCTGGGGCGGGAAAACAATAACAGGGAGAAGCTCGGAGCCTGATAAGCCCTGGAGCCACGTGAAGGTCACGGCACGACGCTGCTGCGCGGGCGAGGGGCTTGGCGGAACGGGTGGGTTGCTGATGGTTTTCCCGAGCTGGGCAGCAGTGACCCAGAGCTGACGCCGAGCCAAGCGGTGCTGCCGGCACGGCGCGGGCGCCTGCCCTGCCTCTGGGGCCCCGCCGTGGCAGCGGCTCGGAGGGAGCAGCGGGAGGGTGGAGTGTGTTTGAGGGGCCGTGCTGTCTCCGTGCGAGCCTCTCGCCCAGAGCGGGGCGCTTTGCGTGGTGCCGCGGTTACGCGAGGATTGTGCGGGGCGGGGAGGCAGCGTGCTGGGAGAGTGTTTTGGAAGAAAGCGGCCTGCAGACCTGGCTGCGGCAGAGGCACCGTTTGGTCCGGGATTACGAGCACATAGCGGCGTTTCCACGATGTGCGTCTGGGCTTGGCGTGAGGGCAGGGTAGCTGCTCCGTTTTCTTTTGTTCTGGTGCCTTCTGGCGCCGGTCTTGGCCTGTACCGGGTCCCCTTCCGGGGATGCAGGCGGGAGCACGGTGCCAGCAACGCGCTCCAGCGCCGGCTGCCTGCGGTAGCGGGTGTGGAACTGCGGACCGCAGGGTTTGGGAAGCGCTGTGGGATACGGACAGCAGCGCGCGCGGCACGGTGGCCCGAGGGTCCCGGGTGATCGTCCTCATGGATTAGCACTGCACATCCGCTTGCGGCCACGTATCAGGTTTGGGAAGCACATGGACAGTGCCCTTTCCTCCCTCACCTTGAGGGCATCCTCCCTGCTCGCTTGGCTTCAGGACGTCCTTTCCGTCGCAGTGGTCGGGCAAGGGCTCTGGAACCCAGCTCCGGTCCCGCTCGGTGGCGTCAGCTCACCTTGGTGCTGCCGCTTCCCCAGGCTCTGGGGTGCCTGCAGGTCACTGAGCTGCGCCTTATCACAGGGGTTGAAAGGGGTTCAGGTTCTGCCTCCCTGCCCAGATGGCTTCCTTTAACAGGCAGAACCAGCAGCGGCTTTGTCCCTTCCTGGTAGCTCCAGGGTCGGATCTTCACAGACCCACAGAGTGTCGGGGGTTGGAATGGCCCTCTAGAGCCCATCCAGCCCAACCCCCTGCCAGAGCAGGATCCCCCAGAGCAGATCCCACAGGAACAAGTCCAGGGGCTTTGGAAAGGCTCCAGGGAAGGAGACTCCCCCCTCTCTGGGCCCTGTCCCAGGGCTCTGGCACCCTCCCAGGGCAGAAGGGTTTCCTCACGGTCAGGCTGAACCTTCTGTTTGCCAGCTGATGGCCATGGCCCCTCGTCCTGTCACTGTCACCCCTGAGCAGAGCCTGGCCCCCTCCCCCTGACACCCCCCCTTTAGATATTGATCAGCACTGATCAGACCCCCCTCAGCCCCCTCTTCTCCCAGCTGAACAGCCCCAGCTCTCCCAGCCTTCCCTCACATGAAGGTGCTCCAGGCCCTTCCCCATCGCAGTGTCCCTGCGCTGGGCCCTCTCCAGCAGCTCCTTGTCCCTCTGGAGCTGAGGAGCCCCGAGCTGGACACAGCACCCCAGGGGAGGCCTCCCCAGCGCAGAGCAGAGGGGGAGGAGAACTCCCCTCGACCTGCTGGCCACGCTGTCCCTAACCCACCCCAGGGTGCCACTGGCCTCCTTGGCCCGAGGGCACACTGCTGGCTCGTGGCCATCCTGCTGGCCACCAGGACTCCAAGGTCCTTTTCCCCAGAGCTGCCCTCCAAGGGAACAGCCCCCACCCTGTGCTGATCCAGGGGGCTGTTCCTCCCCAGGAGCAGCACTTCACACTTGCCCTTACTGAACTGTACCCGATGTCCCCTCCCAGCTCTCCAGCCTGGCCAGGTCACGCTGGACGGCAGCACGGCCTCCTGGCGTGGCAGCCACTCCTCCCAGTTTGGTGTGGTCAGCAAACGCGCTGGGAGGACATTCCATCCCCATGTACATGTATCCCTGTCTGTGCTTTCCTGCCCCTCGGGGGACTGCAGCTAAATCCCCGGTATCTCGGCGTTTGGCCGTGACAGCTCCCACGCACACAGAAACCCCCCACCACGGCGGCGGGTGAGGCCCGGGTGCGGAGCACCCAAGGGGGGGTCGGAATTGAGGGGAGGGCACCGGGGTCCTGTGTCTCACAGCGGAAGGGAGGGGCAGTCTGGAGGGTGCCGGAGTGGCCTGGAGAGAGCTGCGATGCGCAGGTTGGCGCGGGGGGTTCGGGAATGTCGCAGGGAGCGCCAGGACCATGCTCAGGCGCCGCCCGCGCCCTTGGCGGCAGCGCCGGGAAGAGCCAGGTCCCGCTCGGCACGGGAGGCGCCGCAGGGTTTGGCGACGTCGTTAGCGGGGAACCTCGGTGGCGAGTTAGGCGTGAGGGACCCGAGCGGCGTGGGGGTCCCGAGGGCCGGCGAGCAGGGTGCCAGCCAGGGGTGGGTACGGGGAAGGCTGTGGAACGTGAAACTGGGGGTGTTGCACACCGGGGAGCCGGGGGGAAGCCCCCTGTGGGGGTCTCTGTCTCCATGCGTCGCCTTGTCCCGGCACGGCAGGATCCGGGCGGGGGGTCAGGTCTGCAGCTGCCCCCCTGCTCAGGGACGGCCCGGCGCCCCGCCAGGACAGCGGGCGCCGCTTGGGCGGGGGCGTCGCTTCCTTCTCGGATTTTCGTGTCCTGGCGGAGACGAGGGCTGCAGCTTGTTACGAACGACGTGTCTGTGTCATTAGCTCCGGGGTGACGGATGAGAGGAGTGGGACCCGCTGGGCCGGTGTGCGGGGTCGGGCAGCCGCTCCAGCACTGCCACGCGCCCATCCCGCCTCTGCACCGGGGAGCCTGGGTGGTAAGCGGGTGGCTGCTGGCAGAGGCTGCCGTGGCACCCGTTGTAAGCGTGGAGGCCCCCAGGCTGGGCTCGGGTCTGCGGCGGCTGCCTTGCCCTGCCTGCCAGGTCCTGCACCGCCGGCTCACGGCGACCCCGCAGCGAGAAACCTTGCTGGGACGTGCTCCCTGCAGCTCGCGCGGGTCCCCACCTTCAGCTCTTGTCTCTCTTTGCCATGGTGGCGCTGGGCAGGAGTAACAGCCAGAACGTGTCGTGAAAGGTGCCACCGACTGCCACGGCCAACGGGCTCTGGAGCAGCCCAGGTTCGAGCCGAGCCGGAGCCGGTGCCGGTGGCTGGGTCCTGCAGCTCTTCCAGCAAGACTTGGAAGCGGAGCGGTGCTGCGCTCCGGGCCCGCTGCCGTCCTCAGGACGCGCCGCCAAGAAGCTTGGAACATGGCAGGGCAGCCCTTCTGTGGGAAAGGCTCTGCTGCTGAAGGGATCCCGCGTGCCTCGGGGCACGATGGGGACCGCGCCTCATGAGCAGACGCCGCAGCATCCTCGGCACGTTCCAGGGGGATCCCTGCACGGGTGGAGCAGGAGAGGGAAATCGTCTTGCGAGGCAGAGGAGGAGGGTTCTGCTGGAGCAGTGAGTGAGACGAGGGTCGGCCTGAGCCCAGGCTTGGGAATAAATGAGCAGCGGGGGGTGCTCGGAGTGACATTCCCAACAGGGAGGGAGCGACGGCAAGCCAAAGCGGGGCAGATCTTACCTGGGAGACTGTGAGAAGGCAGCTTCTGGGATCACCCCAGAAAGGCTGGGGGAGTTGGGGGGTTCAGCCTGGAGCAGGGAAGGCTCCGGGGAGACCTCAGAGCCCCTGCCAGGGCCTGGGGGGTACAAGGAAGCTGGGGGGGCTTTTCCCAAGGGCAGGGAGGGACAGGCCAAGGGGTGACGGGTTTAACCGGAAAGAAGGAGATGGAGCTGGGCCATGGGGAAGGAATTCTTCCCGCAGAGGGTGGGGGGCACTGGGACAGGTGCCCAGAGAAGCTGTGGGTGCCCCATCCCTGGGAGTGCCCAAGGCCAGGCTGGATGAGGCTGGGAGCACCCTGGGCTGTGGGAGGGGTCCCTGCCCGTGGCAGGGGTGGCGCTGAGGGGGTCTGAGGTCCCTTCAACCCAAACTCTTCCGTGATTCCATGGAAGGAGCGATCAGACGTCTGTAGGTGACTCAGGAAATGGGAAACCTACGGCCACTGTGGGTTGGGGTTTTTCTTCTTTTTTTTTCATTTCTTCTGGTCTTGGAACCGCTGAGACAAAGGAAAAGGGAGCCTCAGCAGGAACAGAGGTGGAAGGACCAACCTGGAGTGTTTTGCAGTCCCAGCCACCCGTGGTGCTGCTGGCCCGTGTGAACGGCACATCCTGGGGTATCCAGAGCCCATGAGGCTGGAGCTCTGCTCTGGGCAGGCCGTGGAGCTGACACTGGGAGAAGGCCCTGGGAGCCCAGCGGGACCTGGGATCCGGAGCCGATGAGCTGACTTCCTCCGTACAGATGGTTTCCCCCGGTGTGTCTGGTTTGGTAACTCCTTCAGAGCACGTTCAGCGCTTGATGCGCGTCCCGCAGGACGCAGGACATGCCTCATTACCATGTTTATGGCTATTCAAGTTAGCAGTGACCTTCAGAGCTGGGGGGCGCGTGGCCGAGTCGCCCAGCTTGCCGCAGTGATTTGTAGTCCTCAGCAGACCGTTCACTTCTCCTGTCAGCGCCAGCTTTTTCCTGACCGCGGTGGTGTTGCCCCTGTGGGAGAGGGGGCTGTCGGGGGTGACTTGGGCTGACAGGGCGTCCTGAGAAGGGCCTGGCCTCGCAGGAGAAGAGGAAGCAGGCTTTTGGAGAGACTGCCGGGAGGTGGCCTCCACGTTTCAAGCTGGCCCTGCTGAAGTCCAGCTGAATCCAAGCTCCTCTTGGAGTGCAGTCCTTTCGGGGGTCCGGCACGAGCTGCCGGAGCTCCAGGGCTCCCTGGCACCCCCCTGCTCCTCTCCCCGCCAGCCCAAAGCTCTCCGTACCCCCTTCCTGAGGAGGTTGGGTGTTGATACAGCAAGAAAAGTCTGACCGAGCTGAGTGGGGCCGGGGTACCCGCCTTCTTCCCCTCGTTCTTCACTGGCAGGAGCAGGCTTCGGCAGCCCCAGGTCCCTGGGAGCAGTGGGACATCCATGGAAGGCAGGCAGGCCCTCGGCGGGGAGGGATCGGGTTAGGGAACGTTCAGACCCACGGGACACGCACGAGGCCGTGGGCCTGATGAGATGCGCCCGTGAGCGCCGAGGGAGCTGGCTCGTGGCTTTGCCAGGCCTCCCCACCCCCCTGGGAAGGTCGTGGTGGTCAGGAGAGGTTCCAGATGGCTGGGAGAAAGCAAATGTCCCTCCTGTGTTCCTGAAGGGCAGGGAGGAGGGTGTGGGGAGCTCCGGGCTGCCCGTCCCGCCTTGATCCCCGGGAAGGCGACGGAGCAACTCACCCTGGAAAGCGTTTCCGGACACAGGAAGGGCAGGACGGTGACTGGGAGTTGCCAGCCTGGATCTGCGAAGGGGAAGCGCTGCTTGACTGCGGTGCTGGCCCCCTGCGGCGAGGGGACGGCTCGCTGGGGGAGGGGAGCGCAGAGGGTGTTGGGCTTGACTTGAACAGGGGTTTGACGTTGTCTTGTGCAGCGTCCTCAGGGCCAGGCTGGTGCAATCAGGACAGCGCAGAGTTCCCCTTCCGTGAGGAGAGCTCAGGTTGCGGTTACCTTCACGCCTGCGTCCAGGCAGGCTGGACCACAGCGTCAGCCCCGCCAGCCCTCGAGCAGCAGCCAGTCCTCCGGAGGAGCACGGGTGGTCGAGGAGCCAGGCGTCACGCTGCATGCGCGAGCTCCGGGGCGCTGGCTGAGCTCTCCACGGAGGGCTGGCCGGGAAGCTGGAAGTGCAAAGTGCTGGAACCGTGGGGAAGTGTCAGCAGAGCTTCGGAAGGATGGGCGGGAGCCGGGGGAGATTCGGCACAGGCTTTGGGCCTGTTCCAGGCCGTGACACCGTCATCACCTTCGGAGAGCAGGAGCGTTCACATCTCCTGGAGGGACCTAGAGGAGAGACTCAGCGAGTCTCCTGTTGGGCTTGTGGACCCGGCTGGCTCGCCCGCCTGTCCTCCCCTTGCTTCCTACAGAGCTGAGGCCTGGGTGAGGCGGTCGGGCGGTTCCTCCTCTCTGGGGAGTTTGCTTTGGCTGGCATGGAGCAATGCAGGGGTGCAGGGCAGGGGTGCGTCTGAGGGCGCTGCCTGGGAAGCGTTAGGAGGGAGCCGAACTGGGCCAGCAGCAGCACACGGCAGCGTGTGGATGTGTCTGTGCCGATGCCAGTCGGGACGTGAAATTCCGGAGCCGCTCAGGTGTCACTTCTCCGAATGGTGTTTGTTAACTAACCTATAAAGCCGGTGTCCGCAGCGTTACCAGCGGCAGAGATCCCATCCTGGCAGTGGGACCACGGGCCACGTTGTGGGTACGATGTGCTGCCCCTCGTGTCGTCGCACGCTGCCGCCTGTGCTGGAATTCCCGTACGTCTGCCAGCTGGGAGTTAAACCTCATCGTGGAATCACGGGATGGTTTGGGTTGAAGGGACCTGAAAGCCCCCCGGTCCCACCCCCCGCCGGGGGCAGGGACACCCCTCACTACACTGTGCCGTGGTCTCCCTTGCCGCCTGGATCCTTGTGCCTGGGCTCGGTACCGGCTGGTCGGCTCTGCTCCTGCTGGCTGCGGCGCGGCCGGGGCCGGACGAGGCAGGAGGTGGCCGGTTGCTGTGCACTGTAATCCCCTGCCAAAGGGCCTTTTCGGTACTCAGCCACAGGAGGTGCCTCCTCTCCTGTGGGGGCTGCCGGGTGGTTGGGGGGAGCCAGCAGCCTCCGAGGTCACTCCGAGGTCGTGCTGGGTCGGGTCCTGAGACCGGTGTGCAGCCCCGCGGGCACTGCCGCTAGGAGAGCAGCTCCTCTGCACCGCCGGATTCCCCCGGGCGTGTTTCAGATCCGGGGCAAGCTCAGAACGAAGGTTCTGCTACTAAAGCTGCGAGGTTGCGTTACGGTTACAGAGCAGGAGAAAGGGCCGGAGAGAAAGAGCATGGGACAGGGCCTGTAGGGACAGGACAAGGGTAACGGGTTTAACCAGAGAGATTGAGAGAGAATCAGAGAATGACAGAATGGTTTGGGATGGAGGGACCTCAGAGCCCCCCCAGCGCCACCCCCTGCCACGGGCAGGGACCCCTTCCACAGCCCAGGGTGCTCCCAGCCTCATCCAGCCTGGCCTTGGGCACTCCCAGGGATGGGGCACCCACAGCTTCTCTGGGCACCTGTCCCAGTGCCCCCCACCCTCTGCGGGAAGAATTCCTTCCCCATGGCCCAGCTCCATCTCCCTCTTTCCGGTTAAACCCGTCACCCCTTGGCCTGTCCCTCCCTGCCCTTGGGAAAAGCCCCCCCAGCTTCCTTGTACCCCCCAGGCCCTGGCAGGGGCTCTGAGGTCTCCCCGGAGCCTTCCCTGCCCCAGGCTGAACCCCCCCACCCCCCAGCCTGGCCCCATGGCAGAGGGGCTCCAGCCCTCGCAGCATCTCCAGGGCCTCCTCTGGCCTCGCTCCAACAGCTCCGTGTCCTCCTGCTGTTGGGGGCCCCGAGCTGGAGGCAGAACTGCAGGGGGGGTCTCCCCAGAGCGGAGTAGAGGGGCAGAATCCCCTCCCTCGCCCCCCTGCCCACGCTGCTCTGGATCCAGCCCCGGATCCGGTTGGTTTCTGGGCTCCAGCGCACACGGCCGGCTCCTGGCCAGCCCCTCGCCCCCAGCCCCCCAAGTCCTTCTCCCCAGGGCTGTTCCCGATCCATTCCCAGCCTGTCCCTGTGCTGGGATTGCCCCGACCCCTGGGCAGGACCCTGCCCTTGGCCTGGCTGAACTCCATGGGGTTGGCACGGTCCCACCTCTCCAGCCTGTCCGGTCCCTCTGGGCCATGGGGAAGGAATTCTTCCTGCAGAGGGTGGGGGCACTGGGACAGGTGCCCAGAGAAGCTGTGGGTGCCCCATCCCTGGGAGTGCCCAAGGCCAGGCTGGATGAGGCTGGGAGCACCCTGGGCTGTGGGAGGGGTCCCTGCCTGTGGCAGGGGGTGGGGCTGGGGGGGCTTTGAGGTCCCTCCATCCCAAACCATTCCATGATCCTATGACACGCTGCAGGTTGAAAACAGACCCGATGCCAGCCTTTTCCTTCGCCTGTTGTCCAGGTATTTGTTGAGGAGCCCAAGGACTCAGTTTCTTGTCCCCTCTCCACTGACGGGTTTTATAGCGGCTCCTGCGGTCCCAGAAAGCCCCGTGTGCGCTGCTCAGGGGGCTCTGCACGTGGGGGCTGGTTTCCCAGATGCTGCGGGGGGAAGGCTCTCGAGCGGTCAGCCTGGCAGCAGGGACCCCAGGCGCTGACGGTGCTGTGCGTGCTGTCTGGATGTCCGAGGGACCCCGTTAGGAATGCTGCACCCCAGCGTCTGCCCGGGGGCGCATCCAGGCTTACCGCTCGGGGGGTTGCGCGGCCGTGTCTGCTGCTGCGCAGCGTTCCCTAGGCTGCGGCCTGTTCCAGGGAGCGCTGCATCCCAGGGGGCTGGGAAGGCGTGAGCCGCCTAACCTGGGAACATTGGTTGCTGCTCCCCTCCCCGCTCTCCTGCGCCACGGAGGTGCGCGGGGCTGGCGGCTGGGGGGCTTGAATCCGGGCGAGACGCACGCGTCAGCCGTTTTCCGGGTAAAAGAGGGAGGTGTGCGGGCCCTCCGGGCACGGCACGTGCCGGGGACGTCCAGAAAGACCCGTAACGATTCCAGCCTCCCCTTCCTGCCTGGCACGGTGCGCGGTGCTGCTCCCCGGGATGCGCTGGGAATGGCAGGCGTTCCTGTGCCCGCTGGGATCGCACCGGTCACCTTGGTGCACTTCAGGTGTCCCGGACACTCCAGATCTGCCCCGCGGAGCCCGGTAGCATGAGGCCGGGGGGTCCAGCTGCAGGGAGCCAGGAATGCTGCTGGCGTCACACGTACGTTCCCTGGCGATGGCTTTCGTAGCAGAAAGCTCCCACGGGGGTCTGTAGCCTCAGAGGGTGCTGGGTGCTGGGCTTGGAGCCCGGCCTGTCCTTCAGGTGTCATGGGAAGGGCCGGTTCCACCTGTCGCTCTCCCGGCTTGTGTCCCGGCTCCCCTTAGCCGTCCTTCCCGGCCGGTGGTCGCGGGGGGCTCAGGCTGAGAGTTCCTGGCGTAACGAGGACGTTCCCGGCGCGACCGTCCGTGGAAACTCCCTGGGTGCGCTCACCCAGCCCGCAGGGCGCGTCCCAAGGCTGCCCTTCTGTCTCCAGGCTGTGAGCAGAGACGAGGCTCAGCGGGTCGGGAGAACTGAGCGGGTGGTGACGCACCTTCGTGTTCGCCCTGTCATTTGGGGTGCTGGGCACGGGCCAGCCGGGACACCCCGCTTCCCAGGGGGCCTTGTCACCTTGGCCAGTGTCCTTCCCTCTCTGCGCCCTGCCTTCCTTACGGGGCTGTGATTTCTCTCGCTCTGAGGACGGCAGAAGTTACAGCAGGGAGCACGGTCCAGGGTGAACCCCGGCTGGCAACGGAGTACCCCCAGCCGCTTGCCCCCCCTCCGGTGGGGGGAGAGCCGGAGGGGACGGCCGGGGGGGCCGTGGATTGGGCTGAGAACGGTTTAACCCCTGCCCAGCCGTGCCCAGCACAGTGACACTGAGAACAGCAACGGTGCTGCTGCTCAGGAGTAATTAACCCAACAGCAATTAACCCCGTGCTACGCCCGCTCCCCCCCCGCCCCACACACAGCCAGGGCCCGAGCAGCGAGAGCCGGAGCCCCAGAGCGCCAGCAGCAGAGCCCGAGCGCCCCCCCGAGCGCCAGCAGGGCCGGGAGAGCCCCCCGACCCCCGACTCCCTGTCTGAGCGACGCAGGGACGAGCGAGCGAGCCGAGGAGCGAGCGAGCTGACCCCCCGGCGCGCTATGGCCCCCGGCCCCTCGGCGTGTGTCCCCAGCGTCCGTGCTGCGGGATGGAAGCCCCTGCGGGCGGGGGGGGCTGGCTGAGCTGTGTGTGTCCCGCTGCCTGGGCTGAGAAAGGTGGGAGCAGCGGGGCGGGAGCAGGAGCTGGGAAAGCCCCTGAGCTGGGGCAGCCCCCCAGCACCAGCGAAAACCCTGCATCAGGGCTCTTCTCCGGGAACCCCAAACCAGCCCCAGCCCAGCCCCGGGAGGGGAGTTCGCCCCGTCCTGACCCAACCCGGCACGCCAGGCAATGGCTTTCCAAAGCCCGTGTTATGTCTGGGTTCCCGTTAACGCTCCTGATGAGGACGGATGCGGGTTTGTTTCCGCTGCCTGGAGGCCCTCGGCTGCACCGTCTCTCTCTGGTACGAGCGGAAGAAGCTTTCGAAGCCTTCTCGAGGTGCTTTCTTCCTCCAGCCCGCACGCGGCCCCGGATACGCTTTGCGCGCTCTGCCCTCCGCGCGTTCACCGTGCGATGGTCACGGCGGCTTTCCCTTCCTCTGCGAGCCCTGCCCCTTCTCACGCCCCTGCTTCTCTCTCCCCACAGTGCTGAGTATCGGCGAAGGAGGCTTTTGGGAAGGCACCGTGAAAGGAAGGACGGGCTGGTTCCCAGCAGAATGCGTTGAGGAGGTGCAGATGCGGCAGTATGACCCACGGCAAGGTAAGCTCTTTGCTGTATCCCAGTGTGCCGGCAGACACGGCGGGCAGCCCCGGCGCGGCAGGAATTTGGGGTTTCTGTCCGCCTCTGAGTTGGCCCGCCCCTTGCAGTGGATTGCAAAAGGAATTCTGAAGGACCGTGTTGCCCCAGGGGTCAGGTTGTGTTCCTGCGGGCGTCAGCACCCGCGCGTGGCCGTGCTGGTCCCCGCTAAGCGCTCTGCCATGAGGAGAGCCACCGGGCCCTGTCGCGGAGGCGGCTGCGGCGGCCGGTCGTCTGCAGGCGGCAGCGGGGGATGGAGCGAGAGCGCGACTGCTGAGCCGAACCCCCAGCCCTGCATTACCCGTGGGAGACCTCCAAGGAGAGCAGGAGACGGATCCCGAGGAGTTGGCGTGGGTGTTCCAGTCCAGCAGAAGGCATTGAAGAGGGCTGTGGCGCAGCCCTGGCACCCCTGACCCTCCGTCTCCGGCGCCAGGCGCTCGCTGGCAGGCGCCCGCTGTTCCTGGAGGACCGCGGCGTCAGGAGCTGCGGGTTGCCTGTGCTAGGCGGAACGCTGTGCTTGGGGTCTCGCGACCTCACGGGCTGGGGTGGGGTGTATCACCCCTTGGCTTGCCCCCTGGTGCTGGCAGCCGCCCGGGCAGCGTTCCCCTCCTGGCTCGAGGGTGGGAAGCTCTTGGGGCACGGCTGAGCGCAGGAGAACGCCTGGGTGGTTCGCTGCCGGGGAGTACTCGGGGCGGGCAGGAGTGGCCGCTTGGCCGGTTCGGTGACGCTCGCCTGGCCGATTGAAGGAGCTTTAAAGTTCGCGCGGCTGAACTGTGGTGAGACTTAAACCCCACGTGCGAAGGCGCAGAAGAGGCCGTCAGTAGGAGGGCGCTCTGCTCCGCTCCCACCTTTCTCACAACCCACTTACAGAGTCTGTTCTTGGCTCCAACCACCGTCCTTCCCCAGGGTTTTCAGTGCTGGCACCCTCGGGCCCCTCCTCACCGGGATGCTGGGGTTCTGGGCGTGCTGTGACGGGCGTGCGGCAGGTCACGCGTGCTCTGGGCCGCTCGCACGTCAGCGCCTGGGTCTCTGGGACCCGGCCTTGCGGCACGGAGGCTGCAGCGGGAGTGGAACTCTGCCGGTAGCGCGCCGGACCCGCACGCTGCGGGGTCCACTCAGGGGTTGCTCTTCCCCCGCCTCAGAGTTGGTTCCAAATCGAGGAGAAAGGAGGCTAATCCGTGGGGTTCGTGTGTCCTGTGTCTGGGGTTCGTGTCTGCTGGGCGCTTTCCTGGGGAGCGGCGCGTGCCCGGGTTAAATCGGAAGGGCACAGTGAAGGGGCTGTATCGGGAGAAGTGTGGCCAGGGGGGCGAGGGAGGGGATTCTGCCCCTCTGCTCTGCTCTGGGGAGACCCCCCCTGCAGTTCTGCCTCCAGCTCAGGGCCCCCAACAGCAGGAGGACACGGAGCTGTTGGAGCGAGGCCAGAGGAGGCCCTGGAGATGCTGCGAGGGCTGGAGCCCCTCTGCCATGGGGCCAGGCTGGGGGGGTTGGGGGGTTCAGCCTGGAGCAGGGAAGGCTCCGGGGAGACCTCAGAGCCCCTGCCAGGGCCTGGGGGGTACAAGGAAGCTGGGGGGGCTTTTCCCAAGGGCAGGGAGGGACAGGCCAAGGGGTGACGGGTTTAACCGGAAAGAGGGAGATGGAGCTGGGCCATGGGGAAGGAATTCTTCCCGCAGAGGGTGGGGGGCACTGGGACAGGTGCCCAGAGAAGCTGTGGGTGCCCCATCCCTGGGAGTGCCCAAGGCCAGGCTGGATGAGGCTGGGAGCACCCTGGGCTGTGGGAGGGGTCCCTGCCCGTGGCAGGGGGTGGCGCTGGGGGGGCTTTGAGGTCCTTCCCAACCCAAACCATTCCATGATTCCCTGAAAACCATACATGTATCATGTAAGTTCAGTGGTCAGGTTTAGGTACAACAGATGATCTGGGCATGACCTGAACATCCCTGTTCCTCAGAGGGGCGGGTGCAGGGGGCTGAGGCCACGCAGGGTGTATCAAGGAGCCGTACAAAGGGCCACGATGTCCCCTGCCAGCTCCGTAGGAGCCTCCCATGGCGCCTGGGCACTCGTAGCCTGTTTATCTCACTTGCACTGTGCCTCGAAGGAGTAGGGATGTGGTTGTCTTAAAGCACTCTTGGACTGACGTACGAACTGTTCCGGATGCGAGGGGATTTGAAATACAAAAAAAAAGCAGTTGCTTAAAGTGGCTTCCCCTGGGCTGATTCGTTTAGGTCTGTAAAAGATAAAAAAAAGTCTGTAGCATTGCTCAGCTTAAGAAACCCCAAAGCACCCTCGTCATGGGTGTTTGGTTCCTGCAGAAAGGATTTGGACTCAGCAGAACAGTTTTATTGATGTGACAAAGCATGAAGAACAAGAGGCTCCCTGGAACGGGCTTGCCCTGCTGCTCCTTCCAGCCTGGGCGGGGAGGAGATTCGGGCTGCGGGCGGAAGAATCCTGCATCTCTCCTAGCAGAGCACTGAAGCGCTGCAGTCTGCGCTGCTGGGCTCGGGCTTGGCCGAAATTTTCCCAGTATTGGATATCGGGGCAATTCCTGCCCGGAAAGGGCTGTGGGGCACTGGCAGGGGCTGCCCAGGGAGGGGGGAGTCCCCATCCCGGGAGGGGGTTCAGAGCCGTGGGGCCGAGGTGCTCAGGGCCCTGGGTCAGGGCTGGCCTTGGCCCTGCTGGGGGGCGGCTGGACTCCACCATCCTGGAGGCCTTTCCCACCCCAGCGATTCCCTGACTCTGTGAACCGTGTTCCGGAATGGCTGGGTGCCGTCAGCCCTTCTCGCTGTCACGTGGGTGCTTGTCCACGGGCTGGTTGGCGCTTCAGCTCCGTGGACTTTCTGCCGGTGTGTTGGTGCTGAAAGCTGCTGCAGTCGGCGTCTTCGGGTCGTTTTCGGTTCCGGCTGGTTTCTGTAGCGCTGGCTCCTGGCAGCTGCAGTGGGTCCTAGCTCAGGCGGCGGGTCGCGCTTCCGTCTGGTTCGTAACCAGCTGCCTCGTTATTAGCGGCCGGTGTCTTCTCCCTCTTCTTCCGTACCGCCTCCAGCAGGCCTGACCGAAACGGGTGCAAATCCTTCCTACCCCCGTTCCCTGCCTTCCTCACCAAACTCGTTCCTGTCTTGTCTCCCAGAGCTTCCAGGGCATGTTTCTCCAGCTTCCGGGTGGCTGGTGGCCAGCAGAGGCCTTGCTCCGCGTTAGGGGCCCGTCCTCAGCGCTGGCAGCTCGCCCTCGCCCGCCCGCCTCCCCATTTGCTGCGGGAAGCGGTTCGGTTCAGGCGGCTCCGGTTCAGGTCACGGGGCCGGGGTCTGGGCTTGGAGCAGCGCTTGCCTTGCCGCTGAGCACACGGGGAGCCCGGGTAGGGTGGTGGTCCGGCGGGGGCATCGGTGGGGCTTCCTCTTAGGCAACCTAGATCTGGTCTGTGACGCGTGCTCCGAAGGTGGAGCAGGGCACGGCGTTGCCGTTCTGTTCCAGGCGGCCCGCTGGGGGATACCCAAAGGAGCGACCTCGCCAGGTTATTCCACTGAGCTCCCGCTGGCTCCCGCCTGCGCCCCGCGGCCGGTGGCGGTCCTCCATGCCGCAGCCACCAGTCGTCCCCGCTCCTCCCTTGACACGTGCGCCGACTCGCTTCCCTTGCTCCTCGCGCGCTCGCTCTGCGTTCCGGGGCGCACCGGAGCTCTCCGTCCGGGGACGTGGTCAGTGGGATGCTGCAAAGACCCTGGCTGGGACCCCCGAGCTAGGAGTGCCGGTTGGGAGGTGCCCACCTCCCAGCTGTGGTTCAGCATCCCTGCAGCTGCCCTCGGGTAAAATTCCGCGCACCCTAGGGTGAAAAGCAGGCAGGCCTTGCGCAGCACCTCTGTGTAGGGGGGGAGGTTGGCCAACGGCTTTATTCAGGCCCCACGGCATCGTTTGTGGTACTGAACTGGGCCGGCGCCGCTGCCCGGCTGTGAGGGCCAGAAATGGGGTTTACTTTTCTTTTTCCTCTTGCAAATGAGCAAAAACCGGACTAAACCAGCATTTCATGGACTTGTTCGCGTTCTGAACCCTGCTTAGGGGGAAGCCCGCTGGATGTCCCGCAGGGCTCGGGGCGGCGAGCAGGCGGGCGGGGGTTGCGGGTGCCCCGGGGGTGTCAGAGGCCTGCGGGCTCCGGCTGCGCTCGGCAGCCCGGCCCAGGCGGAAGATGAGAACCCAGGCAAGGGCAGGGTGTGCCGCAGGTGGAGGTTGGCCGCGCGGGCCCACGGGACTTTCCGGATGAGGAGAGGCTGAACTAAGGAGAGAGGGAGGTGTGGGGAGGTTGGGGGGGATGCGGTGGGAGCCTGGGGGGCGCGGAGAGGCTGCGTGGTTCACTGTTGGCCCGGGGGTGGGGGTGGGGGCACCGGCTGTGAGGCTGGGCGGAGAGGTGAGCCCCCCAGCGCCATCAGGAAGGAATTCTTCCCACAGAGGGTGGGGGGCACTGGGACAGGTTCCCAGAGAAGCTGTGGGTGCCCCATCCCTGGGAGTGCCCAAGGCCAGGCTGGATGGGGCTGGGAGCACCCTGGGCTGTGGAAGGGGTCCCTTCCCGTGGCAGGGGGAGGGGCTGGGGGGCCTTAGGGTCCCTCCCAACCCAAACCATTCCGTGATTCTATGTGCCAGCCCCCTCCGTGGGTGTAGTGGCACCAGCCGTGTCCGTGCGCTCGGGAGGGCACAGACAGAGCCCAGCCCGTCCCGAGACCACATCCCCGACGCACGTGGGTCTGCTTTGAGTTGGCATTTCTACCCGGGATCGGTTTGAAACCCTCGTTCTTGACCGGCACAGCAGCTCCCTCCCCAGTTCCTCACCTGCCTGCCGGCTCCGCGTTTGCCGTGACCGTGGCCTCTCACGGTCCCTCTTGGACGATCGCCGGAACGTCCTTCCCAACTGATGCGTTGCCATTCCTCAGCCGGGGCTGTGTGCGGGCGCTGGCTGGGGGGGGTGGCTGGGGGGTGCAGCACGTCGCGGGGCTGCCGTGGGGTGCTGCTGCCTGCTCGCCCCCGCGCGTGCTGGCTGCTCCGGTGCTCGCGGTGCAGCAGCTGCTCCGAAACGGATGAGGAAAGGGAAATTGCCGCCAGCGGTCGGAGGTGCGCGAGTCGTGCGTTTAATAAGATTAAATTGAATTAAAGGAAACTCCAAATAGCCTTGAGAAACAGAATTCCAGCGTTCCGGAGAGACTAAAAGGGCTATTTTCACATTCCCAAAGAGTAGGTTTTTTTCTCCTTGCAGCCCGATGCTGGTGCCTGGGGGAAGGGAGGATGGGGGCAATCCGGGGGCTGGAGGATGCCTGGGAACGGCCTCCAGGCGTCTTGCCCTCCGCTCCGGCCCAGCGGGCTCCCTCGCCGGCTTCTCTCGCCAGCACATCCAATCTCCTGGGCCCACCCCGCCTGCGCGTGGCCCGCCGTGGGGTGTGGACGTCCTGGAAGCGTTGGCCCTTCAAAGGCGTTACAGAAGCGCGTTGCAGCCACGCGTGGGGCGTGTCACGGTGCCCATGCTCCCCCGGCCCTCCGGGCCGTACTCTGCAGCGTTCCGTGTTCCCTGCTCCTGTTTTCCTGCTGGTGCCTGGTCCTTTGGGTCACGTGTCTGGGTGGGCCCCTGCCGGCCCCTGGGCACAGCCCGTGGGCACAGCCCTGGCGTCCCCTTGCTCCCCCTTCTCCAAACACAGGCCCTCCCTCTCCACACCCCTCTCCCAGCGGTTCGCCCCTCCCCGTCCATCCGCCCCAGTCCCCGGTGCCCCCGTGACGGCCCCGTTAAGCGCGCCCGCGGCAGCAGCTGTATTTAGGAGTCAGGAAGGGAACGAGCCTTTGGGCTGCGGACAGCCCAGAAACCCGGCTCCTGTCACCGAATCACCCTCGTGTCGGGAATGAGATGGGTAGAGGTGTTGGCACCTCGACACACGTGTCCGTGTGTGCGTGGAGGGAGGCGGGGGGGGGAAGAGGAAGGATCCTAGAATCATCATGGAATCATGGAACGGTTTGGGTTGAAGGGACCCTAAAGCCCCCCCAGCCCCACCCCCTGCCACGGGCAGGGACCCCTCCCACAGCCCAGGGTGCTCCCAGCCTCATCCAGCCTGGCCTTGGGCACTCCCAGGGATGGGGCATCCCCAGCTTCTCTGGGCACCTGTCCCAGTGCCCCCCACCCTCTGCGGGAAGAATTCCTTCCCCATGGCCCAGCTCCATCTCCCTCTTTCCGTTAAACCCGTCACCCCTTGTCCTGTCACTCCCTGCCCTTGGGAAAAGACCCCCCAGCTTCCTTGTACCCCCCAGGCCCTGGCAGGGGCTCTGAGGTCTCCCCGGAGCCTTCCCTGCTCCAGGCTGAACCCCCCAACCCCCCAGCCTGGCCCCATGGCAGAGGGGCTCCAGCCCTCACAGCATCTCCGGGGCCTCCTCTGGCCTCGCTCCAACAGCTCCGTGTCCTCCTGCTGTTGGGGGCCCCGAGCTGGAGGCAGAACTGCAGGGGGGGTCTCCCCAGAGCGGAGCAGAGGGGCAGAATCCCCTCCCTCGCCCCCCTGGCCACGCTGCTCTGGATCCAGCCCCGGATCCGGTTGGTTTCTGGGCTCCAGCGCACATGGCCGGCTCCTGGCCAGCCCCTCGCCCCCAGCCCCCCAAGTCCTTCTCCCCAGGGCTGTTCCCGATCCATTCCCAGCCTGTCCCTGTGCTGGGATTGCCCCGACCCCTGGGCAGGACCCTGCCCTTGGCCTGGCTGCACTCCATGGCGTTGGCATGGTCCCACCTCTCCAGCCTGTCCAGGAACCTCTGGATGGGCCATGGGGAAGGAATTCTTCCTGCAGAGGGTGGGGGGCACTGGGACAGGTGCCCAGAGAAGCTGTGGGTGCCCCATCCCTGGGAGTGCCCAAGGCCAGGCTGGATGAGGCTGGGAGCACCCTGGGCTGTGGGAGGGGTCCCTGCCCGTGGCAGGGGGATTGGAAGTGGATGATCTTTAAGGTCCCTCCCAACCCAAACCATTCCATGATTCTGTGATTCCTCTCTACTCATCCCCTGCAAGCACTCCTCCCATCCCCCTGCCCTCGCCCGCGTGCCTGGGGACGTGCTGAATCAGGTCAGACCTGCCGTCTGCCGATGCTGTGCAGCAGCTTGGCAGGAAAGCGAAGGCCGAGGAGAGGAGTGGAGGTACCCGGCTGTTTCGGGTCCCGGCGCCCCGGTGTAGCCACGGACACGTTGGCTCAGCGTACTCCGTCCCGTCAGCCTGAGGAGCCGGTTGCTTTCTGCAGGGTCTGGTGTGCCAACCCTGGGTCACAGAGCGGATTCCGGCTGGGAAGTGTGATGCAAATTCCTTCTGGGGTCGGAGAATGGTGACTGGGAATGTCTGGCTTCGGTTCTTTTCCCGGTCACGTCTCCTCGGCAGCCCTGAGCTCAGCCCTGTGTCAGCGTCTGCAGCAGGGACCGTGTGGCCAGCAGGACCCGGGCAGGGTCATCCCCCTGTGCCGGGCACTGGGGGGGCCGCACCCCGAATCCTGGGGGCAGGTTGGGCCCCTCCCGGCAGGACAGACCCTGAGGGGCTGGAGCGTGTGCGGAGAAGGGCCCGGAGCTGGGGAGGGGCTGGAGCACAATTCCTGTGGGGAGCGGCTGGGGGGGCTGGGGGGGTTCAGCCTGGAGCAGGGGGGGCTCAGGGAGAGCTGATCGCTGCCTGCAGCCCCCTGACAGGGGGGGCAGAGAGGGGGGGTGGGTCTGTTCTCCCCAGGGCTGGGCCAAGAGGCCCACAGCTCTCTCTGGCTGTGCCCTCAGGGAGCAGGCGGGCAGGCTCTCCGGCTCAGCCTCGCAGGCAGGCGGGGACTCCCTGGGCCCAGCCAGCGTGGCCTGAACCGCCTGGGGCCCTGACGGCCCGCGGGCTGCTGGGAGCGGTGCTGGAGGCCACGGGACTCTCTGGTTCCCGGCTCCGTCCTCCGGACTGCAGCGTGCCTGCGGAGCGCGGTGAGCTGAGGAGCTCGCCAGGGCTGTTACCGTCTCAGCATCCCCCTGCGCTGGATGTGCGGGATGCCGTGGCCAGATGCAGCGAGGGGAAGGGATCCGGCCGCTGCCCTCGGCTCATCGCTCCAGCTCCTCTTGGGCTCGGCTCCGGGGGCCTGGAGACGGGTGGGGCCCGGGTGAGGTTGAGACGTCGCGGCGAAGCGATGCCCTGGGCAGCGCCGTTGGCGCACGGGCTGAACGCCGGCGAGCGTGGCGCTGGGCGCGCGGACACGGCCGCGCACACGTTACTGCGCACCCGTCGGTCGGCGCCTGCGTGGCAGCAGGGTTCACCTTAGGTCCCCGCGCGGGAAGCGGGGCCGGCGGGCGCCGTTCCTTGTCAGCTCTGTGATGTCTCTTTTTCTCCCGCAGAAACCAGAGAAGACAGAACCAAGCGTCTCTTCCGACATTACACCGTGGGCTCTTACGACAATTTCACCTCTCACAGGTAAGCGCCGGCGTCCGCGCTCTGCGGTTACGCGGAGGTT